>CM034154.1:391799406-392246745 GCA_019776745.2 Taxus chinensis
AGTTATCCAATTTCTTGATTGTCTAATTTTATTGATCAATGGTGCCATTATTTAACATCGACTTACTTCTAATCATGTTCCAAATACTTATCCTAATTCTAAAAATGGCCTCATAACTAGATTATATCTAAATGGAACATAATTATGCTTCAAAAAATCCTTTACCTTTGGATCTAATGGGAATCCCATACCTCTTCCTAAATATGTAATAAAGTACTTCTAACATTGTAAAATAAAACCCCTAGATCCTTACATAGCTTCTATAGATAGATGAGGGATATTTCCTACCATTTATTATGATGGGTCATCAATCCAACCATCTATCTTTAAAAAATTTGTAAATTTTATGAAGAGTGGATCCAAACCAATACCTATGATACAACCAAGATCTTAGCAAAAACCTTTATTGGACACAATCTAGAATGGTACAACCAACTTCCTTTACATTCTATTATTGATATAGAAACTTTATTCCAAGCTTTAGTGAGGTAGTTTCAACAACATGATCTATTGAAAATAATTTTCAAAACTTCAATAACCTAAAGCAACCATCTAATGAATCTACCCATGATTTCATTAAAACATGAAAATTCTTATCTATTCAAGCCAACCATTACCTTGATAATAAAAATCATTACAAACTCTTCCTTACAGAACTTGTTCATAATCTCCATATAAGTTTTGATCCTTATCTCCCACCATGTTGGAAGATGATCTTGAGCAATAAAAGTGAAAAAAATTAACTTATGTGAATTTAAAAAACCATCTAAGTCATAAAACAAGCTCAAATTAATGTCTAATTTCACTAACCCTCAAGCCTTTGTTAAGAAAAATAAACCACAATGTTCCTATCTAAATAAAAATAGTGAGAATGTTAGTTCTCATAATCCACACCATCCACCCTTATGATACAATAAGTTATTACAAATACTCCTTACCACTCATATATTTCCCTCTCGAATAAACAACCAAGGATTTCCTTTAATCTTGATATGTTTTGTTGGTAGTATTCTACTATCAACTACTCCCAAAAAGATTGTAGGGATCTTAAGAAAGATAATTTTGATTTCTTTCTTAGGCCCTGATTTGATACCAGTTTTTTTCATTTAAGAAAACTATGAAAAAATACCAATCTCTTCTCACCAATCTCATGAATAATCATAAATCTAGGATAATAACAATAAATATCCCATGAATCACTTTGTAGTCATTTTCGAAGGGTCTTATGACTACAATTACCTAAATTTATAGTATAATAAATATGTATAAAGTTTACTACTAATGCAAGACCACACATAAGGAACCCATTCACAAACCTAAAAATATTTCCCCCTATCACAAAAAACTCATTGATACCTCTCATGAGAAATAAAATGATGAGATCGATCCTTCAGTCAAGATTCATTCCAAAACTGGTAGTGGAAGAATCCCCCATGGAGCATATCCTACTAACCTTAGAGGAAGGTTGACAAAAAATTATAGGACACACTAAACTATGGGGCATATCATTTCTTATAAGCCACCCAAATAACATTAAATAAATTATTCTAAGGACATAATGAAATTTATTGCATGGGATTAATTATATGAGTTGTAAAATCCCCTAGATTGAACTCATGCCACACTTCTCCACAACATAAAAAAATTTCTGATGCACCAAATATACCACTTAGAGGATTATTTCAATGAACTAGAGGAATCTCTTCCTATACTACCTAACCTCTAAATTCATAAAAAAAATTCACCCTCAAAATTATAAAACCACTTTTATTGAATATCCCAAGAATGACATGATTAACAATGAAATAGTATTCCATGATGATGATCCTATGCTCCTTATAAGTGTTAGAATTCAAGATGCATAAGTAAAAATTATTATTGGTGTATAAAGTCTCTAGGATCAATGTTTCATCCTTTTCTCTCATTTAAAATGTTGGCATCTCTTTCAGATACACTAAGACACATTCAAATCAGTTATTTTGGGTTTAATAAAAATCTTGAAAATCCACTTGATTATATTCAGATTCCCATAAAGTAGGACCTAAGACTATCTACACTAAACTCATGGTGTTTGATCACCTACATTCTTATTATCTCTTACTTGGATGTCCTTGGACACATCAAATTCATATATTTGCATAATTAGGATACAAATGCATCAAGTTTATCCATAATAATGAATTGTATAGGCATGATGTGGAACCAAATCCTTGGAGCATACCCGTTCCTTTTTTCGAAAAAAACTTTTTGCATTCCTACTACAGACATAGTACCTACCATTCCATACTCAGAGTTTTATGATTACTGGCCTAATATACATGTTACCCTCATAAACTTTAGTGATGTTAAACCTAATGAATTGTAAAACGTGGTTAATAAATATTGCTTACCCAACAACATAAAACTATGGCTTCCTCTAGTTTTATTACCTCTAGGATTTATTTCCAACCATATTCAAATAAGAGGAACCTATTTACAATACTATATCATATGTCCACTCCTCATCCTTTGAAGATGAAGAAATTGATATCACACATATTTTCATATATATTCCCTCCACACACTCTTTCAATCAAATGGGACTCATGGGACATGATGATCCATAAAATCCAACATTCCTAATAATAATCCCATGATCCACTCTATTTTGACACTTGTCACTAGTAAAGATGATATATTATCCCACGATAAATTGCGCTCTCTCAATGTTTTCTATTACCAACACAACTTGGAACAAACACATGATTTAAAAAATGATACTCATATGATTTATACATATTACGATTTTGATCCTCCTTATTACACTAGTGATAGTGAGGATGAAGATATTTTCCCCTATTTTCCACCAACCAACACATTCTTACTTGATACTCCTTGGGTTCTTTAAAAACTTTCTAACTATACTGTTACACATTCCACTTCCCCACCAATAATGAATCTCATAATACCTATATCCAACTCTACCCAAAATAACTCTACTCTATCAGATGAAGTTGGTCCATTTAAGAATTATACATATGATATAGTGTATATTAACTCACTCTCTCTGAATCCATCATCCCTGATTCTCCTAGCATGGCTAATCCTGTTAGGAAAGATGAATCTTCTCTATTTCCCCATCTAGACATAAATTTGGATGTTAAGGTCTTGGATGTATGAAAAATAATTTCTCACCAACATCATGATGGTAAGAGATACATGGTTTTTTAAATTTATGTAGAATATAATGGTCGCATGCCTACATTAGATAATGATGAGGTCATACTTGAATTACTTCATGCATGAGAGGATACCTTCCCTTTACAACATCACAAAAGTTACCATATCCATGATAAAACTTCACTTTTTGATAGCTTCATTGTTATTATTGACCTTGTCAATGATGAGGTTTCAAATATTTCATAAGATCCTTATAATTTTCAAGATAGAAACACCTTTCTCATTAAAAACACTTTAAATGTCCAAACTAATTATGATCCTTCTCATGTTCTCATGAAAGGAAAGTGCTTACCCATCTACATGATATGAATATAAAATTACTTCACATAAACAATGAAGAATTTACTTGGGTATACTCTAGATTCCTAAAATTAACCTTGACATTGTTTTCCACAACATTATTACCTACCCTGATGTCACAAATGTTCAACAAAAGATTTACAAAATTCCTCTTAAAATAAACAACCTATGTCATAAAGAAGTCATAAAGCTTCTTGACCCAAATTTTATTCATCCAATAGACTATTTCGAGTGGGTATCCAATATCATCCTCATATGTAAGAAATTAACACTTGTCATTCAAATTTATATTGACTTAAACCTCACTTTTCCTAAGGATAACTTCTCTCTTCCTTCCATTGATAACATTTTCGATTCCACATAAGGCTATAATATTTTATTCCTTATGAATGGGTTCTCTAGATATAATCAAATTCAAATATCACCTAAAGATCAACATAATACTACATTCACTACCAAATGGTACACCTAGTTCTATATTAAAATTCCTTCTAGCCTTAAAAAATGTTGGAGTGACTTATCAATGAGATATGACCCATATATTCCATGATATTATTCATAAGATAGTCAAATTCTATGTGGATGACCTTCTTATCAAATCTCAATGTGTAGAGGATCAAGCCCACGATCTAAAGATATCCCTTTAACTATACCATAAATACAAGGCTCACATTAATATAGAAAAATGCATATTTATTTTCACATAAGGAGAATTCCTAGGGTTCATAATCTCCAAATGTGGTATATATGTCAAACCAACAAATATCAAATCCATTATCGACATATACCACCTTACATCTATACTTGAAGTCCATAATTTCCAAGGGAATCTTGGGGAAATCCAATGGTTTTTCATTAAATTCACATGTCATACTCATGCCATTAATAAACTTCTCAAAAATGAAATTGCACATAAATTGAACAAAGTTTGTTAACAAGCCTTTGAAAATATGAAAGTGTTTATTGTCATAAGGACTACAATACAAGATGTCCCTTAATTGACCACTTCTCTTCTACACCTGTTCTACCATCATCTTTATTGGGGAAATATTAGATCAAGAGGATGAAAAAGGAAAGGAGTGTTCCATCTACTACATTATTTTTGATCTTCTTGACTATGATACTTGTTAAACCTCCATTAAGTGAGATTGTTTGGCCATCTATTTTGCTACCACCAAAATTTTCCATTACATGATCTACCATAACCCTTATGTTATAGTCAAAATCAACCCCTTTACCATTTCTTCCACATTGTTCTCCGTACATAGTGAATCAAAAATGGATGAAACTCATGAAATTTGACTCACACATCATCACAAAAAGTATTTCAAAAGTAAATTCATTGTAGATCAAATTAAATATGATCCAATACCTGTAACCAAACCTCTTCCAAATTCCCTTCCTGATGAATACATACTACTTATTGAAGGAATAAAATGAGATTCTATAATCAAATACTAATACTATAAAATTCATTACTAATCTCTAGGAACAATCCTTGATAGCTAGTGATGTGAATCCCAAACCTAAACCCATAAAACCCAATGTTAAGGATAAATAAATCACTCTAGACCTCCATGAAGACACATGGAATCTCCATTTTGGTGGAGAAAAATGTCTTCAAGGAGTTGGGACAAGTTGTGTTCTTATTGATTCATCAGGAAAGACACTACCTCTCTCCTTCTGACTAGAATTTGATGCCACAAACAACATTTATGAATATAAGGCTCTTGTCCTTGGCATAAAAGCCACACTTTCCTCTAAAATCACATATCTCTATGACATGGGTGATTCCCAACTTGTTTACTAATAATTTAGTGGTGCTTATCAATGATGAAGTGATAATATCAATTTTAATCATGAAAACATCATTATCTACTTAATCACAAGACTTATATCATTATCAATTTCAATACTCTCAAAACCATGCATTCCAAACCATATCATAGTGACTACATCACTCGGTAGCTCATGCTCATGACCAAATTTGACATTGAATTCATCTCACAAAACTCTATCAAGGGAGAGGAAATCAATTATAAACTCACTGAATCCCCTTTTCTAGACAATCAGTCACCTCACAAACAAATCTTAGATGAATCTATCAACACTATTCATAAAAAATACACTCCTATCAAAATTACACTCTTATTTGATGGATCTAAGTGTGATCAAAGGGTAGGTTTATGTATCATTATCATACCTCCTTGGGGGACCCCTATTGTTCTATATTTTAAACTAAACTTCAAATGTACTAAGAATGTGGAATAATACAAAGCTCTAATCATGGGTATCTAGACTAACATCATGATCAGTGTTCAAAACTTGGACATATATGGAGACTCAAAAAATTTCATCAATCAAATCAAAGGAATTTATCAATGTAAAAATGAGATTCTACAAAAATATAAAACCATTGTTGAATTCCTCTTATAATCCTTTGATCATTACACCATCCAAATAGTTCCATAATATTCTAACAAATTTTCAGACACCATGGCTTATCTTGCATCCCTCATCCCCCTCTCGACCAAAAATTCTAAATTGTTTGCTTTTACATAAAAAATGGATCAACAATACCACAACAATGAAATTCCTTCTATTAATCTCATAAAAAATCCAACATATCTTTGGTATACTCAGGAATTTAACTATTTCTCAGAATAAAAAATTGCCTCTGACCTATCTAAGAATGCTAGAAGATACTTTCTTTAATGTGTTACCTAATATGTCATCATAGGCAGTGTTTTATACAAGTTCAGGTTTGATGGCATCTTGTTGAGATGTCTCAAATCCCATGAATCTACTAAATCCATTCAGGAAGTTCATGATAGTATATGTGATAATAATTTTAATGGCATGGCTGAATAGGATACTACTGGCCTACTCTCAATCAATATTTTTACACGTATGTCAAGAAATGTGTTAAGTGTTAAAAACATTATAGTCTTACTCACATACCCAGTCAATATTTACATCCATCTCAAGACTTATGGTTGTTCTTACAATGGTGGTTAGACATCATTGGACTTATCAACCCTCATTCATCACAACAAAATCACTCTATCATCACAACCACTGAATATTTCACTAAATGGATAGAGGCTATTCCCTTGGTCTTTACTAAAGTAAAAAAATTCATCAACTTCATCTATCAACACATTATATGTCGCTTCGACATCCCTCAGAAGCTAGTCAATGGTAATAAAAATATTTTAAAAATAAGGAAGTTAAGAAATTAGGCAAGAAATTCAACATAAAACTAAGCTTTTCATCACCTTATTATCCACAAGAAAATGGACAAGATGAGGCTTCTAACAAAACAATTGGAAAAATTCTTATAAAAACTGTTGATCAAACAAGCAGGAATTAGCATCTCCAGATCCCATTTTCTCTCTGGGATTATCATACCATCATCTGTACTCCTACATGTAGTACACCCTTTTCTTTATTTTATGGCTATGAGGTGGTTTTACCCCTTGAATTTCAAATCCCATCACTCCGGGTATCCCTCATATATTTTATCCCTGATGAGGATTATAATCAATAATGTCTAGCACAATTAGAGTTATGAGATGAACATCACCTAAAAGCTCTTGAACACCATCATTTCTATCAAGATCACATCAAACACATGTATAAAAAGCATGTCAAGGAACATCATGTTAATATAGGTGATCTCATCCTCAAATAAAATCAAAATGTCACTACTATGGAAAGGAGTAAACGTGGAAAGGTTTCCCCTAACTCGATCGGTCCATATGTCATCATTCACAAGTATGGATTAAGAGATTATCATATATCCTCCCTTGATGGTACACCTTAAAAGGAACATTTGAATGCCTTGAAAATTTTTGGATTTTCTAATTTTAACACATCATCTGTCATGACAGTATTAAGCTCAAAGATACTATTCCAGCACTAGCCCATCATTTCATCATTATAATGATTTGAAAGCATATGGGTTAGTGTCACTATCCTCAAAACCTTAAATATGAGCACCAAAAATATTCTCATCACATATTTCACATGGAAAAGTTCCTCCTTAATAGGAACTCCATAATCATTGCATCCATCTAACTTGTCTACTAGTTGAAAACATGTTACGAGATACACATGTTTAACTTTTGCACACATCTTTTCCCCTCCTCGAATTGGTCTACTTAGCCTGACCTCAACATAAAAGTAAAGTAAAAAAATATATGGATACATATTATCAAAATAAATAGACTGATCCCTCGAAGGAAAACTATCAAATATTAAAATCACATTGGCAAAAAGAAACAGAAAAATTCCTCAAACGATAAATTCACGTCAAAAATTATAGATTGATCCCTCAAAGGATGACTATCCAAAAGAAAAAAGAAAAAATTAAAATTTTTAGATCACTCCCTCAAAGGATGGATACCCATGTCATTGTAAAAAGGTTTTTGCACATATATTAGCCTTTAAAAAATTCAAAATATAAAAATCATCCTAGGAAAGCTTCCCACATCGATCAGATTTTCCATTAGAACAAACTTCCCACATTGATTAGTTTGTGTCAAAATAAAATTTATATCTTGCGCATGAGCTTACCAAACCATTGAAAGGAGAACCTAATCTCCCACATAACCTACACATGTTAACCCTTTCCATGTGTTGGGAAGGTATACCTTTCACTTTCATTTGTATCTAAGATCCTACATGTGACTGCTCATTATTAGTCATATGTTAACATCACTTATACTTGCCAAAAAGTGCAAGAGCCTTCATTATACATTTTACCATCACATATGTATCAAATCCAATCCAGAAGAAAACAATTCATGTTTTATTCCTACCCATGATCAGAATACATTTTGACATACATTAAAGTAACTCCATAATCAAATATATATCTTAAAACTTCACATCAAAATCAAATACATCAGACTTACATTTAATCTATCTTGACATCACATCAAGTATAATCAAAACATTTATCATGATCACATATAAATACTACATCATCACATCCAAACATCACACTAAAATAAATCAACATACGAATCAAAATCATATATATATATATATATATATATCATATCGTATCAATATGTCAATATAAATCATTAGGAGTCTCAAATATCCATATAAAAAAATATACATCAAACATAGGATTCAAAAAGAGTCTTATACATCAAAAATATCATCTATTAAGTGAATTAAACATCCGTCAGCCAGACACTCCCTCAGGCACTACTCCCTGATCACCACCAGGACCTCTACCCGGTCCCTTATTAGGATTCTATGTCACCTCTGATCCATTTAGTGGTCCTTTATTTTTATAAATCCATAATCAAAATTACACATATTCAAAGTATGTGCTTCCTTTTCTGGGGCCCTTAAGACCCTCTTAAAATCTAACTTCATCCTATAAATATTTTCTTTATCAATCATGAACTTTTAAGTCTCTCAGAATATTATTCCGTTGCCACGTATAAGTCATACGTCTATAGGTCAAGAACCCATCGGTTCTCCTATAAATTTACCTCCCAATCATGTAAGCCCACATTTATGGAAAAATCATACAAACAATTAATCAATTTGAAGCCTACTTTGATCATGCAACCCAATCAGCCTAAGCTTGTCTCTATCAAAATTCATCTCAGATTTGTTTTTCCTCCTTAACACCAATAAGTCATATGTTTATAGGTCACAAACCCATTGTCTCCTTTATCACTTGGATCCCTGGTCTCAAAATCTGACCTTTGTGACCACATCATAGTATACCTAGTTGAGATCATCTTCCCTCCTTCACTTATTGTGAGTCATATGTCTATAGGTTATGAAACCTTTGGTTCCCTTATCATTTGATTCCATGGTAGCGTCAAATCCATATTTTACATCAGTATTTTTTCTATACCTCATCTTGGAATAACTCAAAATGAAACATACACGTCAAATCAAATCTATTTCATCCAATCAACTCATTTAAATTGGTGATTATTTGCACTTCTTGATGCAACCTAGAATTTACTAGATAACACCCTAGATGCATTGACACATCAATCAACCTGGACTGAGTGCTCACCCAAAGCATGAAAAGGTACCAGGTCCCTCTTTAGGGTCGATGTAGTAGGATGTTAGCATGATGAAGGAAGAAACATATAGATTCCTAACTAATCCATCATTCTACAATGCATGCCATATTTAGATTTATGAAATAACAAGATTAAATAATAATCATGATTGAATCAAGAACATGCACTACTCAATTACACATAGGAATGAAACTTAGGTTTTATCAATATCTTTCATCTATTAATAAACATAGAATCTCTTTATAATAATGGAAATTTATACCAATGCACACATGGATCTGATACAGTAATCCAAACATATGTGCATATCTCTATATCTTCATACATCCATCTCTCTATTACACACACACTACTACTATGTGATTCATATCGTATATATATAAATATATATAGGGTGGGGAATTTCCCTTCACTCCTTATCTATTCTAGAGATAGGCCACATGGTATTAATAGCTACATGCCATTTACAAGCATAGCCACACATACAAGTGTGCTATCTATAGAATTCTTACAGTTAACTAAAGCAAAAATCCCATTCTTAGCTCGTCTCCATGCAAAATGCTTGATCTGATCCTCTAAAGATAGAAAATGTGTGGTGTGTACTTCTCTACATCATTGGTGTGTTCTGTACACCATCTTTCAAAAATAGGCCTTCATACTCAAAATCAGCTAAGTCTTGAATGTTGAACTTACCCTCTTTGCTCAGGTTCTTCCTATCCCTCCAAACCCTTTATCCCAACCTTCTCTCCCATGCAAACTTCTGTGTGATATCTAACAAGCATTCTCAGATCAACATTACCCCACACTAATCTCATTGTCATCCCGACAATGGGTGTCTCAAAAAATTGAAGTAAAGAATAGAAGAATGGAAAGAATAAGAATGAAAGAATGTAGATAAATAAATAAGTTTTATAAGGCTATGAGGAAGCCTCCTCTGTATCAGTTTGAAGTATCAACTTTGGATACTCCTTTATTTCAGCCTCCAAGGCTTTCCATTCAGCGAGTGTTTGTTCTACTTTTTCTGGAAAGTCCACAACAATGGACTCTAATTCATCCCTTGCAATCTCCCCTTTTTCATTTTGTAGAACCAACACAATGTTGGACATCAAGGTCATTCTTACTTATAGAAGATCCATCTTCTGTGTAATGAGCTTCCTAAGATCTTCTAGCCGAGTCTTGTGTGGCTCTTTTGCTACTATTAGGGCCTCATGCTTCTGCTTAGCCATTGACAATCTTTATGCATGACCCAATGTCTCATCCTTCATTACTTTCTGGACCCCATTGTTTTCTTCTAGGGTCTTTATGCTGATAAGCACCTCTAGAGCTATGCAGACATTCAAAGCATGGTCAACTTTCTTCAATACTTCCTATAGTGCTTGCAGCAGCCCCTCATAGGATGTAATATTTTTCATCACTGAGGCTTTCTCTTATTCTGCCTCTTTCTTTGACTTCCTTG
This sequence comes from Taxus chinensis, assembly GCA_019776745.2. Lineage (NCBI taxonomy): Eukaryota > Viridiplantae > Streptophyta > Pinopsida > Cupressales > Taxaceae > Taxus > Taxus chinensis. Next base: position 391,810,447 of record CM034154.1, read on the forward strand.
GTGTTGTCATACGTAGAGGTTCATCTTCAAGCACTAGGTCCACCAAATTTCCTACATAATGTATCACTGAGGGAAACGTTTTTGGTACCTTGGTCTCCAATTCTGGCTTAGCTCTCAAGAACATTGTCCCCAATCTCCTTTGTGAAGCTGATAAATACTTCATTCTTCTTTTGCACCAAGTCCCTCTCTTTTGTTATACGTTTTATCTCTACATCCTTTATCATTATCTCCTCGCACAATGATCTGATTGTTGTAATTTTATCCATGTTTATTCTAGCAACTTCAATAGAAACCTTCACCAATGTATTGCTGACCTGCTCATCTGACATGATTTTAGGCTTTTCCGTCATATGTCTAGTTTGGGGTGCCTTATTTAAGCATGTCAAAACTCATGACTCTTCACATACATCAAAATCAGGCTTATCCATGTGGGTATGCATTGACCATGATAGTTGCTTTCGAGTGTGCACAGTTTCCATATCCTCATCCATTAGCTCCCAACTAAATAAATCCTTTTGTGCTATTGTGATCTGGAGGTGGGTGTGAAATATTTTAACTATGTCATCTGCATACCCCATAGCTAGTGGAATTTTTTCTCCACTCATCCTCTTCAATCTAGGACCCTTGGGAATTGTAGCTTCAAGGTTAGGATCCTGTCCCATTACATATTGATCACTCACATACGTGGATCCAAAAGTTTCCTTTTATTTTTCTTCTCCATCCTTCATCTCTTCATCTTTGTGCCCTTCATCATTTTTTGGCTTGTCTTCTTGCTTGAGTGGGGTAAGATATGCATGCTCTCTCTCCCCCGATTCCTTTGATTCTTCATCTAACTTAAAATTTCTTCTCTTCTTTGGTTCAACAGTCTCCTTGTGAGGAGAGAGACAAGGTGATTTCCTTACTGTTTATGGGGTTCCACTTTGAGTCCTTGTGCTTATAAACACTTTCTTAAAACTATGCTCCCCTTGCTCGACCTCTGTATCTTCCTCTTCATCTTATCCTTAAGATGGAGTGGCCACATGATGTGATTCTTCTCTATCATAAGGTTGCTTTCTTCTATGCTCTAAGCCTCCATTATCTTCACGCTCCTCTTCTTCACCCTCTACTTCAAAAACTTCTGTGGGCCTTTGCATTGGTATGTTTTCCATTATGTGCTTACCATTCAGTGGCCCTGGTAATGCGAATTCATTCTCCACATAATTATTGTTCTCCATCTTGGGATTTCACTAAAGATACACTAATGTTGCCCCTACATATGATATAACTAGAATTATTGGCTTAATATTCAACACCTCAAAAATGATCCTCTCGGTATAGGCAATTCTTCCAGGATACACATACTTCTTCCTCAACGTGTGGTAGTTGTAGTCTACCTTACCTGCATTGAATACCAGTTAGTGTGTGTCTGTGAATCTATGAACAGATGGTTAGAAATAACTTGCAGTGAATGTGTAAGGAAATTTACACCAAGGGCTCCAGACTCCATCTCTCCTTGGGAAGCTTATGATGTAAAAATGCTGATATATAGCAAACTAAACTTGTTTCCCTACTACTGATGGTAGGTCCTTTGGGATGCACCACTCTTCTCCAAATGTCACTTGGAGCCTGTCGTACCATTTCTCCACCCTTTTCTTTATGTTATCTTTCATGGCCCCTTTACATAGGTACTTGCTAAACCTTTTAGCTAGTGACTTATTCTCCATGGGGTATTCCCATACCTTCTCCTTCGGCCCATCTGGTACTCCAATTTCCATGAATATTAGTGATAGTAGAATGACCCAAAAACTGATCTTCCCTCCTATGCGCACTTCCTTGACTATTTTTTCTGAAATGTAGCTTGTAATATTGTACATTACTCCTTATGACATCTTACGTGTAATGTGTAACCACATAGTATTTACCTGTGACCAAAGCTCTTGATCATTCAACTTTGTAACAAGGTGTGCTGCTTCTTGCACAACCAAACAGTTCTTCAATATATCTATATCCATACCATGCAGACCCTTCAGGTACCCCAAATCTTGTTTGGTCTTTAAGATCAGAGCTTTATATATTAGATCATTCTTTATATCCTCTCCTGTGGCCTTCAAACCTGTAACTGATGAGATTAGCACAGATAAGATTCTAACTCTATGTCCTGCAAAGTAGAAGACGTGCTCGTGCACTCTACTCATGAGCCACTGATACAAGGGCTCATACTTCCTAAAGTATGGAAGCTCATATAATCAACAGACCCCAATTCTCTTCAGAAGCTTCTTTCCTATATCATCATAAACCGGCATGTCATTTGCCGTACATTTTTTCATCCTAGCAGTGAGCAAGGAATTGAGCTCTTTCTTATTTTTTGAGGTCCTATGATTGTATTCGCTTACTTTTCTCTTTTTGATGGGTGAATCCCATTATTGGAAAATGATGATGCCTTCTGGATATTGCATTTCTAAAAAATAACTTTCAAGTGCTAGCTCTTCCTCCTTGATGACCACCTTCTTCTTTCCTTTTTCTGCTACGGTAGCTGCCTTCTTCGGTGCCATTTCTACCTTGTAAGCATCTCCTCTTTAACTCTGCAACTTGTGAATCAAACCCTAGATTGATTCAATCATGCCCTAGGTGGAAAATTCATGCCCTAAGTCCTCTCTATTTCCTTTCTTCACTCAAACCCTTCACCACTGGGGATGTAAGCTTCCTTTCACACAAATATGTTTGTCACGCTTGGTTTCACACCCTTCGCACCTTAACCTTATCACTTGAATCTTCGCACTTAGCTCTTTTCTCAAGTTCTCTTGGTCACAATGGTAAAAATGAATCCGCATCCCATCCTTATATAATTTTTTTCAAATTTTGATGTATTTATTACTCCTTCACCTACCAAATATCCTCTCATTCATTGACCAAATTCGTTCATTCCACGTGGTACATCTTCATGCCCCATCTATAACCTTTTAGTGCACTTTCCTACCCTCTGGTCACAAAATTATCTTCAACACACACCCTTGCACTTGAGTACCTTGTCACTGTACCTTCTCCTGGTATTTATCATGGCCTTTGCTTACCTCGTGTTATACTCTCCTTTCATTCATCTCCATTTTTGGTCACCTTTGAGAATAAATCTCCTTTTGACTTAAAGCACACCCGTAGCAGCTTATTCTTTTCACCTTTCAATTCCCACATTCTTTTACTTGGATAAATACAACCACCCCACACTAAAATTATGTGCAGTCCTCTACGCATAAAAATTCTTCACATAGTAATTATCTTCATGGTCGCAACAATAAAAATGAATCCACATCCCATCCTTATATATATATTTTAATTTTGATGCATTTATTGCTCCTTCACCTACCAAATATCCTCTCATTCATTGACCAAATTTTTCCGTTCCATGCGGTACATCTTTACGCCTCGTCTATAACCTTTTAGCATGCTTTCCTACCCTCTGGTCACAAACTTCTCTTCAACGCATGCCCTTGCACCTGAGTACCTAATAAGTATACCTTCTCCTGGTAGTTATCATGGCCACTGCTTACCTCACATTATACTCTCCTTCATTCATCTCCATTTTTGGTCACCTTTGATAAAAAATATTCTTTTGACTTAAAGCACATCTGTAGCAGCTTATTCCTTTCACCTTTCAATTCCCATAGTCTTTTACTTGGATAACTACAACCACCCCACACTAAAAGTATGTGCAGTTATCTATGCATAAACATTCTTCACATAGTAATTAGCTTCATGTGCGCAAGTGCACTTATTACACAAGAACAACAACTAAATTGATAAATCATAACAAATGAAGGAAATAAAAAATGGAAACCTTATCTAAATGGAAATACTACTTATTACAAACATTGAGAATTCTTATTTATAGTATGGCTTCAACCTAATCCCGTTAAAGTAACCAGGTAGCCGTGTTCCACCAAGTGTTTCTAACTGGCAAGCACCTGATTCAAGTATGTAAGTGATGACATACGACCCCAACCAATGCACCTTAATTTTTCCTAGATGGAGCAAGAAATTAGAGTCATAAAGAAGTACCATTTTTCCAATATCAAACTTCTTATCGCTTATGCTTTTGTCATGCCATGATTTCTACCTGGCCTTTTCCTACTTCTGACTCGATCATTCTATGGATCATCACTCATCTAGTTGAATCATCTTCTCGATACGCTCTTCTAAATCCCACTCATCAGCTATACCTCCAGCACATGCAATGCAAAAAGAAGGTAACATAAATTCTATATGGATAAAAGCTTCTGCATCAAATACCAACTAAAATGGCGTGTCTTTTTCCAACCTCTTATAAGTTTTTCTATATGCCAAAAGAACAACTGACAATTTTTCATCCTAATCATTTCTTCCAACATCACAAATTTTTTTTAAACCCTAGCTCAAAATCTTGTTGAAAGCCTTAGCAGTTCCATTTACCAGAGGATGGTAGGGTGTAGTTTTATGGTGTGCAACCATAAACTCATATAATAGGATATTGATTGTCTCATTCAAAAAGTGTGTACCCCTATCACTTTTCAAGCTTAAAGGACATCCATATCTTGTAAGAACATTCTCTCATAGAAAGCTAGCTATTGTAGTTGTTGTATAGTCCTTCGTAGGTGCTGATTTTTCCCACCATGTGAGATCATTTGTGTAAGTAATAATATAACACGATCCAGTCCTACACAGAGATGGTGAAATAGGTCCTACAAAGTCAATGGCCCATTTCTCAAATGGTTCAGCACTAGTAATTGTTCTCAAATACATCTCATCTCTTTTCCCTATTTTTCCTAGGCACTGACAATGATCACACGCCTTACAATATTATTTACAGTCTTTATACAATGTCTCCCACCATAATCCAATAAGTAGGATGTTCTCGGCAGTCGTATCACCTGCATAATGGCCTCCTGCAATACCACCATGGGGCTTCTTCCATAATATCCTTGTGCTCATGCTTTAATACACAATGGCATGATACTTCATCTCTTCCTAACTTTTAGAGGTCACCACTGATTAACATAAACGATGTCGTGCGTATAGCAAGTTTTTTCTTTCTAATTCCTTCATTCCTTCTGGTGCCACACCAGTCTATAAAAAGACAACAATGTCTTCTAATTCCAATGACGCGCATTATAACCTATATAATTGTGCATCTAGCATGGTTTCTTCAATTTTCTGTGCTTCCTCTCCTAAGTAAATTCTAGACAAGTGGTCTAGTCCAGAGTTACTTTTCCCTGGCTTCACCATAACTGTGAAGTCAAACTCTTGAAACAGGAGTACCCATCTGCATATGTGCCCCTGTAAGATGGGCTTGTTTACCAAGTACTTAAATTCCATGTGTTCTGTATAAAACACAAATGGGGTTGCTAACAAGTACTGTCTAAATGTTGCAATGCATAGATCATAAAAAAAGATTCGTGATTTGTAGTTGTATAATTTTGTTCAGCAGGAGTCAGCTTCCTCCTAGTAAAATAGAATGGATGATTTGAAATACCTTCACCAGGTTGAGATAACACAGTGCCAATGGCCATGCCAAATTCATCCACATGTACATGAAATGGTTTATGCCATGAGGGAAAATGCAGAATGGGCATGGTAGTAAGTTTCTTCTTTAATATTTCAAATGCGTGCTGATGTGGTTCTCCCTAATAAAATATACCTTTCCCCTTCAGTAAATATTCCAAGGGTCCAGTAAATTTGGCATACCATTTATTGAATTTTATATAATATCCTGTATGACCTAAAAATCCATGCACCTCACTTTGACTGGTAGGCACTTCTAGGCCTAGAATGACTGCAACCTGTAGCTGGATCAACCAGACAAACCTTCCTTATAAATTATATGTCCCAACAGTATTCTAAATGGTGTAGCAAATATGCACTTCTTGATGTTCAAAGATATACTCAATTGTCTGCACCATTCAAACATTAAGCGCAAATTGTCACAATGATCTTTCACAAGCCCATATACTATCCAATCATCTAGGTAGACCTGTAAGAATTTGTGAATAAAGTCTTTGAATGCCTGAAAAACTATGCGTAAGAATATAATAGGTGCATTTTTCAATCCAAAAGGCATCACAGTATAGGAAAAAATGCTACATTCAGTAGTAAAATTTGTCTTTTCTTGATCCTCTTGAGTAATTCTAACTTGATGATAGCCAAGAAACCCATCTGTGAAAGAATATATTTTGCGCCTTGCCAATCCTTCTAGTATTTCCTCAGTGAATGGCGTAGGGAATGGATCTATGATGCATGGAACATTCAGCTCCCTGTAGTCCACACATATTCTAATTTGTATATCCTTTATGATACTGATCACTATTGGGCTAACCCATTCTAACTCATCAAGGGGCTTGATAATTCTAGATTTCAACATTTTATCAATTTCATCTTTTACCTTTTCACACAAATTTGGGTTCATTCTATAAGGTCACTTCCTAACTAGTCATGCACCATCCTTAAGCTTTATCTTCATTTCCCCAAGTGATTCATGTATGCCTTTAAGTTCATGATACCCTCAAGGGAATAAGTCTTGATAATTTATAATCACTGAGTAACTCAATGATCTTTGCCTCTGAACCTATATTCACCTTCTTTTTCTTCATGGGTCCGTGATAGGCACGTGTATCCTTGTCTACACTGTCCAAGACCTCACGCACCCCTTGTGAATGTTCAATACCTAGGATCTCAACTTCCTCATCATTCACGATGTAAACCATCTTTCCTTTCTCATTCTCAAGGCAAGCACACTCAAGTAGTATGGAGTCCATTTCTTCTTTCCTTTCAAAACTCACTTCGGACTTTGCTCAACAAATAATTCTTGAATATGCTCTTCTACTTTTAGACTATCTCCCATAATTAAGCACTTAACAAATTGTAATGCCTCTTCTATTGGAGGTTGGGAAGAAAAGGAGTCAAAGGTCTAGATCATTCCTACAATAAAATTTTTCTAGTTTCTAGTCTCTCAATGTAGTTCTACGTATACATACAAGGCGCGTGCACATCCTTATAGAGTATAGTACAATCTATGCACCCAGAGTGAAGGTGGTAATGCTTCCTATCTTACTGTGCAGAGTCTCTCACACTGCTGAATGTGATCCTGAACAGGTTGATTGCCATGATAAGTGCATATCTGCATAGGTGCATTGTTCCTTACAAACCTAATAGATAAGGTGACTCCAATCTCTTCCCATTTTATAAGATTATCTCTATGGACTACCCACCAATGCGTTGTTGTCCCGCATAAAGTATATACTAACATATCTCTTCTCTAAATGTGATCTGTTCACTGTGTTTCCATGGCTTTCAAAAATACAAGAAGATCTTTTGCCCTTGTATACTGAGGTACATTGTTACCCATCTGTCAAAACAACTTAAGTCCATTCTTACGTGTAACTACGCTTTTTACCTCATGCCCTACTAGTTCATATGTACCATGAGCCCAATTGTCACAAGCAATACTTGTAGTATCACTAATAGAATGAGAATCCTCCCACTGTAGGATGCCTTCTTTTGATGGCTCATTGATCTTTGGGTCTTGAATAGTGCATACATAAATTTCATTTAAGTCCTCCTCACTTAGAGGCTCAACATATGGTGTAGACTTCCCATCTTTTAGAGGTATCACAACTCTTTCCTCATTGTTCTCAAAGCTGATATACCCCTTATTGAATCTCATGTCAGCATTATTCTCATAACACCAAGGGCATCCAAGAAAGGCTGGAAAATTGTCTACTTCTGCAAGTGCTAATACCTCAAAATCCCCAGTGAACTTGGCCCCTTGTATGGTTATAGATGCATCCTTCAAAACTCCTATGGGAGTGACCTTAGTTCGGTTTTCCATAAATAACACATTAGATGATGGCTATAATGGAGGCCTCCCCATTTGTACCCATGCATCTAATGTAAGCACATTTACTTCCGCACTTGTATCAATCAATATATTTCTCAGCAGTCATCCATCCATAACAACATTCAGAGTAATTTCCTTGTCATAGTCAATGCTATCAGGGGAATATTTGCATACAGAATCTGTTGTCTGGTCTCAATACTTACATGTGGAGTGTTCCCTTTTAACCAAATTCCTAATAGTGGAATGATGTTCTCCTGGTGCAACATTTTGCACACTTATCTCATATCATCAATATCAGTTTATTCTGTCTCTAATGTTTTCTTCTGCTCCTTTAAGTATTGTATCTCACCCTAAATATTCCTTAGCACTTCCATGGTATCCTAGTTAAATTCCTTTTGATGAACAGGATCTGGGTACCTTGCATGCAAAACCTCCTCCTTGGCGATTGTAGGCTTTTGGTGAAATGCCTCTCTTGTGTGCACCACTTCATCTCTTGTAGTAATATTCACCGTCAATGCCTCATGTCCTTCTTCTATCTTAGGCATCCACTGATATTCTATCATGCACTAGATTCTAACCATCCTGACACCTTTGTTTTATTGATTATGCTACTTACTCAGATGATCATATAAGTTAGTGCACTCTTCATAGCTATGGTTCTTTCCGCAGAAAGAACATGTAATATTATGAGGACATTTACACCTATAGTGGTCAGGATATCTTGACGTATAACATGTTCCACAAGGGAACTCACCTCTTCCTCCACCACGGCCTTGTCCTCCATATGCACCATGATATCAACATCCCCTTCCATGACCTCCTTCAAAATGCCCCTCATTCCTGTCATAGCGCATTTGATTATGATCCTGATCCTGGTGCTCATTCTTGCCCTTAGAATTATTTGTTACACTTTTCTATCGTACGCCAATGTCTATAGCATTATAGATATGACCAATCAGCCAAAAATCTTTAGTATCATGGGTTGTGGAGTGGAAAATTTTGCAAAAGTAGGATACATTCTTCTTTATCACGCGCTATAACAAAGGACAGTGACTAGAATCATGATTCAAATGATAGATCTCACAATCCAACAGTAATGAGTGTATAGATATGCGAGGAGAACTATCCTTAGTGTGACCTTCCATTTCACAATCTGTACACCAAATTCCTGAGCGCGTTTCATGGGCTAAATTTGCTGATAACTTCTCTAACTGCTTTGCCATAGCTGCAATCTGTGCCTCTAAGAATGTGGACTAACACTAGTGTCAATGCTCTCAACTGCCTCAGCACACAAAGCTGCTTCCAGTGCTTCACACGGATCAGTGTATGTCTTATATGACAACGCCCTTCTAAATGGTGTAATCAATCCTCCAACAAACCATTGTGCATGTTGGCTTGCGTGAATATCATAAGATAGCTTAAATAAAAGTGTCTTAAAAAGGCATCATACTCGCGTACACTCTCAGTAGTGCCTTGCTTGATATCCTTGAGCGCACTAATACTCTTCTGCTCAAACTCGGGGATATGGAACTCTTTCAAGAAATCATCCTTCAATGCTGCATAATCCACACAAGTTTTATCAGGGTTAAACTTCCTATACCAGTTGTGTGCATGTCCCTGTAATGTAGTAGCAAATTGACTTGCATTTCATTCAGAAGTCGTGACCCCTTTAGTGCACCACAAGATTTCACACATATGCACATGTTTAGCAACATCCTCTATACCTCTATATTCCAGAAGACGAAGAGACATCTCCATATATATATATATTTTGTGGTTGCTGTGGACCTTGACCACCTAATCCCAAACCTCATGTGTTCCCTCTGCCTCTAGAACCACCAAATCCACCAGAACTAGAACCACCTATACCTCATGATCCTCCACCTGTAGCTGGAATAGGACCTATAAATGTACTCCCTTGTGCTCCGACAGTAGTACTATATTGAACCCCTATAGTTTGTGAGTTGGTTCCACTTCCAGAGGTGAATCCAAAATTCTGTGCGCTCACATTTTGTGCGGATGATGTGCCTAAGAATGTTCTTCCAAATTTCATTGAATTCATATGTCTTGCCATTGATATACTTGCTCCCTGAATTAATCCTACTCTCCTACTTCCCAAGTTATCTTGTTGGTTACTTTTCGTACTAGATACTAGAAAACCAAGCGCAAGGGCTAGGTCACCAAGTGGATTAAGATGCTTGCCTACAGCCTAGGTAGTCTCTGTTGGAACACTTCTGTGTGAGGTCAAGGGGGATCTCTATCATGTTTTCCAAGATGGGGGAGCTCCTAATGCTCTAGCTCCATGTCTTCTACGTGAGCTATAAATCCTTCATGAGCCACCTCTCTCCTCAATGCCATACTTTCTGCAACAGAACATTTCTTCTCTATCTCCCTCTCATGCGCCTTATTATACTTAAGCATCCTCTCCTCTATCTACCTCTCTACCGCTAGGTCTGCCATCTTTCACCAAACTTGTTCCTGCCCTCGCGCATGGTGAAGTTTAGTTATCCATCGGTTTACTCTCCAGGTTCAAAGTTACCATCAAGATCTTGATTGCCAATGGAATACCTTGCAGATATACTCCTCTTGGATACTGTAAAAAACTAAAATTTAGCTACCTCTGGGCAAGAATACATTGAAATTGAATATTCCAGAATATAACTATTTAGAACACCATGAAACCACATATCCACAATGCGATTCTAGATTAGATCAACATCATAAAGGCCCTGAAACTCTTCTTGTGTCTAGAAAAGTGTGTGATACCTCCAATTCCACTGAGATGCATAAGCAGTGAGCCACTCGTATAGTTCTACTAGAAAGATAGTGAAAAATCTCTCATATAGGCTATCATAAAGATTCTTTTCTACCCAAGTGCATGCGTTAAACTCAGATCCACTTGTGAAACGCCCTGTATATTCTTCCTCTAGATCATGTATCCACTCCTCAATACATTCTAGAGTTAACCGGGACGTCTTCATTGCGAACCATCCTAAAAACAACTGAAAAAGAGGTCCCGACAACGGAACCAATGATGCAGCCTAGAATTTCCCAGATAACACCCTAGACACATTGGCATATCACTCAGCCTAGACTGAGAGCTTGCCCAAAAAGCGTAAAGGTATCAGGTCCCTCTTCAGGGTTGCTGTAGCAGGATGTTAGCGTGATGAAGGAAGAAACATATAGATTCCTAAATAATCCATCATTCTACAATGCATGCCATTTTCAGATTTATGAAAGAACAAGCTTAAACAATAACCATGATTGAATCAAGAACATGCACCACTCTATTACACACAGGAATGACACTTAGGTTCGGCCAATATCTTTCATGTATTAATAAACACAAAATCTCCTTACAATAATGGAAATCTATACCAATGCAAACATGGATTTGATACAGTAATCCAATCATATGCGCATATCTCTGTACCTTCATACATCCATCTCTCCCTGTGTATATCTATATATATATAGGGTGGGGACTTGTCCTTCACTACTTATCTATTCCAGAAATAGGCCACATGCTATTAATAGCCACATGCCATTTACAGACATAGCCACACATGCAAGTGTGCTATCTATAGACTTCTTACAGTTAAATAAAGTGACAATCCTATTCTTATCTTGTCTCCATGCAAAATGCTTGGTCTGATCCTCTAAAGATAGAAAATGCGTGGTGTGCACGTTTCTGCATCATTGGTGTGTTTCTCACGCCATCTTCCAAAAATAGGCCTTCATACTCAAAATCAGCTAAGACCTGAATGCTAAACTTTCCCTTCGCGCATGGGTTCTTCATGTCCCTCCGCGCTCTTGATCCTGGCTTTCTCTCCCTCATGGACTTCTTGTGTTATCTCTAACAAGTATTCTCTAATCAAAAATTCGTTTGTAAAACCCCGTAGTTTGAGGTAGTAGCACCTTATCCAAAAACATAATGTGCACCATTATTGTGATCATTTGTAGACTAATATTTCCCATTATCTGTTACTAACCATTCAATAGAAAAGGGTAAAGTATTGAAGACACTAAATTGTTAGCTTCATATACTGATCTTTCCTACCTCCATACATTAGTCCACTAAATCTATGAACGGGGAAGGATTATCTGAAGTACACGGTCCTTACTCTAGTATGATTATCCTTTACTATATCTTGGGGCAAAACATTGGGGACTGATCACCCATTAAAACTCAATTTACATCTCCAAAGCATCATTACCGAAACTCTCATAACCTCACAAACTCAAATGGGGAATCCTCCCTCCTATAAAATAAAGTATTGTACTCTTTCCAATGTTTTACATATCCTCTGTGTACTTTTTGAAACCAATTCCAAACTTACAATGCACTATCTAAATTTCCCAGATCGTTAAAGTTTCAATTTATATCACTAGACGATTATGAATACAGAGCTATGTTACACGTATTCATCATAGAGCATGTCAACCATTCTTCAACTTCACTCATGAACTCCCTTTACCCAGAAGGTAAAGTGTGTATGCACACTCTAGGTATGCTCATCCTTTAAGCATGTACATTTTTAGACTCTACACACTTAAAGGGGGAAATCCCCAGACACTGAAATACGGTAATGTGTCTATGCGCAAGCCCTGACAGATCCTCTTGACCTTGCCATCCTATGATTAAGTAAACCATTATCACAGACTTAGGAATCTAATCCTCATGCACTCTTTTGTATTACATTTCACCTCCAAGGTAATCTCCAATTAGTCCACTCTTATTCCCATATTGTTTTACATCAAAAAAAGAAAAAAATGTCATTTTAAAATCTTTGTTTCATATCAATTTATCGTTTATAAAAAACAATATTTTAATAGGAATCACCCACGATTCCCTTTAATCGATAGAAATTCCATTGAATCTCTTTCAATTTCAGTTAATTTATCTTTTTTTTTCAAATTATTACATTTTATAAATTATCAACCATATCTTTGGACTTAATCTTTTTACTTGCAAAAATGTATCTGATGTAGATGACTATTCTAGGTCAGTCTCATGTAATCATGAGCATCTACGATCTCCTGATCATCTAACAACCCTTTGTGTGGGAGGAATTTGATAACCTTCATAAGATTACTTTATGTGCCATTGCGTTCACACCTAACATTGAAGACATTGATGAAAAATTCGAGATCCTCCATGAGATATGAGAAGAAATCATCAAATTCTGGTATGACATATTTGAATACCCTGAGATCTACATAGATCTATCTTGGGAAACCTGAAAAGTGGAAGAGGATCTTCCTTTTCACCTATAGTTCTATCTTCCTTTCTTATCATTATCATTATCTATGTTATCATCTTCATCAATTCACTTAATTGTGTCAAAACAATTTGACATCCTTTAAGGAAGTCCCTTTAGATTCCTGGGATTGAAATTTTCCATGCAAATTTTCATCCTATTTATCTAATATCTCTTTTCTATTTGTCTTTGTTTGTAGCTCTCTTCACTTGGCGAAAAGAGGAGTGCTCATTCATTGTTCACATCTCATCATCCTGATAGTGTGACTGTTGGCACATATATTGTTAAACCCTGACATATTTTGAGTTTTAGGTACTTTGTACACTTAATAGAATTTACCAATAACTACCTAATACAATTTAATTGCATTTTATATGACAACCCCATTGAAAATTTTCCCCCTTTTTGTTCAAATTGGTCAAAATAGCCCAAATTTTCAAAATTTATCATTTTCAAAGATCACATTCTAGGAAGGGTTTTTAGATCCTCAAAGCATTTCAGAATTCCTATTTATTGTCAATGGAAAGGTGTCAAAGTTTTATTTACGATGGTATGGCTTAGAAATAATTATGGGATTTTTTGGATGATCTTGTGAAATATTTTCTCCTAAAAACTTTTGAGAAAAAATAATGTGCATGATTGATTGAAGATTCAACTTCAGTGGAGGGTTTTAGGAGCCTTGTGAAGTTTTGGGATCTCATATCCTATGAATTGGAAATATTATACAACCTGATTTTTTAATGCCTCTCTTGTGTTGCTATTTGTACTTGCTTCTTTGAATGAGGTTTGCAAACATTGACATGTGATTTTTGTTCTGATTGGTTTTGTTCTTATGAAGTGGTTGATCATGTTTGCTGGAATGATATAAATTGCTTTTAAGATCTAATTCTAATCATCCTTATGGAATTTTTTTTCACATTTTGATTTTTCATGGAGTACTTACTTGAATGGTTTTGAAATAAACTAAGAGATTTCAACTTTTGGAAAGTGAAATAAGATTCTTGGGATAGATAGATAAATATGTAACATGGTAAGATATCTAAGTTTTTGATATAATTTATGTTCCTAAGATTATTGCATCTATATTAGATGAAGGAAAATACCTTGGATCAATTTCAGTGACCTAAGGCATTCTCCTTGATCGATATGTTAGTTTGATCATAACTGTTAAGTATTTTTGACTTCTTTATGTTTTTTGATATTGTAATTATATTTAGACTGGGTTGACTATAAGCTGACCTACATTGTTTAATATTGCCTTTTAGATTACAGTCATACTTCTTCTTAATATTATTTGAATTCTATTATGATTTTGATGATGTTATTGTTAATTTTTAGAAGGCCTAATCTAACCTATTCTAAGATGATGACTATATACTAAAGGACCTAGTAATGTCCTATCTGCATTTGAATTAATCAGTATCAACCTAAGTAAAGGTAGACTCACTATGTTAATGAGATTATAAACATATATAATATATTAATTTCTTAACCCAAGACCTAACCTAAGGACCTAACCATGGATTGCATGATGTTGAAAGGTTAGTGTATAGTTATGAAGTTGGTGCCAATCCATGTTGGTACTTGGGGAATTAATGAATTTTTATTGGTACACACTGCAACTTTTGGCAGTGACCAAGTCTAATTTGGCATGCATGTTAAAAAAGGACAAGTAAGGATTTAGCGGTGGCATGAAAAAATGTTAGCTAACTTCTATTTTTAAAATAGTGATTAGTGGTTGGCAGAACAGTAGGAATTAACTGGAAGTATTCCATGGAAATTAATGATCTTGAAGGAAGTGAAAACCACCTTGGAAAGGGATTTGATGGTTTTGGAAAAAAAAATTGGGTTTGGTTTTCATTTTACATTTGATATTTTGAAAAAAATTGCTCTACATGTCGATATTTTGGATTTCAAATTGGTAGTTCATTTTTGGATAATTTATGATCTCTCCATTGCATGGAGGAATTAGTGGAGATAAATTTATTTCTTGGGCTATTAAAATGAAGAAAATAAGATGGATGGGGTTTTCTGTGGACTCTGTTTCAAGATTTTGTGGAAACATTCATGAAATCTTGGAGAGATACTTTGGGAGCTTGGAAAATAAATTCAAGATCTCTACCAGGAATTATAGGATCTAACTCCTTTAAATAATTTTCTCTATTTTATTGGCTTCATAAAAAGAACTCTTCTCTTGAAATGAAAATGTATTCTCTAGTTATTGCTTGTGTTTTTGAATCATTGTTTGATTATTTGGTTGGTATATTCAAATATTGTTCTGAATATGGTCATATTCTAATTATAGCAATTTCTAGTTGTGTATTCTTGACTGTGATTCTATGGCTTCAATCACAGTAGTGTTGAGTCATTCTTAGGGACTGGATTATTATCTAGGAAATATGCCATGTATATATCTAATCCTATCATTTTATCGAGTGTTTATGCATTACTTGGTAGTTTATACCCGTACTCTGCAGAGAAGTAATTTGTGTGCATGCTTAGATCCATCGACGTCGATCACTCATCAATATCAACATTCATCATCACATGTATCAATAAACCCTTTCATCTTCTGGTTAAATTTTTTTTTTCTGGGTATTTATTTAGTAGGCTTCAATGTTGGTGTTTAGATTTGTAAATGGTCCATCCATGCACGATAATGAATAACCTATTGATAAAATTAATGCTTATCATGAATGCCTCCAGCTATATAAAGAATCAAGTAGTCAGTGTGGATTCTAGGATGATTCTGCAAATGATTGGCCCTATCCAGAATAATGGAGATGCTTGAGTATTACAATTGAGTAATCAAACTTGTAAAGAAGAATGTCGAATTTGATAAATATTGACTGTATATTTTGTGGTCTTATTTATTGTTAAATAAGATTACAACATTCTAGTCCTGATAAATCCTACTGTGTGTGTAATATTTAACACCATTATTTTCTATGTGTGGAATTTAATTTTTCTAAATCACAGTTTTAAATTAGTAAAGTCACCGGATCTATTTGACTTTTTCTAAATAAGATATTCATGGGAGATGATTAGGTCATTTTGATTCTCTTTAGGCATGTGTCACCTTTTAAAATCACTATTAGTTACTAATGAGGAGTATCTTATTTTCTTAACCCTTACATGTAGCTAGGAAATATTCTATGAGATTCAAAATCTTATAAATATATAATGCATATGCTATGTAAAGGATCTTCTCGGTAATGTATGCACAAATTCTGGATACTTTGAGACTGTTAGAATAACATTATATCCACATCTTGTTAGTGACAAACAATTTGGAATGACTTAAAGACTAGAATGATATTCAAACTTTGTGTTCTGGATTTTCCTTCTTATGAACTTATCAAGCTTATAATCGAGCTTTGTTCTTATATGCATATTAATGATATTTTATTGTTTAAAACCGTTCTCAATTAGAGGGTTTGGCAGGTTTTTATTAGTGACTATAAACATATAGTACTAAGTCCATTGGATTACCTTACAGTGGCTCCTTAGTTGGGCTAGACTTGATAATTCGGTCCAAACATGTTTATGTAGATAATGCAGTGAAAAGTATTGATCATTATTGTTTTCAGTTTCATGGATGTTATCTATTTTCAATGATCATACTAAGCTAAAATTTTATAACTTGTTAGACCAAGTTTGGTCTGAACCAAACCTTACTTGAAAGTTAATGTTACACCTTGAGTTCATAAGTAAAGGAACTCAATTTGCAGTATAAATTATTTAAATTTATTGGACTACTATAATGAGTGTTGGCAAGAAAATTTGTCTTGTGGACAAATTGGTGGGTTTCAAGCCAACACTATGGAAGTCTAAGTCCCTCTACTTGAATGGTGCAGCTTCCATATGTGCATGCATGAAAAAGTTTATTTAAATGGTGGCCTTTCGACCATAAATCTAACAGGGGCACTCCACTAACCCTATGGAAAAGCTAACAATGTCTCACTAGAGAAGAAAATTTGTCTTGACAAGGGGAAGGGGAGTGGAAATGGAGGTAGGAGAAAAATAATGTTGTGAGTAGAATATCAAATGCCCATACACATTAATTAGAAATTTCATTTACATGCATTTATAGTTAGAAGAAAAAAAAATCCATAGGAAAAAATACAAGACCGAATAAAACTCATTGGTGGCAAAGTACTAATTAATTTCTTAATCAAAGAGGCAAAAATTCCTTCTTTTATTATTGAAGCTCAAGCCGAGTTTTTACATAGCTTGGGAATGGAAGAAATTCAAGGAAGAAGAGAAAATAGCAGAAGTGTGGTGTTTTATCTCTTTCCAGGTACAGAGAACTCTAGTATTTTTTGAAATCAATCGCCAACCCTTGGAATGATGTCGAGAAGCCATTATATTCTTTGCAAGAAACCATTACAAATTCACAAATCCTCAGCGCCTTTTCAAATTCTTTTGTTTTGAAGAAAATTCTCATGGTGGGTTAAAAACCAGATCTTGTAAAGCAACCGTTACATTCAATTTTCTAGTTTAAATATAGACCATTTGAATTTATCCTCTAACTATGAAATTGGGCCATCCACATGGCAGGAAGGGATTGGAGCGGTTACGGGGGAAGCCTTTCACAATTTGAGATTTTTTGTGAGATTTGGCAATTTGGAACAAATTAGCCCATAGACCCACTTTGAATTTTCAACTTAGAGATGTGGCACGTTCTTATTGGAAATGGGATCGTGACCCTTTTCTCAACATTTTAACCTTTTTAGGAAAAAGGCTCAAAAACTCAATTTCCTCCACTGGCCCATTGCTCTGATTTGACTAGGACACGTAGCATGTTCTGGTTGGAGACAGGGTCGTAGCTCTTTTCTAAACATTTTAACCTATTTTGGAAAAGGGCTCAAAAACTCAATTTCCTCTGCCAGCCCGCTGCTTCGATTTGACTAGGACATGTGTCACATTCTGGTGGGAGGTGGGGTCATGGCTCTTTTCTAAACATTTTAACCTTTTTTGGAAAAGGCTCAAAAACTCAAAGTTCTCTGCCATTCCGCTCCTCTGCTTTGACTTTTCAATGGCAGGCCCAAGAACTTGGCGGAGTCGCAGAGCATTCTAGAACTTTTACTTTACTTTTGGGAATTTGGTTAAATTTCAAAAAGTGCCTCGATGGCCCGCTAATCTACTTTGACTTTTCAACAGCAGGATTCACCTTTGACTTTTTCCCTACGAGCTTCAACTTTGACTTTTTCCCTACGGGCTTCAACTTTGACTTTTCTTTGCGGGCTCAAAATTTGACTTTTGCCTTTATAGCCTGATCGGGGCTGTGGGGAAAATTTACTATTTTTTCCAAAAGTGACCAAAAGTGTTAAGTTCACCAAAAATCTCATTCCTCCCCATCTAATAGGATCTGACCACGTACTTGCATTCATTGGGGTCAAAATTTGATAGGGAAAAGATGCCCGTAATCCTGACTGTGGAAAATTTGCAGAGGAAGAAAAATTCATCATTTTGAGTCCAATTTTTGAATTTCCTTCATGAACTAGAGGCATGGAGGAAAAACAATGATTTGATGACCTAGGCCATAGAACAAGTGAACAATTTCAATAAAAAATGGAGGTTACAAAGAGGATATTATGTGCACAAAGTGGGAAATGGAGGATTTCTAAAAATGAGCAAAATAATGTTTATACAGCTCTAGGGCATGCTAATTTATTGAATCTCTAACTTATCTTAAACACCAACGAAGGGCATGAGCTCAAATTTTTTTAATTTGGCTATGAAAACATAGAGTAGTTATCGGGAGACAACAATTGGCTCTAGCTTAGGAAAATGGCGTGAATTGGGCATGGCTAGGGTGTGACATGAGGATCCAGAATCTAAAGTTTCAAAACATATTACATTGACCAGTGCCTTAATCATTGGGCCTTGTAGAGTCATGTACAATTCTAAGAAAGAAAGGAAGAAGGAGGAAACACACAAGCCAAACCACACACAACAAAAACCAAACAAAACTAAACCAAAACCACACAATAGAAAAGGGAAAAACACACCTACAAAAGCATCTATGGTACAAGGTGGGGGATAACCCACTTTCACTGATGATACAGTTTCAAGTAATTCTTGCTTCGGGGAAATTCCAATGGTGATCCATCCAAGTATGAGAGGATAAAAACATTCTCACCACAAGCTTCATGAATTTAGAATGGGCTGAGAAATAATGAATAAAACTTTATGTGGTTGCCCTTTGGTTCTCTTCTCTTGTCCCACAGCAGGACAAAGTCTCCAATCTTGAGGTCTCTTTCCTTTGCCCTCTTGTCAAATATATTTTTAACTTTCAATTGGTGTTCTTTAATTTTATCCACCACTTGGCGTCTGCTTTCCTCCAGCTTTTCCAGGAAGAGGATCCTATTGTCAATGGAGTCTTTGTATTCACCACATTCTATTTCTTACAGCAACTTGAGAGCTGACATCTCAATTGTGAGAGGAATCTCTACCTCAACTCCATATAACATTTGGAAAGGTGACATACCTATTACCTTCTTAGGAGTGATCCTATCATCCCACAATGCATCATATAACTTCTTGTGCCAGTTCCTTTGATTCTCATCTACCAGCTTAGGAACAATGGTCACAATGTTCTTTTTGATTGACTCAACTTGACCATTTCTTATTGGATAGTAGTCAAAAGAGTGAGATAAGGATATTCCAAAACCATAACAAAAATCTATGAGCTCTTTTGAAGAAAAATAGGTGGCATTGTCTACAACAATCTTTTGTGGTACTCCAAAACAAACAATTATATTCTCCTTGATGAAGTTGCAGATTGTTTTAGAGATGATTTTCTTGGTTGGAATGGATTCCACCTATTTAGTGAAGTAATCAGTTGCAGTGAGTAGATAATTATTCCCTACACTTGAATGAGGATTCAAAACACCAATGAAATCCAGCCCCCATTGCTAAAATGGTTCCTCAATCACTACAGGCCTGAGTGGTAATGCAACTAGTTGTGGTTTTCCAACAAATTGTTGGCATGCTTTACATTTAGAAACCCAATATTGAGTGCCTGCAAAGATGGAGGTCCATTAATATCTCCCCTTAAGAATCTTATGTGTAGTTACCATTGTCGAGAAATGTCCACCACAAGATTGATCATGATATGCCTTGAGAAACTTTTGTTGTTTCTCCTTATCCACATACCTAAGGAAACAACCATCCAGACCTCTCTTGTAAAGTGCATGATTCTAGATCACAAACTTGGCTTCTTTCAGCTTGAGGGTTCTTCTTTTTTTGTAATCAAGATGAGGAGGGAATTCTCCATAAGTGATGTAGTAAGTAATATCAACATACCACTCATCAGTAGTGGTGACAAAGAGCACATGTGGATTGTCTCATAAATAGAATGAGAAAACACCATCCTTTTCTCCCTGCTAAGCCTTGAGAGCTTCATCTTAAGCAATCAGCTAGCACAAACCATTTCCTCTTACCAGATTAGAGGGTCTAATCTCCAATTCATACTCTTGGGTCTTTGCAATCCAACTTCCTTTCTTAGCCCTAGGATCTTGTTGATCAAAATGGCCTAGATTGCACTTCTAGGGACCATTACCACTGTATGGGAATTGAGAATGTAGAATCTGAAACTTTTAACAGCTTTGACCATTGCGTAGGCATGTTTCTCTAATTGGATATACTTTAGCTCATGATTTTTCAAAGGAAAACTCAAGAAAGAAATGGGTGCTTCTAAACCTTCATCATTTTTCCGAACAAGGATAGTAGAGAGTGTATATTCTGATGCATAACACTACATGATGAACTCCTTGTTGAAATCTAGAGATACAAGGGTTGGAGCTTTGGCAATGGCTTTCATGATATCCTCAAATGTTGTTTTTCCTTCCTTATTCCACTTGAAAATTTCTTGAGGCTTCATCATGGAAGTTATATTCTTAGTCAGTTTAGAAAACTCAAGAACAAAATGACAAAGGAAGTTTACTTTTCCAAAGAATGGGTGAGCTCCCATCTTGCTGTTTGGTAAGGCAACTACTTGGATAGCTCTGATCCTCTTAGGATCAATTTGTTCTCTATGTTTGTCCACAATGTGTCCTAGCAACTTACCTTCTATGACTCCAAAAATGCACTTCTTTGGATTTAGAGAAATGCCTGTTTCCTACAACTTGTAAGGACTTTCTCCAAATGATAGATATGATCTCCCCTCCTCTTTGAGAAAACCATGAGTTCATTAAGGTAAATGATAGTGCAATATTTCAAATTTTTGAAGGCTAAGTCCATTTCTATCTGGAAAGTGGCCCCAACATTGATCAAGCCAAAAGGCATTCTGTTATAGGAAAAAGTGCCCCAAGGTGTTGTGAAGGTTGTTTTGTTGCAATCCTCTTATGCCACCTTGATTTGGTTGTACCCTGAGAATCCATCAAACAAAGAGAGCATTTCAGATCTAGTGACTGCTTGCAAAATATGATCCATGATTGGAAGAGGTTAGTTTTCCTTAAGAGATGCCTGATTCAGATTTTGGAAGTCTACACAAATCCATATTTCCCCATTCTTCTACATTGCTGGCACAATGTTAGCCACCTATGTTGAATGGATGATGGGGAAGATGATTCTAACATTGAGCATCTTTGTCACCTCTTCTTTGATAAAATTGAAAATATTTAGATTGTAGGGCCTTTGTTTCTTCCTGAAGGGATTAGCTCCTTGCTTCAAAGGAATGGAGTGATGTATTTCCTTTGGCTGAAAATATTTGAGTTCATCATAGGAATAGGCCAGGACATCTGAGTACTTTTTTAGTGGAGAAACAAACCTTCTCTTCTCTTCTGGTGAGCAACATTTACCAATGTTAACCATCCTTGGATTCTCTGAAGTGCCAATGTTTTCTTGATCAAAATCAGATAGACACTGAGAAGATTGTTTTTCTTTCTCTTGGATGAACATGTCATGTTTGTCAAAGAGATCTTCTACAGAAACTAGGACTTTGGGGATTTTTTTTCCTTTTAGTTTAATTACTCCCTCTTCATCAGTTACCTCAATTCCTTCCTTATCTTCTTTGGGGACTGATTCACAGTGTGGGTTTTCACTTCCTTTAAAGAAAATATTATTGAATTTATCGCTTTCTTCTAAGAAGGCTAGGATCTAATTGTAAGCATTGAAGACGTGTTAGTAATTTGCATTGTTTGGTACACTGGGTCTAAACACCATCTCAATGGTCACTTTATCCTTGCCAAAATTAGGATGAGGTGTCACTAAGGAAGCTGACACTACTATAGAATCACCCTTTTCATTCTTCTCCCTAGGGATAGATTCAATGGAGAATGCATCAAAGGATTTAATGCAGTCCCAAACTCAGTTTCTATAGTGCTCGAGTCTGGGATTCTTCCCCTAATATTGCTAGCAGACTTGCATTACCACAACCTCTACATCACCTTTACATCTCAACTTCTTGATTCCCATGTCCTCTATTATATTCATGCCTAGGAGTAATGCCTCATACTCTGCTATATTATTTTCATTGTCAAATTGCAGCTTGTAGGCAAAAGGATATACCTCATTGGAGGGAGAGTATAATACTACACCAGCTCCTGAACCTGCTCTGGAATGACTGCCATTAAACTCCATTTTCCAAATTTGATCTTCTTCTTCCTCCATGAGGAGTGGCAAGTTCTCTTCCTCATGTGATGTAAGGAAGTAGTTTCCTAGTCCACAATCTTGAAAGAGGATGTTAGCTCTTGAATCATCAGATTTCCTTACTATGAATTTCATTTCCCTGATTGGTAACAACTTCTTCATTTCTCCTTTCATTGGGATAGTTACAAATGACCAATCCATTTTTATTTCTCCACCTAGATCTTTGTAAAAAATTCTACTCAATAACATACCAAAATATGATGGGATGTCTACCATCAAGATGGTCAGGAGTATCTTCTTGTCTAGATAATCAGATAGTGCAACCTGAGCATCTTTGATTCTTCCTACCAATGGAACTTGTTTGGATTCCATTGAATAGCATGTTACATTTACTTGGGTCAAAGTGAGGCCAAGAGCATTTGAAACTTTTGTTGGCATCGCATTATCTGAGGCTCCAGAGTCAATGATGTAATTGTTCAACTGAAATCCTGTTATGAGAAGTGACAGGTAGAAAGGCTCAACTCTATTGGTGTTGGATGCATTGAGGGATAACATGTTTTGAGAAGGTGGTATGGATGGTGTGGGTAATAGGCCTTTAGAGTTAGAGATTGAGCATGTAGAGTTATCACCCTTGACTACCTTGATGAATATGTAAAATTGGGAAGGATGTGTTTGTAGGTATTCAATCTCAAAGAGCTAAACTTTGGTTTTTCTTGCATGCTCCAAAAAGTGAAATGGAGATTTGTTTGATGAGGAAGAGGTTATAATAGTGGGAGATGATTTAAATGATAGGGGTTTTGTTAATTTTGGTGTTGGGTTCTCCTTTTCAAATGTAGAAATTAGCTTGGAAGGAGGTGATGGTGTATCCTTTAATTGAAATTTAGATGTTTTTACAAAACCAACATTAAGAAGAGAATTGATCTAAATAGATTTTGAGTTGGGAGAAGAATTAGATAAATTACTTGGTGTGGCAGCATGATCCTTGGCAACCAGTGAATCTGATTTCACTTTGGCTGATTCCATGGAAGATGGTAATGGTGATCCTCTGCTAATGATCTTGTTTTTTGGAAGCTTTGGAGAGCAATATTCTTTGTTCTTCCTATCATCTACTAGAACTGCTGAGGCCAAAACACCATTCTTGGATTGTGCATGAGTGAAAACAACACATGAGAAACTTAGAGCTTCTTCATCAATTTCCTCATCATCAACAACGTATTCAATCAGGCCATTGTGCATGCCAACCTATTCAATTTCAATATATTTTTCATAGTCATCCATGCTTTCTTCTTCATTTTCCTCAATGTCTAATCCTTCTTCTAATTCCCCAGTGTCATAGATGGCATTGACTAGTGGTGCTTCAAGAGAAATCCTATGAGGTGGTGGAGAGATTCTTGGTCTATCAAGAAGATTTTGTCTCCTTGGAGCATTCCTCATTGTGATTTGTGACATCTGTTTCTTCAAAGAAACTAGTTGGAACATTGGATTAGTGGTCACTGAATTTAAAGTCTAACTTTTTTGTTTCCCATTTGGTCCTTTCACTTTGCTAGAAAGAATTAGATCATCATCAGTCTCAATTGTAAATTCTTTAGCTTCCCTCAATGTTCTTGGTTTGGTTTTTCTGAGGAAGAAGCCAACTTCTGATGGGAAAGAACTGATGAAGAACCTTTTCAATTTATTTTCAGAGGGTACCACATCTTCTAGGATCCTTCCTGTCAACCTATCATACCTTGCTAAAAAATCTCTTATTGATTTGGAGGTCTCCTTCTTCATCTGAACCAATTGAACTAGCATATCCTAAAAATCTTTTGTGCTCTTGAACCTATGTTCAAATTCACTTCTTATATCTTCCTAGCATGTGATAGATCTTAGGGGCAACAAATAGAACTATTTAGTAGCTTTTTCTTGGAGTGACTCCACAAAGAGCCTAATTGAAACATCTTCATCTTCAACTCCCAACACTCCACAAGTAGTGATGAATGCTACTACATGTTCTTCTAGGAGCTGAGAACCATCCCCTTTAAATTTTGGGAAGTTATTTCTTGAGCCTCTTGGGATCTCATGAAGTGGTTGTGGAAGAGCAATGGATCATTATTTCTTCCCCATGGTACATTAAGTCCTACGTACTTCATGCTCATGATCACCCATTCATATTCCTTGTTTCTAGCCTCCAGTCTTGCTAAGGCTACTTCTGTCTGCTGCTCTTTCTTCTGCTTCAATTTCGCAGTCTTTCTATTTCTTCAAGTTGAGCCCTTATCTCCTCTTCAGCTCTTGCCTCTCTTTCAAGCTCTTCAAATGTGGGATCAATTTTTCCTCCTTACCTTAGTTGCTGAGGTGTATATTCTATCAACCATCTTGAAAGTTTATGCTCTTCTCTCGGGATGCTAGAATTTGTCTCTGTCTTTCCAATTCGATAGCACGTTCCTCTTCTAGGTCCAAAATCTTTATGGCAATGAAGTATTGATTGAAAATTTTTCTATTATGCCAAATAGTTTTCTCTCAGATCAGAAGAAATGTCTTCTTGGATGTGAAAGAGTAAATCAGGTCTCTGAACAAAAGGATTTCCCATAATAGCCATCATTTACATCCTTGTAGTTTGTGTGAATATTCAATCTCTAGAAACTTTTCTTCTAGAATCTTTTTTTTGTACTTTGTGACCCTGAGGTCGTTTTTAGGTGCATATGCTACAAAATCTACCCCACGGTGAGTGCACCAAAAACTATTGGTGAGAAAATTTGTCTTGTGGAAAAATTGGTGGGTTTTAAGCCAACGCTATGGGAATCTCATTCTCTCTACTGGAATGGTGTAACTTCCGTATAAGTGCATGCATGAAAAGGTGGATTTCAATGGTGGCCTTTCGACCAGAGATCCAATAGGGGCACTCCACTGACCCTGTGGCAAAGTTAGCAATGTCTCACTAGAGAAGAAACTTTGTCTTGGAAAGGGGAAGGGGAGTGCAAATGGAGGTAGGAGAAAACTAATATTGTGAGTAGAATATCAGATGCCCACACACATTAATTAGAAATTTCATTTACATGCATTTATAGTTAGAAGAAAAACAAATCCGTAGGAAGAAGCTACAAGACCGAATAAAATTCATTGGTCGTAAGGTACCAATCAATCCCTCAATCAAAAAGGAAAAAATTCCTACTTTTAGTATTGAAGCTACAACAGAGTTTGTACAGAGCTTTGAGAATAGAGGAAATTCTAAGGAAGAAGGGAAAATAAAAGAAGTATGGCAGAGTTTTCTGTCTTTCTCTAGGTACAGAGCACTCTGGTCTTTTTTGAAATCAATCGCCACCCCCCTAGAATGATGCTCTGAGGAGCCATTATATCTCATCATCAAGAAACGGTTACAACTTTACGAATCATTTAGTGCCTCTTCAAAGTCCTCCATTGCAAAGAAAACGCTTATGGCAGGGTTAAAAACCAGATCTTGCAATGCAAACTTTTACATTTGATTTCCCAGTTTGAATATAGACCATTTTATTTTCTCTTATAACTTTGAAATCGGGTCGTCCACGTGGTAGGAAGAGATTGGATCAGGTTATGGGGGAAATCCCTTTGCATTTCACAATTTTCGTTAGAGATTTGGTAATTTGTAACAAATTGGCCCGCACCCCTGCCTTTCAACTTTTATCTTAGGCATGTGGCATGTTCTTCATTGGAAATGGGGTTGTGGCCCTTTTCTCAATATTTTAACCTTTTTTGGGAAAAGGGCTCAAAAACTCAAATCTCTTCGCACCAACCTGCTTCTCTGAATTGAAACCTAGGACACGTGGCACCCTCTAATTGGAAATGGGGTCACAGCCTCTTTTGTCAACATTTTAACCTTTTTTGGAAAAAGGCTCGAAAACTCAAATTTCCTCCGCCGACCCACTGCTCCTGCTTTGACTTTTCAACGGCAGGCTTCACCTTTGACTTTTTCCCTGCGAGCTTCAACTTTGACTTTTTCCTTTATAGCTTGATCAGGGCTGTCATGGTCACTTTTCTAAAACTTTTCGCCTTTTTTACAAAGAGGCTCAAAAAACACAAATTTCTCCACCGATTCTGCTTCCAATTAGGTATGTCTACGTACCCAGGGATGATGGGGCCCGAAAATTTGACGGAGCCACAGAGCAAACCCCCACTCGTTACCCGACTTGTGGGAATTTGGTTGAATACTCCAGAGGAAGAGAACTTCGATGGCATTTTGAGTCCAATTTTTGAATTTCCTTCACGAGCCAGAGCGCATGGAGGCAAAACAATGACTTTTTGACGACTCAGTCCATAAAACAAGTGAACTTTTCTCTGCGGGATCAAAAATTGAGATTGTAAAGAGGATATTATGTGCACAGATCGAGAGCCGTGGAGAATTTTTCAAAACAAGCAAAATAGAGATTTAAACAACACTAGGGCATGAATTTTGCTAACTCCATGAATTCCCATTCAACTTGGCTATCAAATAGATTCTAGGAGGGCGAGAGCTCGAAATTCCGAATTTAACTTGGAAAATGAAAAGTAGTTGATCGGGAGACAATACAACCCATGTCAGTTCAATGATCTCTAGCATCTAATACGCATAATCATAGACCAAACTTCATCATTTTGAGTCCGATTTTTACCATTTCCATTTCACGAACTAGAGGCATGGAGGAAATATATAAATGATTTAGAATGATTCATGAAGCCATATGCATATCAAGTGCATATGACTATCGATAAACAAATGGAGGTTGCATGGGCTACCACACTGAATAAATGAAGGATATGCATCACCTACCACAAACATTAGCATAATAGAGCGTTTAGACCATGTGATCTACGACTGGATGGACTCATGAAGTACTATCCTTGATACTCGATAAAACTTGTATTGATACACCAATGAGGGGTCTTTGCTCATACACTGGCCGGCTCTCGCTAATATTGTAACCAAACAATTGGGATAAATTTTTGGGATGATCAAGATGTGGCTCTAGCTTGGGGACATGGCGTGAACGTGGGCATCCTCCGCAAGTGGCATGACATGAGGATCCAGAATCTCAAGTTTCAAAACAAAAAGTTACATTGAAAACGATGGCCAGATCCATTGGGCCATATAGAGTCATTAAGTAGATGGGCCAAATGCAATAAAGCCTTTGACACCTTCATCTTTGCACTAATGATATTGATACTATCTGCATTACATTAAAGAAATAAATTCCATGGTTTTGATTTAGTATGACTGTTATATGCAAAACCATGGACTATTGGTTAGATCTTACACTTAATTATGATTTTTTATGATTATTTAAGAAGACATTTTGTATTTGTTGGTATTGATGTATAGATTTTTTCCAAATTTAATATCAAAAATTATGAAGGGTAGTTATATAGTTCGGGAAAAATTAGTAATAATTTAAAGATATTAGTATGAAGTAGTACCTGGAAAATGGACAATTATATGATAATCGATATAGTTGTATCGGATATGAACCTTCCACGGTACATATGTATTGATTACCTGTGATTTTGTTGTGATACAATAATTTATAGATGATATTAGTAATAATATCTATATCACATAAAATGTTATATGATTTTTTAACGAGGCTGATATCAGGTATTTGTGTTTTATAGGTTAAACTATCACAACAAACATCGGGGGATTGGAGACCAACCACATTAAAATTATAGATGAATTCAACAAGGTCACCATAATAACTGTATTTGTTGTGTGTGTGTGTTGTATTTTGTTAGGGATTACAATGGGGGGATTACCTTTGAATGTGACCAAGGGGTTATGTGTATTTTATTAATGTGGTTCCTTTTATTATTGTTTGCATGTGAGTAATGTGAGTAATCATATTGTTAAAATAAATAAATCAATCAAATTTGGGATATAAGAAAGTAATTATAGAAGTTGTTGGCTCTTGTATTAAATGTGGTAAGTGATGTGTATGTGTAAGAGTTGTGTAAGTCAGATTTTGGAGTGTGAAACACTCCACCTCCTTGGAAATTCCAATTTTTCCTTGGAGGCTGATCTTGGAGGCTTGTGGGACAAGTAAAACTTGTACCATGGCTCTTAATTTTTATTTACAACCATACCTATGGTTGGAGGGTTGATTTTAGACCTTTTTAATGTATTTTTATAAGTCAAATTACAATTTTTAATTACACTCTTCTTACATTTTACTAAATTCAGTCCTTTGGGGTGTGGGATTTTTTGAGTGTGTAAGTTTATTGTCATATAATTCACCCACCTATTTATTGTGCATGAAATAATGAAGTTGACTTGGTGTTGGAGTTGAGGATGTGTGAAGTGGCATCCTACATGGATCTGCCTCATCCTCTTCTCTTCCATCTTCCTTAAATTTGAATTTGCTTGGCTTGTTGTAGGTTACTTGGTTACTTGATTTCACTTTTACGCATACTTCATTTGGGGGGTGAATTTTCCTTGGCTGTTTGGATCTCTTGATGATTTTGGAGGAGATTCGAGAGCATTTTCATACTTGGGCATTGTTGATTTTGGGGACTGTATTTTGGCATTGAAAGCTTGTTGTTTTGGAACAAAATCTACCATGGAGAGGTAGGATCTTAGCTCTTCATATATGCTTTTATTTATTTTTATGATTGTGTGAATGGTGAATGTTTTGTGTGTTTGTTGGTTAGTTGGGTAGACTGCCTAGGAATGGTGTAGGAGAAGGCTATGGAAAATCATTGAGGGGGGCATAAGGGAATGCTAGTGGCATCAGATTTAATGTGGAGGGAGTTCTGGATTGGGATCCACTATGGAAAAGAAATAACTTGCATTTCTTACTTTTTGGGGGAGCATAAGGAAATTTTTGGGGAGCATAAGGTGGGATTGTTGGGGGCATAAGGATATGTGAGATGATTTATATTGGTGGTTTTTTACAGGTGGATACCCAATTCCCATTGGGAGGCATAAGTAACTTCTCCCATAGTTCTTGCTCTTTTGGCTTGCATGGTGAAGCCTGAGTCTTGTGTGATGTCTTTCATGTGGTTGCAAAATTGTTGTTTTGTTTTGGACTGTGTTTTTAATTTGAAATGTGCATGTTGAAAGATTTCTTTGTGATGTGAAAGCTTTTTGTTTACATGAGTTGAAATAAATTTCTTATTGCATTTTAGTTGGGGCTTGGGGGCTAATGAAGAAGGATGGCTTCTCCTCTTCATTAGATGTCTTGGTTGGGTGGAGAGCGTTGCCTTTCCCCTACTCCTATTGTGATCAAGTTAGATGAATGAGAAGAATGCATGTTATTGTTTTGGAGCTGAGAAAAGATAGTTTGGCAGTCCCTTATGAAATAATATCTCATTGTAACCTTTCCCACTTTGAAGTGGATGATCTATATATTATTTGTAATGGAAAGATATTTGTATTGAGCTATGAAATTTGTAAATTTGAAATGTGAAAGATATATATACTCTTCTCTGTTCATTTGAAAGAAAGAAATTGAAATATGTTATTTTCATTCAAGGAATTGAGAGATGTAAAGTTATATTTGAAATAAATAAAGGATTGCAATACCTTTCTTCATTTGCATTGTTGAATTGAAATATGATCTTTAAATGTTATTGAAATCTTTGTTTGAAAGAAAGGAATACATATGAAGGAATTGCATTACTTTTTCCTTTTAAAAATATGACAAAATTGGAAACCAAACTTTACATTTTAGCCATTAAATGGTTTGTTGAATAAACTAAATGGATTTGCCTAGGATTAGAATGAACTTCCATACTTGAGTTATGAAAAGTTAGATAGACCCTTTTTAATCTGATCTCTGTTTTAAAATTTAAAACTGGCATATACTTCTCTAAAATGCACAGTTCAAACCTGTAAACAATAAATTACATTAAAACTTTAAAATCTAACATGTTATGATATAAATGAACTCAATTGGACTAAAATACTTAAGGAAAAATCCTTCACACACTACCAAATTGGGCCCAAATCTTTCACAGTCTTTTTGTTGTCAGAAGTTGTAATGACAAAAATTCAAATTGGAAATAAATCAAGCAAAATTACCTTCCAATACATCCTAAAATTATTCTTAGAATAAATATCCCTGTCTATTTGACATGTTAAAGGAGAAAGAAAGGAAAAATTGAACAAAATTTATAAGTTAAAATTTACTAGTTTCTTTTAAGAAGCCTGCAGGCTGTTTTCTTAAAATTGACCCCTTAAAATTTATTAAAATTTAAAATTAATGATCTCAGTGCAAAGAGAGCATTGAAAGATTTCCAAAAAGTCCTTGTTTTCCCAAAAATGAGCTCTCTATCAAAATTTATGGCCCTTTGAAGATTTCCTTCCTTGGCGGAAAATTTTGGGAAAATTTTCCTTGGCAGGCTTCCATCCCGAATTTTTCCTTAAAACACTTCGGAAAATTTTTGGGAAAATTTTCAAAAAAAATTCCCCTACCCCGCCAACCTGCAGCCAATTAGAGGCTGCCATGTTGCACCACAAGGTGTTAGCAGATGGGTGGACCTCTTTGTAACTTAGCACATCCAGAAACATTTGGGAAAATTTTCCAAGTTTTCCCTGCCGGCCCGCGACCAATCAGGTGATGCCACATGGCATCAGGAGGCAATGGTGGAGGCGCGACACCTTTTTCAACCTTAGCGCTTTGAAAATTTTTCTTGGGAAAATTTTCATATTTTCCTCCGCCTCCCCGCTGGCCCACAACTAATAGGTTGATAACATGTGGCATCATTTGGGTTAGGCGGAGGCATGCGGGAAGTTTTGTCCCTTAGCGTTTTACGACCCAAAAGGCTTAATGCCTTAAACCGCTCCAACGGCTTGACTTTCCGCCTGAGGTTCCTCGAGTTGACACATGTCCTCTTCAGGCTTGTGGGCACATGGATACAAATCATGCTTTTTCCCCAAAGAGGGGAAAATACCTAAAACTCTTCCCTGCTCCGTCAACCCGCGCAAGGGAAAATTTTCTCCCTTAGGCCTGCAGGCTCGCCCTTGGGAAAATTTTCCTCCCAAGGTCTGTCAGCCCATAACTATAGAAATATGAGAAGTTAGGAGGATTTATTTATATCATTGGAAAGGTGAGGAAATTTCCTATCCAATGGAAATAATTTAGGGAAATTTTGAATGCATTAACTGTGGAAAAAATCAAGATGAATTTTTAATCATGTTAGAGAGTGGGTATGGTGAGGAATTACCCTTTGAACCTAGTTGAACCTTATAACCCTAAATTTTGGACCTTATGACTCTAATAATTGTTAGTAAAAGAAATCATATTCTAGTGGATTAGAATTATTTTGGAACTTGTTAGTGATAGTTGTTACCTTGTAACCTGGTAGTAGACTCTTTTAAACAAAAAAAAATTATTCCATAATTTTCCTAACTAATCTTAGGTTGTTTCTTGGGTCTCAAGTGGGTGTTACACTTGGTATTAGAGAAATGGTTTAAAATCTTGGAACATTGGGCACACTAGAAAACTTCAGACATGAAACTTAAACCTAGCACACTTTTAAATCTAGAAAATAGTTAGTTTAGAAATTGTATATTTTAGTAAACATGGAAATTGAATAAAACTTAGAAAAATGAACTAACTCTCACCTTGGTCTATACAGGAGGCACAGACAGGATGAAGGGACTTTTCACATAGACCCAGACTTACCACCACCATATCAGTCTATAGTAGCAATCCTACCCTATATTTTGTAGACTCTTCAGGATGTTAATGTCACTCTACGCAGAGGATCAGTAAGAGGACATATAGCCAGACATAATAGAGCCCCTTCCATTGAGGGTTAGGTATCTCCTCGACCCAAAGAGGATCATAGAGGAGAGAACTCCCATGCAGAGTCAGCCAGGGTAGAGTCACCATAGAGGGGACAAGGTGACTGAGTTTCAGAGAATAGAGAGAGGTCTCAGAGCCCTAAGCTTAGGGATGAGAATGCAGAGAGACCTAGAGGCCGTTAGGCCACAGCTGAAAAATCACATCAGGTAGATCCTAAAGCTTTAACCCTCATATTACTCAGGTGACACAGGTAGATTTCAGGCAAAGGCCTGGCTAGTGAGCTTGAGTGGTTGCTTCAAGATTTGTCTTTTTTCTAGCAACATGAAATCTTGTGTTGCGATCCATCTACTAAGGGATGGAGTTCGAGTATGGTGGAGGAAAGAGGAGCAGAAGTTCCATGTTGATTCTGAGATAGTTACCTAGGAGCTCTTTCAGGAGCATTTTTGGAGCAAATATTTGTCATAGAAGTTCATACATTAGTAGATAGATGAGTTTCATGACCTCCAATAGGCATCTCTTTTAGTAGCAAAGTATGAGAGTAGATTTCTGGATATAGTCTAGTATGTTGAGTACATGCAAGATGAGTAGGTGTGGATTCATAGGTTCATCCGAGGCCTGAATATAGACATTAGAGGTGCAATGCAAATCCATTATCCATAGACTTTAGTAGAGGCTATTGAGAAGGCCTACATAATAGAGGAGACTCAGGGAAAGACCCAGTATGCTAGAGACTGAGTCTAGAGATGCATACAGTAGATGCAAGAAAATAGATCAAGGGAGTCATTACCCCTTCCTCATGGTGGATAGGGTTCAACACAGTCATCCTTTAGGCCCCAGTAGAAGTAGGAGCAGTCCCGCCCACCTTATAGACCTCTATAGAGATTTGATGCATAGAGAGAACGGAGTATGGGACCTCCTCTTAGGGGTCCCATCAGAACACAGGGTTCCCAAAGAGCTCACTTGGTAGGAGCCCCCAACAAATACCTTAGTAGACCACAGCCGGATCATCAGGATCCACACCACAAACCTCCAGAGTACCAAATGGACTTGCTACACAGGGGAGAGGATCAGAAGAATGTTTTGGCTGTGGTGTTATTGGATATTTTTGGAGAGACTACCCACAGAGCCCTTAAAACATGGGTAAGACATAGATCTCAGAGCCTAATGTTGGTGACATGGGACGTAGCCATAGGATTTATGCAATGGTCAAGAACCACCAGGAAGAACATCATAGTACAGTTCTTAAGACTACAGGTAGCATTGGTGGTATTCCTACCTTCATCTTGTTTGATTCTAGTTCTTCTGATTCTTTCTTTATACCATCTTTAGTACAGCGATGTAGGCTAGTTAAGCAAGGTCATAGTTGGGATGTTGAGGTCGCTTATGGAGCCAAGATCTCTATAGACTCCTTAGTTAAGGAGTGTGTGGTGGATTTGGGACCTTTCACCACTACCTCGGATTTCCATATCCTTCCTTTGGGATCTTATGGAGTCATCTTGGGTATGGATTAGTTTTTTGCACACAAGGCCAGAGTGGATTGTTACCACAAGACTATATCTTGTCCAGATGATCTGGGAGTGGAGTCTATGATTTTAGGGGTTAGGAGACCCATTTCTATTTGCACCATCTCTACTATATAGCTTAAGCGGTGTGTACAAAGTGATTGTTATATGTATGTTGTTATAGTTAGTGATGGATCAGAGGATGGGTCTAGTGGACCATTGCTATATGATCACACCAGTTTGAGAGATTTTGTAGGTTTCTTTCTAGGGGAGCTATCGAAGTTACCCCCCCCACATCAGATTGATTTTCATATAGATCTAATTCTAGGAGCAGAGCTTATCTCACAAACACCTTATCAAATGACCACCCCAGAGCTCTGGGAGCTCAAGTTGTAGCTTGAGGGCCTTTTGGAGAAAGGCCTTATCCATCCTATTGTATCCCCTTGGGGTGCACCAATGATCTTTGTGAAAAAGGATGGATCTTTACAGTTGTGTATTGATTACCACCAACTAAATAAGGTAACGATTAAGAATCATTATCGCCTTCCTTGCATTTATGATTTGTTTGATTAGATGAAGGGAGACACAATTTTCTATAAGATTGATCTTAAGCCAGGTTACCATCAGCCAAGGATTTCAGAGGTGGACATTCATAAGACCACTTTTCGTACGAGATATGGGCACTATGAGTTCACAGTGGTTCCTTCTGGTTTGACTAATGCCCCCGCAGTGTTTATGTGTTTGATGAATGGGGTATTCAAGACCTTCTTACATCACTTTTTTCTCATCTTCCTTGATGAAATTTTTATTTACTCACGTATGTGTGAGGAGCACGAAGGGCACCTTCGCTAGGTTCTTCAATGTCTTTGGGATCAGAAACTTTATGATAACTTGGAGAAGTGTGCATTCTTTCAGATGGACGTGCAATATTTGGGTCACATCATTTCTGGGGAAGGTATTGCCATCAATCCTTCCAATATTAGAGCCATTATGGACAAGCCAACACACCCACTACTCTGACAGAGGTGTGAAACTTCATGAGGTTAGCAGGTTACTACAGGAGATTTGTTAAGGACTTCTCTCAGATTGCACACCCCATCACTTCCCTTCAAAGGAAAGGTAAGAAGTTTGTTTGGTCAAGTAGGTGTGAGCAAGCCTTCAATACATTGAAGGAATGCCTCACTACAACACCTATTCTTGTAGTGCCGGATCCACAGGGTGAGTTTTTCATTTGCACGGATGCTCCCTTAGTAGGGCTTAGAGGTGTTTTGATGAAGGAGGGAAGATTAGTGGATTTTGAGTCTCACAAACTCAAAGATTGTGAGATTAATTATCCTAATCATGATCTTGAGCTTGCAGCAGTTATGCATGCCTTGGTTTGATGGAGACGCTTTCTTCTTGGTTAGACATTCACACTTAGGACAGATCACTTGAGTCTTCGCTACCTCTTCACGTAGCCCAATATCAACACTCATCAGTGGCGTTGGATGGATTTGCTTTGTGAGTATGATATGGAGATTGAGCATGCGAAGGGGAAGGAGAGTGTGGTAGTAGATGCTCTCAGTAGAAAAAGACATGTGACTATCACCACGTCAATGAGCATAGATTTGCAGAGCAAGATTCTTCAGCAACTTCCTCTTGACAGCTTCTACATTGCAGTTCGAGCATAGATTGAGTCCCAGAGACCCCTTGAGGGGAATTTTGATGGTTTCTTCTTAGAGACAAATGATTTTCTCAAGCACAGAGGAAAAATTTATGTTCTCAAAGATGGAGGCTTGAGGTAGGACATCTTGGTAGATGCAAATCGTGCACCTTATTCAGCCCATCCCAGGGTGAAAAATATGCACTCTACCTTGAGAAATTTGTATCATTGGAGAGGAATTCAGAGAGACGTGGCCCAGTTCATGTCATGATGTTTAGAATTATAGAGAGTTAAGGCCAAGAATCAGCATCCAGTTGGCCTTGTTTTTCCTCATGCTATACTAGAATGGGAGTGGGAAACCATTTCCATGGACTTCATTGTTGGGCTACCAATGTCGAGATATCACCATGACGCCATTATGGTCATGGTTGAAAATTTGACAAAAGTGGCTCACTTTTCTCCAGTAAAGACCACTTATATAACTAGAGCAGTGGCACGGGTATATTTGGATGAGATTATCAGGTTGCACTGGATTCCGTTGAAGATCATTAGTGACCGCGATCCTTTGTATACTTCCCATTTTTGGACTACCATGTAACATGCCATAGGGATGAAGATTAAGTTCAACACAACATATCACCCTAAGATAGATAGATAGACTGAGCGGGTGAATCAGATTTTAGAGGACATGCTCAGGATGTATGTGATGTATCAATAGTCTAGATGGGAGGAGTACCTATACTTGGTGGAGTTTACCTACAATAATAGTTTTTAGATTTCTATAGGCATGGTTCCTTTTCAGGATTTGTATGGTAGAGAGTGTAGGACACCTCTTAGCTAGGATAGGCTAGAGGATAGGGTTTCTCTTAGACTAGCTTTGTTGTAGGACATAGAGCAGCAGGTGGTATTGATCAGACAGAGATTGTAGGAGGCACATGAAAGACATAAGAAGTATGCAGATCAACATAGGACCGACTATAGTTTTGATGTGGGCATGAAGGTGTTCCTTCATGTTAGGCTACATAAGAGCCCTATCCATTATGAAAAAGGTTCTAAGTTAGCTCCTGGATTTGTGGGTCCTTTTGAGATCTTGGAGCGTATTGGCCCTTTGGCCTACCGTCTAGAATTGCCACCCAGCTTCTCTCACTTACATGATGTTTTTCATGTTTCAATTCTTAGGAGATATATTATAGATCCTTCTCATGTGTTAGATTGGACATCATTATAGGTGTAGGATCAGGGGTAGGTTATGGTGGAGCCCATTTACATCCTATATCGCAGGACCCTGGGCCTTTAAGGCAGAGAGGTTGATCAGGTTCAGGTGCAGTGAGATAGATATGACGAGATTGTAGCTACATGGGAGGAAGCTACCTTATTACGAGTTCAGTTTCCATATTTGTTCCAATGAATTCTAGAAGAGTCGAGTCTAAGGGGAGCGGGATGTAGTGCCCACTTCCCTTTGACACCTTTTGATACTAATCTTGATACTGTTGATTACATTATGGACATTATTATGGTTTTGATTTAGTATAATGTTAGATGTTGGACCATGGATTATTGTTGATCTTGATTTAGTTATGATGCATGATGATTATTAGAGACATTTCATATGTGGATGATGATATACTATTTGACATGGATATATTATGAATGTTGTTCAAACATGTGATTTTTGGATATTGTTAGTAGACCTAGCAAATTTACATTATATGATGATGATATAGTTGTTGATATAAATTGTAAGTGATATTGTTGATTGCCTTGATGTTGTTTTGATTCATATGTATAGATGATTTTGTGATTATATTTATATCATGTTAGATGTTCTGATATGGTCACGAGGCCGAAGGAGGTATTTGTGTTTTACAGGTTCAAATATCACAACAAACATCGGGGGATTGGAGACCAACCACATTGGAATTCTAGATAGATTCAACAAGGTCAACATGGAAATTGTATTTGTTATGTGTGTTGTATTTTGTTAGGAATTCCCATGTAGGGGATTACATTTGAATGTGACCAAGGGGTTATGTGTATTTTATTAATGTGGTTCCTTTTATTATTGTTTGCATGTATTTATTTTGTGATGCATTTACCCCTTTCATTATTCTTTTAATTGTGGAGAATTAATGTGAGTAATCATATTGTTAAAATAAATAAATAAATCAAATTTGGGATATAAAAAAGTAATTATAGAAGTTGTTGGCTCTTGTATTAAATGTGGTAAGTGATGTGTAAGTATGTGTAAGATTTTTGTAAGTCAAATTTTAGAGTATGAAACACTCCACCTACTTGGAAATTCGAATTTGTCCTTGGAGGCTGATTTTGGAGAATTTTGGGACAAGTAAAACTTGTCCCATACCTCTTAATTTTTATTTACCAACCATGCCTATGGTTGGAGGGTTTATTTTAGACCTTTTTAATGCATTTTTATAAGTCAAGTTGCAAGTTTTAATTACACTCTTCTTACATTTTTGTAAATTCAGTCCTTTGGGGTGTGGGCTTTTTTGAGTGTGTAAGTTTATTGTAATATCATTCACCCACCTCTTTATCATGCATTAGAGAATTAATTTGGCTTGGTGTTTGAGTTGAGGATGTGTGAAGTGGCATCCTACATGGATCCACCTCATGCTCTTCTCTTCCCTCTTCCTTAAATTCAAATTTTCTTGGCTTGTTGTGGGATACTTGGTTACTTTATTTCACTTTTTGGCATACTTCATTTGGGGGGAAAATTTTCCTTGGATATTTAGAGATATTTTTTTATTTTGGAGGAGATTGGAGAGCATTTTCATACTTGGGCATTGCTGACTTTGGGGAATGTATTTTGGCATTGAAAGCTTGTTATTTTGCAACAAAATCTACCATGGAGAGGTAGGATCTTTGCTCTTCATATATGATTTTATTTCTTTGTATGTTTGTGTGAATGGAAAATGTTTTGTGTGTTTATTGGCTAGTTGGGTAGAATGCCTAGGAATGGTGTAGGAGAAGGCTATGGTGAATCATTGAGGGGGGGGGGCATAAGGGAATGCCAGTGACATCATATTTATTATGGAGGGAGTTTGGGATTGGGATCCACCATGGAAAATAAATAGCTTGCATTTCTTACTTTGTGGGGGTCATAAGGAAATTTTTGGGTGGTATAAGGAGGGATTTTGAGGGCCATAAGGATATGTGAGATGATTTATGTTGGCGGTTTGTTACACGTGGATACCTAATTCCCATTGGGAGGCATAAGTAGCTTCCCCCATAGTTATTGCTCATTTGGCTTGAATGGTGAAGCCTGAATCTTGTGTGATTTCTTTCATGTGGTTGTAAAAATGTTGTTTTGTTTTGGAATGTGTTTTTAATTTGAAATGTGCATGTTGAAAGATTGCTTTGTGATGTGGAATCTTGTTGTTGCCATGAGTTGAAATAAATTTCTTATTGCATTGTGGTTGGGATTAGGGGCCATTGAAAAAGGATGGCTTCTCCTCTTCATTATATGTCTTGGTTGGGTGGAGAGCGTTGCCTTTCCCCTACTCCTATTGTGATCAAGTTAGATGAATGAGAATAATGCATGTTGTTATTCTAGAGATGAGAAAAGATAGTTTGGCAGTCCCTTGTGAAATAATATCTCATTGTAACCTTTCCCACTTTGAAGTGGATGATCTATATATTATTTGTAATGGAAAGATATTTGTATTGAGCTATGAAAGTTGTAAATTTGAAATGTGAAAGATATATATACTCTGCTCTGTTCATTTGAAAGAAAGAAATTAAAATATGTTATTTTCATTCAAGGAATTGAGAGATGTAAAGTTGTATTTGAAATAAATAAAGGATTGCAATACCTTTCTTCATTTACATTGTTGCATTGAAATATGATCTTTAAATGTTATTGAAATCTATGTTTGAAAGAAAGGAATACATATGAAGGAATTGCATTACTTTTTCCTTTTCAAAATATGAAAAAATTGGAAACCAAACTTTACATTTTAGTCATTAAATGGTTTTTTGAATCAAATAAATGGATTTGAATAGGATTAGAATGAACTTCCATACTTGAGTGATGAAAATTTAGATAGACCCTTTTTAATCTGATCTCTATTTTAAAATTTAAAACTGGCATATACTTCTCTAAAATGCATAATTCTAACCTGCAAACAATAAATTACTTTGAAACTTTAAAATCTAACATGTTATGATATAAATGAACTCAATTGGACTAAAACACTTAAGGAAAAATCCTTCAAACACTGCCAAATCAGCCCCAAACCTTTCATAGTCTTTTAGCTATCAGAAGTTGTAAAAAAAAAATCAAATTGGAAATAAATCAAGCAAAATTACCTTCCAATACATCCTAAATTATTCTTAGAATACTTCTCCATTTCTGTTTGACATGCTAAAGGAGAAAGAATGGAAAAAATGAACAAAATTTATAATTTAAAATTTACTAGTTGCTTTTAAAAATCTTGTAGGCCATTTTCTTAAAATTGACCCCTTAAAATTTATCAAAATCTAAAATTAATAGTCTCAGTACAAATAGGGCATCGAGAGCTTTCTAGAAAGTCATCGTTTTCCCAAATATGAGCCCTCTATTAAAAGTTATGGCCCTCTGAAGTTTTTCTTAGCGGAAAATTTTAGGAAAATTTTCCTTGGCGGGCCCGTGGCCCGAATTTTTCCTTAAAACACTTAGGAAAATTTTTGGGAAAATTTTCAAAATTTTCTCCACTGCCCCGCCATCCCAAAACCAATTAGAGGCTACCATGTGGAACCATGAGGTGTCAGTGGATGGGTGGACCTATTTTTAACTTAGCACATCTAAAAAATTTGGGAAAATTTTCCAAGTTTTCCCCATTGGCCCACGACCAATCAGGTGATGCCACATGGCATCACGAAGCAACAGCGGAGGCATGACACCTTTTTCCACCTTAGTGCTTTGAAAACATTTCTTGGGAAAATTTTCTTAGTGTCCTCCACCTCCCTGTCGGCTCGTGGCTAATATGGTGATGACACATGGCATCATCTAGGTTAGGCAGAGGCATGCAGGAAGTTTTGTCCCTTAGGGTTTTGTGACCCAAAAGGCTTAATGCCTTAAATCGCTCCGACAGCCCAACTTTTTGCCCAAGCTTCCCTGAGTCGATACGTGTCCTCTTCGAGCCCATAGGTGCACCAAGACAAATCATGATTTTTCTCCAAAGAGGGGAAAAACACTAAAACTCTTCCACGCTCCACTGACCCGCACAAGGGAAAATTTTCTCCCTTAGGCCCGCAAGCTCACCCTTGGGAAAATTTTCCTCCCAAGGTCTGTTGGCCCATAACCTAAGAAATATGAGGAGTTAGGGGGACTTCTTTATATCATTGGAAAGGTGAGGAAATTTCCTATCTAATGGGAATGATTTAGGGAAATTTTGAATGCATTAATTATGAGAAAAATTAAGTTAAATATTTAAGCCTATTAGAGAGTGGGTATAGTGAGGAATTACCCTCTAAACCTAGTTGAACCTTCTAACCCTAAATTTTGGACCTTGTGACTTTAATAATTGTTAATAAAAGTAAAGTATATTCTAGTGGATTATAATTGTTGTGGAACTTGTTAGTGACAGTTGTTGCCTTGTAACCTGATAGTAGACTCTTGTAAACAAAAAAAATATTCCATAATTTTCCTAAGTAATCCAAGGTTGTTTCTTGGGTCTCAAGTGGGTTGTTTTAGTGGGCATTATAGTCATGTACAATTACAAGAAAGAAAGGAAGATGGAGGAAACACACAAGCCAAACCACACCAAACAAAAACCAAACAAAACTAAACCAAAACCACACAACAGAAATGGGAAAAACACACCTACGAAAGAACCTATGGTACAAGGTGGGGGACAACCCACTTTCAATGATGATACAGTTTTAAGTATTGCTCACTTCAGGGAAATTCCAATGGCATTCCATCCAAGTATGAGAGGAGAAAAAAATTCTCACCACAAGCTCCATGAATTTGGAATGGGCCAAGCCATAATGAGTCAAACTTTCCATGGCTGCCCTTTGGTTCTCTTCTCTTGTCCCATAACAAGAAAAAGTCTCAAACCTTTAATTATCTTTCCTTTTCCTTCTTGTCAAATAACTTCTTCACTTTCAATTGGTTTTCTTTAATTCTATCCACCACTTGGCATTCGCTTTCCTCTAGCTTCTCCAGGAAGAGGATCCTCTTGTCAATGGAGTCTTTCTATTGACAATCTTCTATTTCTTGCAGCAACTTGAGAGATAACATCTCAATTGTGAGAGGAATCTCTACCTCAACTCCATACAATATTTGGAAAGGTGACATACCTATTGCCTTCGTAGGAGTGACCCTAGCAGCCCACAATGCATCATATAACTTCTTGTGCTA
Source organism: Taxus chinensis (assembly GCA_019776745.2). Taxonomy (NCBI): domain Eukaryota; kingdom Viridiplantae; phylum Streptophyta; class Pinopsida; order Cupressales; family Taxaceae; genus Taxus; species Taxus chinensis. Next base: position 391,852,384 of record CM034154.1, read on the forward strand.
GTTCCTTTGATTCTCAACTACCAGCTTGCAAAAAATGGTCACAATGTTCTTATTTCTTGACTCATCTTGACCATTTACCTATGGATAGTAGTTAGAAGAGTGAGATAAGGAGATTCCAAAACCATAAAAAAACTCTGTGAGCTCCTTTAAAGAGAAATAGGTGGCATTGTCTATAACAATCTTCTGTGGTACTCCAAAATGGACAATGATATTCTCCTTGATGAAGTTGTAGACTGTTTTAGAGTTGGATTGCTTGGTTAGAATGGATTCCACCCATTTAGTGAAGTAATTAGTTGTAGTGAGTACATAAGTATTCCCTACACTTGAATGAGGATTCAAAACACTAATGAAATCCATCCCCCATGATTGATATGGTTCCTCAATCACTACAGCCATGAGTGGTAATACAACTAGTTATGGTTTTCTAACAAATTGTTGGCATGCTTTACATTTCGAAACCTAATCTTGAGTGTCTGAAAATACAAAGGGCCAATAATATCTAACCCTAAGAATCTTATGCACAGTGACCATTGCCGAGAAATGTCCAACACAAGCTTGGTCATGATATGCCCTGAGTAACTTTTTTTGTTGCTCCTTATCCACAATCTTGAGGAAACAACCATCTAGACCTCTCTTGTAAAGTGCATGATTCTAGATCACAAACTTGGCTTCTTTCAGCTTGAGGGTTCTTCTTTTTTGGTAATCAATATGAGGAGGGAATTCTCCATAAGTGAGGTAGTATGCAATATCAACATACCACTCATCAGTAGTGGTGACAAAGAGATTTTGTGGGATGTCTCCTGAACAGGTTGAGTAAACACTATCCATTTCTCCCTACTGAGCCATGAGAGCTTCATCTTTAGCAATCACCTGGCACAAACCATTTCCTCTTACCAGATTAAAGGGTCTAATCTCCAAGTCATACTCTTGGATCTTTGTAATCCAACTTCCTCTCTTATCCCCAGGATCTTGTTGAGTAAAAAAGGACTTGATTGCACTTCCAGAGACCATTACCACTGTATGGTAATGTAGAATGTAGAATTTGAAAATTTTAATAACTTTGACCACTACCTAGGCATGTTTATCTAATTGGCTGTATTTTAGCTCATGAAAGCAATGAGTTCTTCCAAACCTTCATCATTTTTCTGAACAAGAAAAACAGAGAGTGTATTTTGTGATGCATAACAATACATGATGAACTCCTTGTTGAAATCTATAGATAAAAGAGTTGGAGCTTTGGCAATGGATTTCTTGATCTCCTCAAATGTTTTTTCTCATTCCTTATTCCACTTGAAACTTTCTTGAGGCTTCATTATGTAAGTTATATGCTTAGTTAGTTAAGAAAACTTAGGCACAAAATGACAAAGGAAGTTACCTTTCTAAAGAATGAATGAACTACCTTCTTGCTGGTTAATAAGGCTACTACTTGGATAGCTCTGATCTTCTAAGGATAAATGTGTGCTCAAAATTTTTTCATAATGTGTCCCAATAACTTACCTTCTGTGACTCCAAAAATGCACTTCTTTAGATTTAGAGAAATGCCATGTTTCCTACACCTTGCAAGGACTTGATCCAAATGAAAGATATAATCTCCCCTCCTCTTTGAGAAAGCCATGAGGTCATTAAGGTAAATGACAATGAAATATTTAAAATCTTTGAAGGCCGTGTCTGTTACTATCTAGAAAGTGACCCCAACATTGATCAAGCCAAAAGGCATTCATTCTGTTATAGGAAAAAGTTCCCCAAGGTGTTGTGAAAGATGTTTTGTTGCAATCCTCTTCAGTCACCTTGATTTGGTTGTACCCTGAGACTCCATCAAGAAAAGAGAGCATTTCAAATCCAGTGACTGCTTGCAAAATATGATCCGTGATTGGAAGAGGGTAGTTGTCCTTAAGAGATGCATGATTCATATTTTAGAAGTCTAAACAAATCATTATTTCCCCATTCTTCTTCCTTACTAGCATAATGTTAGCCACCCATGTTGAATGGTGGATGGGGAATATGATTCTAGCATTGATCATCTTTTTCACCTCTTCCTTGATAACATCAGGAATCTTTGGATTATAGGCCCTTTGTTTTTTCTTGAAGGGCTTAGCTCTTTGCTTCAAAGGAATGGAGTGATGTATTTCCTTTAGCTGAAAAGATTTGAGTTCATCATAGGAATAGGCCAGGACATCTAAGTACTTTTTTAGTGGAGCAACAAACCTTCTCTTCTCTTCTGGTGAGTAGCATTTACCAATATTAACCATCCTTAGATTCTCTGAAGTGCCAATGTTTTCTTGATCAAAATCAGATAGACACTGAGAATATTGTTTTTCTTTCTCTTGGATGAACATGTCATGCTTGTCAAAGAGATCTTCTAAAGAAACTAGGCCTTTGGGGATTTTTTTCCTTTTAGTTTAATTACTCCCTCTTCATTAATTACCTCAATTCCTTACTTCTCTTCTTTGGGGACTAATTCACGGTGTGGGTTTTCACTTCCTTCAAAGAAAAGATTATTGAATTTATCACTTTGTTCTAAGAAGGCTAGGATCTGATTTTTATCATTGAAGACATGGCAGTGATTTGCATTTTCTGGTGCGCTGGGTCTGAACACCATCTCAATGATCACTTTATCCTTGCCAAAATAAGGATGAGGTGTCTCTAAGGACGCTGACACTGCTAGAGAATAAGCCTTTTCATTATGCTCCCTAGGGATAGCTTCAATGGAGAATGAATCAAAGGATTCAATGTAGTCCCACACTCTGTTTCTATAGTGCCTGAGTTTGGGATTCTTCCCTTGATATTGCTAGCGGACCTATGTTACCACAACCTCTGCATCACCTTTGCATCTCAACTTCTTGATTCCCATGTCCTCCGTTATATTCATGCCTAGGATTCATGCCTCATACTTTTCTATATTATTTGCATTATCAAATTATAGCTTACAGGAAAAAGCATATACCTCATTGGAGGGAGAGTATAATACTACACCAGCTCTTGAACCTACTCTGGAATGATTACCATCAAACTCCATTATCTAAATCTGATCTTCTTCTTCCTATATGAGGAGTGGCAAGTTCTCTTCCTTTTGTGATGTAAGGAAGTAGTTTCCTAGCCCACAATATCTAAAGAGGCTATTAGCTCTTGAATCATCAGATTTCCTTACTGTGAATTTCATTTTCTTGACTAGCAACAACTTCTTGATTTCTCCTTTCACTGGGATAGTTGCAGATGACCAATCCATTTTTATTTCTCCACCTATATCTCCGTAAAAAATTTTACTCAACAGCATACCAAAAGATGATGGGATGTATGTCACCAAGATGGTCAGGAGTATCTTCTTGTCTGGATAATCAAATAGTGTAACCTGACCATCCTTGATTCTTCCTACCAATGGAACTTGTTTGGATTCCATTGAATAACATGTTCCATTTACCCAGCTCAAAGTGAGGCCAAGAGCATTTACAAATTTTTCTGGCATAACATTATTTGAGGCTCAAGAGTCTATGATGTAATTGTTCAACTAGAAGCCTTTGATGAGAAGTGATAGGTAGAAAGGCTCAACTCTATTGGTGTTAGAGGCACTGAGGGCTAAGATGTTTTGAGAAGGTGGTATGGATGGTGTGGGTAATAGGCCTTTAGAGTTAGAGATTGGGGATGTAGAGTTACCACCCCAGGATACCTTGATGAATATGTCAAATTAGGTAGGATGTGTTTTTAGGTATTCAATCTCAGAGAGCTGAACTTTGGTTTTGCTTGCATGCTCCACAAAGTCATATGAATCTATGGTAGATGAGGAGGAGGTTCCAGCAGTGGGAGAGGATTTAAATGATAGGGGTTTTGTTAGTTTTGGTGTTGGGTTCTCCTTTTCAAATGTAGCAATTGGCTTGGAAGGAGGTGAGGGTGTACCCTTTGATTGAAACTTAGATTTTTTTGCAAAACCAGCATTTAGAAGAGAATTTCTCTTAAAAAATTTTGAGTTGGGAGAAGAATTAGATAGCTTACTTGGCATTACAACATGATCCTTGGAAACTGGTGAATCTAATTTCTCTTTCACTATTTCCATGAAAGATGGTAATGGCGATCCTCTTCTAATGATCTTGTTTTTTGGAAGCTTTTGAGAGCAATATTCTTTGTTCTTCCTATCATCTGTTGTAGCTGCTGAGGTCAAAACACCATTCTTGGATTGTGTACGAGTCAAAACAACACATGGAAAACTTGGAGCTTCTTCATCACTTTCCTCATCATCAACAACGTATTTAATCAGGCCATTGTGCATGCCAACCTATTCAATTTCAAGATAGTTTTCATAGTCATCCTTGCTTTCTTCTTCATTTTCCTCAATGTCTAATCGTTATTCTGATTCCCGAGTGTCACAGATGGCATTGACTAGTGGTGCTTCAACAGATATCCTACGAGGGGGTGGAGTAATTCTTGGTCTATCAAGAAGATTTGGTCTCCTTGGAGCATTCCTCATTGTGATTTGTGACAGTTGTTTCTTTAAAGCAACAAGGTCATTTTCCATTTTTTGGAACATTGGATTGGTGGTGACTGAATTTGAACTCTGAAATTTTTTCTTCCCATTTGTTCCTTCCACTTTTTCAGAAAGAATTAGATCATCATCAATCTTAATTGCAAATTATTTAGATTCCCTTGATGTTCTTGGTTGGGCTCTTCTGAGGAAGAAACCAACTTTTGATGGCAAAGCACTGATGAAGAACCTTTTCAAGTTATTTTCAAAGGGTACCAAATCTTCTAGGATCCTTCTTGTCAACCTATCTTACCTTGATACAAAATCTCTTATTGATTCAGAGGTCTTCTTCTTCATTTGAACCAATTGAACCAAAATATCCTGACAATCTTCTGTGCTCTTGAACCTATGTTCAAATGCACTTCTTATATCTTCCCAGCATGTGACAGATCTTGGGGGAAACATGTAGAACCATTCAAAAAATTTTTCTTGGAGTGACTCCACAAAGATCCTAGCTAAAACATCTTCATCTTCAACTCCCAACACTCCACAAGTAGTGATGAATGCTGCTACATGTTCTTTTGGGAGCTAAGAACCATCCCCTTTAAATTTTGGAGAGTTCTTTCTTGAGCCTCTTGGGATCTCATGAAGTGGTTATGGAAGAGTAAGTGGACCAATATTTCTTTCCAATGGTATGTTAGGCATGTGTACTTCATGCTCATGATCACCCATTCAATTCCATTTTCTAGCCTCCAGTCTTAGTAAGGCTGCTTCTGCTGCCGCTCTTTCTTCTACTTCAATTTGGAGTCTTTCTATTTCTTCAAGTTGAGCCCTTATCTCCTCTTCATCTCTTTCCTCTCTTTCAAGCTCTTCAACTGTGGGATCAATTTGTCCTCCTTGCCTCAATTTCTGGGTGTATCTTCTATCTTCCAGCTTAAAAGTTTATGATCTTCTCTGGGGTGCTAGAATTTATCTGTCCCTTTCTAATTCGACAGCATGTTCCTCTTCCATCTCCAGAATCCTTATGGCAAGAAGTAATGATTGAAACTTTGTCTATTATGCCAAATATATTCTCTCATATCAGAAGCAATGTCTTCTTGGATGTGAAAGAGTAAATTAGGTTTCTCCACAGGAGGATTTCCCAGAATAGCCATGATTTACATCCATGTAGTTTGTGTGATTATTAAATCTCCAAAAAAAATTCTTCTAGAATCTCTTTTTTGTATTTTATGACCTTGAGGTCATTTTTAGGTGTAGATGCTACATAATCTACCCCACGATGGGTACCAAAAATTTTTGGCAAGAAAATTTGTCTTGTGAAAAAACTGGTGGGTTTCAAGCCAATGCTATGGGAATCTAAGTCCCTCTACTTGGATAGTGCAGCTTCTGTATGTGCATGCGTGAAAAAGTGGATTTCAATGGTGGCCTTTCGACCAGAGATCTAACAGGGTCACTACACTGACCCTTTGGCAAAGCTAGCAATGTCTCACCAGAGAATAAACTTTGTCTTGAAAAGGGTAAGGGGAGTGGAAATGGAGGTAGGAGAAAACTAATGTTGTGAGTAGAATATCAGATGCCCACACACATTAATTAGAAATTTCATTTACATGCATTTATAGTTAGAAGAAAAAAAAATCCACAGGAAAAACTACAAGATCAAATAAAACTCATTGGTCGCAAATTACCAATTAATTTCTCAATAAAAGAGGAAAAAATTACTTCTTTTATTATTGAATCTCGAGCAGAGTTTGTACATAGCTTGAGAATGAAAGAAATTTGAGGAACAAGATAAAATAGAAGAAGTGTGGTGTTTTCTCTCTTTCCTAGGTACAGAGAACTCTGGTCTTTTTTGAAATCAATTGCTAGCCCTTGGAATGATGTCGAGAAGCCATTGTATTCTTCACAAGAAATCATTATAACTTCACAAATCCTCATTGCCTTTCAAATTCCTCTGTTGTGAAGAAAACACTCATGGCGGGTTAAAAACCAGATCTTGCAAAGTAACTGTTACATTCAATTTTCTAGTTTAAATATAGACCATTTGATTTACTCCTCTAACTATGAAATTGGGCCATCTATGTGGCAAGAAGGGATTGGAGTGGTTATGGGGGAAGCCTTTCGCATTTTTTGATTTTTCGCGACATTTGGCAATTTGGAACAAATTGGCCCACAGACCCACTTTGACTTTACAACTTAGAGATGTGACACGTTCTTATTGGAAATGGGATCATGACCCTTTTCTCCACATTTTAACCTTTTTAGAAAAAGGCTCAAAAAATCAATTTCCTCCGCTAGCCTTTTGCTCCGATTTGACTAGGACACGTGGCATGTTCCGGTTAGAGACAAGGTTGCGGCTCTTTTCTAAACATTGTAACCTTTTTTGGAAAAAGGCTCAAAAAATCAATTTCCTCCATCGGCCCGCTACTCCGTTTTGACTAGGACACGTGGCACATTCTGGTTGGAGGTGGGGTCATGACTCTTTTCTAAACATTTTAACCTTTTTTGGAAAAGGCTCAAAAAATCAAAGTTCTCCGTCGTTTCGCTCCTCCGCTTTGAATTTTCAACGGAGGGTCCGAGACCTTGGCAGAGCTGCTTAACATTCTAGAAATTTTACTTTACTTTTGGGAATTTGGTTAAATTTCCAAAAGTACCCCGATGGCCCACTCATCTTGTTTGATTTTTCAACAGCAGGCTTCACCTTTGAATTTTTACCTTCGGGCTTCAATTTTGACTTTTTTCTGTTGGCTAAACATTTAATTTTTACCTTTATAGCCTAATCGGGGCTGCGGGGAAAATTTACCATTTTTGCCAAAAGTGACCAAAAGTGTTAAGTTCACCAAAAATCCATTCCTCCCCATCCAATAGGATCCGACCACATACCTGCATTCATTGGGGTAAAAATTTGACGGGGAAAAGATGTTTGTCATCCTAACTGTGGAAAATATGCAGAGGAAGAAAACTTCATCGTTTTGAGTCTAATTTTTGAATTTCCTTCATGAACCAGAGGCATGGAGGCAAAAAAAATGATTTGACAACCCAGGCCATAGATCAAGTGAACAATTTTGATCAAAAATTGAGGTTACAAAGAGGATATTATGTGCACAGATCGGGAAATGGAGGATTTCTTAAAACGAGCAAACTAGAGGTTTAAACAGCTCTAGGGCACGACTTTTGCTAATTTCTTAAATCTCTAACTTGACTTAAACACCAAAAAAGGGCATGAGCTCAAAAAATTTGAATTTGGCTATGAAAACAAAGAGTAGTTTTCGGGAGACAACAATGAGTTAATATATATAAGTTATATAAGGATGGCTTGTGAATTATTACTTTGATAACTCATTACTAGTTTGAGTATAGCTAAAGTTTGACTAGATAAGTTTAATAAAATTATTTGAAAATATACAAGATCATGGTCAAATAAGTATGTGCTTATTTGACTACAATCTTATTAATCTAGAACTTATAATTATACGATTGATTAGGATCAATTACATTAGTTTCAGACCACCTATGAGTGCCTTAAATTATCATTTGATTTAATTTACTTGAAATAATTGTATGTGTTAACTTGTCTTCTTTGATGGTTTTAATAATGAAGTTCTTGTGGCATGATAAAAGAGTAGTGTAATTTATTTTGAACCTTAGGATAATTTCATTTAAAACCAATGCTTCTTTTATGAAATTATTAAGTAGAGCATGATGTTATGAAGATTTAGTACCTAACATGCTCAATTCGTATGAATTGAAAATTGCTAACAATATTGTAGATGGACTTTGTGAAATATGAAATAAGGAAGACATATAAAAAGTTAAATTTTTTCTATTGATTGAATTTAATTGATTCGATTACATGATTATTGTATAGGTTCCTTGAATTTTTTATGTTTCGAAACATGAAAGGCCTATGGGCCCTTTATTGTAATTATTTAGAAACATGATGTTTTCCATTAATATAAATATGTTTGATATTACTTAATGTTTAATGAGATAGAAAAAATTACATGATTCATATGGTTTAAGAAGGAATGACTATATGTTTTTATTAGAAATTGGTTGTGATTCTTTTATTAAAAATGATGCAGATTGTGTTCAGAACCTTACTTTGATAGGTATAAGAATTATTTATTGATTTACTATATGCCTTCAGGACTCCCTACTTCTATGAAATAAAAGATTTGTGATAAGTTATCTATGTAACTTGAGTATATGATAAGTTAAGGATTGATAAACTAAGTCTCTTAGTTTGAATGGAATATGGAATGTACTATTATAAGTATATGAATATGATGTTATTTTCATCAACTTGAATTTTTAAAATGTAATTATAAGATTGAATTGGTCTTTAAGTAATGAATATTAAATACATGCTTACTATCTAAGTACTTATTGTAGATGACAATAAATGACCTAATAAAAGTATGTACAAATGAATACTTTTAATTAAGATGTAAATAAAGAAAAGTTGTATGCTTATGTTGAAGTGTTGATTAGCATTGATAGAATATGATACTTGATAAAAGTATGATACATAACTAAAAAAATTATCTATGTATAAATGCACCATCTCTATTAATGTGAAATATAGAGACATTGTATTAATGCTGCCGTATATTGATATAACTAAATTAGTGGCATGATATTTAATTGTATTAATGAGAAACATAAGATTAATTGATTGAGGCATAATTAAATATGTGATTCTGGACTTAAATAAAATATCATTTAGATCCCTACTTAAAGGATTAATCGTATCAAACCCTAATTGATCTTTACGCACGACACCTAACAATTAAGATAAAATTGGGTGGGATTAAAAATATGCAAATTAAATGAATTAATAAACTTGTTAAGATATGAAATTTTTCTTAACAGAACTCAGAGGGATGTCATAGAATAGTAATAGCTACACATTATTAATGACATAAGTAATTATCTGGATACTGTGGAGCAGCCACTATGGAACGATAACCCACTCAACTCCTCTAAATGCAGATGTCATAAGTTTGGAACTTAGGTCACTATTATACACTAAACAGTGGCAGGAATATGACTTATAGCTGATGTCAACTTATGTTGACTAAGGGTGGTGAAGTAGATTCAAATCGATGTGAGTTGATTTGAATATGATTGATTACCCTTAGTCACCATAAGTAGACTGTCAACACTAGTCCATGTGAATTATCCCTTTTTAACGTCTAAAATGGACTTGGAGGTAGTTGACAGAAGTCAAGGAAGCCTAATCTAGATAAAACTATTCAAGTGGGGTGAAATATATGTTCCTTTTGATGAGTAATACATCTAGGAATAAAAGCATGGTAAACATGCCTTCAAAATTTGGCCAAAGTATCGTAAACTACTGGTTGTGTTGTCTTATATCACATGGACTAAAGATATGTGATTTCAAATTAGTATCAGTAACAGATACTTAGATAGGATCTTTAGGAATTAACAATTGTTTGACCCTTAATGGGTAAAGGAACCAAAAGTATACTTAGTATACACATTGATATGATGAAACATGAGAGATTGGTTTAACAATGAGTCATGAAATGAGAGATCAGTTTTATATCGAGTCATTACAACTACATATTGTTTATTGTTATGTGATGGATTAGCTAAGGAATGTTTGTTCTAAATTATGTGAATTCAGAACTGTGAACATTATGTTTAAAAAAAAAATCCCCTTGTTATTGAAGTCTTAAAACGATGATGTTACAACTTCATGGTGTACTAAGCGTGATAAAATTATGGGAAGATAGAAAGCATAAAATATTCCAACACTAACACAAGGTAGTATTTTAAATATTTATTTTTATACGGAAGATTTTAGGAACCTCGAGTGGATTTGGGATCCCAAAAAATATCAAGTGAGGTTATATTAATTACTCTTCATGACCTATAAGTTAGTTTATCTTGCACATGTCAAAAACTATTCTTGCAACTCGGCTCACCAACACACCGCCCTAGGAAAATATTGTTACTAAAATATTGTGTAACATTATTAAATAAATTGTAATATTATTAATAATGAGTTTATAGAACTCATATTAATAATATTTTTGTAATCTTTTTATTATTGGTGAGTTATGAGAACAACTCACGTAGCTGTTTTAGTGTGAGAGATAGCCTAGAGATTAGCTAGAAATATCTTAGGGATAAGTTTGAGAGATTGTAGGGATTGAAGATCATGTTTGACTCCACCATTTTATGGGTTAATTGATATATATATGTAACTCTCTATCAATGAATAAATTTTCCTAGATGAATTTTATATTCTATGTTTTTATGATATTGTGTTAGATTATTTCTAATAATCTGGACCAAATTTAATAAATATGATGGTACAAGAAAAAATTTCTAAATAACTCATTTTCAAGCCTCTTAAAAAGTATAATTGTATTAATTTTCCTGTTTACATGTAAATTAATATATTATATGGCTAAAATACGTCAATTTTTGACTCTAGGGTGAAGGAAACGTTCCAGGAAGAAAGACAGGGGTAAAAACCATGCTTCGAAGCCACACTTGGGCACACTGACACACTTTTTGTGTCCCTTTGCACCCTTAACACACTTTTGAATTTTAATTTCACCCTGAAAGTGTGTCCCTTTCCTATTGATTGAAAATTTTCAAGTTAAAAACATAAAGGAAAGGACAAGTTCATGTGAGGGGCTTAAGTGATAGTTGTAACTTGAAGGTAGACCCCACTTTTCCCTCCAATCACAATTTTAAACCCCATTTGCACCAATGGAGAAATTTTATGTGTAATTAATCCTATAAAGTGTTTCCTCTTCCTATTATTGAAGATATTTGATATGGTGTATGATAAAGTATGATGTAAACATGAGAAAATCTCCCATAAGTACATGTGTATGTCATTTTCCCTCTCCATCCTCACCCATGGAAAAAATCCCCTCTCCCTACACTCCAAGTGCACTTATAAGGTTAAATTCCACCTTAAAAGTTTGCCAAAGTGCAAGGAGGCCTCCATTCTCCATTTCCCCATTCTCCATTTCTCCATCTTCCACTCCTCTACCCCTCCACTTCCCCATGTACACTCCTCTTCTTCATCTCCACCAAATAAACACTAAGTATTTCTCTCACTTCATAAAAAAACAAAGTATATTTTTCAACCATTAAAACACATCTAGAGGTTTTTCATATTATTCAAACATAAAAAATTCTCCTTTGTGCCCTAGATATCAAAATTGTGTTTTCCTCATAACATTTGACTATTCCTTCCTCTTTAGAATGCCTTTAAAATGAATGTAAGATGGATTCCATTAATGGTATGAATGATTTAGTATAGACACATGAATTTTCTAGCCATAAATAACATTTTCATAGATCTACAAAAACTCATTGAGCTAAATTTCTTGGAAATTGGAGCAAAGCATCACAGTGTAAAATATAAAATTTTGAGACCACTTTCATTTTGATCTGACACAAGGAAGACCACTTTCTATTTTTATTAAGTTTCTACCAGTTAGCCTATTAAAAAGACTAACTTTGAGAAATAGTTGGTTTTGAGTACCTCAGTTTATTCTTCCAAGATCAAAACACTCAACAATCACAAATTGATAAAATTGCTAAAAATAGACATCCATGTATGAATTAATAAAAATAACAAGTGTTAAAAATGGGATCAAAATGGTCACACATGTTCCTACCCTTCATGTCACATTAATTATATCTTTCATAGAGGTCAATTTCTCATTTTACAAGTGAATTCCCACATATATGGATGTGGTAAGCATAAGATGTCTTAGAGTGAATATGCTAAATTTAGAAACATGATGTGGAATGTGTTGGATCTTTATCATTTTCATTATTGTTGTCATTGATGATAAGATGCATTGATGAAAAAATGTGTTGTGTCGGCTTCTCAAGGTCAACCATGTGTGAAATAAGTGCTAACATGTCTTTAAAAAGCTATAGGAAGTATCTCAAGAAAGAATCTGCAAGAGAAATGTGAAGGTTGATTGGTAGTGCTATATCTTAGAGAGGTTCTAGGTGATTGCATGATGATGGAATTAAAGAATACTAGGTGGTTTAGTGGTTCCAAGATGATATAGAGACATTGAAGGGTAAGTGCACCAGGATGGGACATAAAAACCCAAAATTCAGGTACCGTGAGCACGGTTTATAAACCGCGCTCATAAAACTGTTTGTATAGGCTTGGTGATTTCCAAACCTAAAACCATGCTCATGGTTTGTAAACCACGAGCGTGGTTTAAAACCGTGATTGCGGTCCTCTGAGACCACAAAAATAGACCTGCGAATCCTCATTTTCCCTCATTTTTCCTTTCCAACCGCAATTTCTCCTAAACCTTTGGCACTCACAGTTTGAATACCCCCTAAAAATTACTCTTCGAACTTATGGATTGCAATAGTTTCAACCATGCCGCCAAGACAAAGAGGTAAGCCCTTGATTTTGATCAATTTGTTTGCATTTTAGGTTATTTTTTGTGATTTTCATGGGTTTTTCAATTTTTTGTTAATGTATACAATTTATTTGTTTTTTCAGTTGCTCAACGAGCTCGTAATATTGCAAACCCTCCAAAAAATCATCAAAACCCTCCAAACATTCCGCAAAACCCTCCTCCAAACATAGATCCACCTCCTATGGCTTCTTTGGTCCCCACAGAGCCAACATGAACACATACTAATATCATTGGAAAAATCCAACAAAATAAAATTTCCATTGAGAACCTTATTCAGAATATAAGACAAAATCATGCCACAAATCCATCCCACGTGACTTTAGCCAACACATTGCAAACATTGATTGGCGAAGTTGACTCCACAACCAACCAAATAGATAGATAGAATACCTTTAGAGGTGATTGTAGGAAGTGGTATACAAATAAATTATCCCATGCGGCCATAAAAGACAAAAATATTAGAAAAGACCGCATTTGTGCATTATTTACTCACCCAAGAACCAATATCCCCCCGCAGTTACTGGTTCCCAATCCATTGGTGTCACGATGACCAAATCAAGAACAATTTTTGGGATGGATGGTGGATGGTTTTTGATTATCCACCATGCAACAACAATGAGGTTCCCCTCTATTTTTTTGAAGGAATTATATTGCGAGTTCATGCTTAATGAGGTCCTAAACTATTTTGATTTTTCTAATTTTTATGGCCGAGGTGGTGTCTCTGCACAGAGTAGACCTGGTGCACACGTAGGTCAACCAAGGATCCCCCATGCCCCAAAACCCCCACTTCCTTCAGTTATCCCTCCTATAATGAAGGAGGTTGTAGAGATTGACACACTACTTGCATTAAGGGAGATCACTGACACTCTAACCCTACATAGTGAGCAGATTACATTTGGTGATGTTGGTGGAGGTGCCAGTTCTAACGCACCACACCACTATGGATCATGTGGTGTTGTATGCACCGTGGGCGAGACATCATTTGCTAGATCAAATGATTTCTTTTCTCTAGATGAGATGATGGTGGATGTTTTTGAAACTAGTGCAACGGATCCTAGTCTTTCACAGGTAAATGTTAAATAAATATTATATATATATATATATATAATAGTTTGATTCATGTTTGAGATTTTAATATATATATGTATTTCATTGTACGTTATGTACATACATGTAAAAACTAATTTTTATTTTATTTTAAATAGCAAGAGCCAGTGAAGGAAACATCTGGCATCGACATGCTAGTTACTGTAGCTGGGCATGTTACAAACGTAAGTTTCAAGTTGTACTTAAATTTCAAATTTCATTTAATTGTGCACTTTTGTTATTATAATGTTTCACCTGTACATGTACATATTAATATATTTTTGTCTTTTATATGTGTAGGAGCCTGGCTGGTCATCATCTGCTCTGGGAACTGAGGCTATTGGCACGCCTCATGTGACTTTTATGTAGGTTAGTTTCTCTTTACAATTTCTAGTTCTAATTGTGGAAGTTCACATGGATTATGTTTTGGCTCTGTTATGTAGCAGTCATGTAGATTAATATTGATTTGTACATGTTTTTTGTATATCTTATGTCTGCCAGAGAGACTCCTCCATTTATGTAGACTATGGAGGCTGCTGTAGATACTGCCATAGCATATGTAGATCTACTAACTGAGGTAAAAATTTTCAAAAATTTTAAATTTATTTAGGAATTATTTTTTATTACTTAAATCTACAATATCAAATTTTGTACATGAAATATTTCATTTTGAAATTTAATTATTTGTATATAGCTTACCTCTCATGAGTCTACCATTTTTCCTACCATGCATCAACAAAAAATTGATAGGGATCATCAAATTGTAGTAAGATTTAACATGTATTTTAAAACTAAATTCTAAGTTCTAAATTTTGAATGTATTTTAAAAATACGGGTGTTAAAATCTTGTTGTTTATGAATGTGCAGGTTAGGTTGCAGGCCTTCTTAGAGACACATAGGACCACATGGATGAAATCCATAGTGGCATCTCCCTCCACTACATCCCTGAGTTGTGGACATGCTACTTCTAGCAGGGCATAGAGAGGGAAGATGTTTCATGATTAGATTCATAGGACATGGATGCACATAGATATATATATGGGCCAGCTAGTCCTAGTTCATGATTCTTCATAGGACATTGTATATAGCCTTATGTGGCTACATGTGGTCTTATATGTATGACACACTTGGTTCAAGATGTACACATGTTATGAACTTATATTTTCATAGACGTGCATTCAACACATTTAGTTTGATACATTATATATCTGGATGTGTTGGTTTTCATAATGAGATTACTTCTATGTTTGATTTGAATTCATTACACATGATATCCTTATATGTATGTATATTAATTCTATATGTATGCTTGATTTAAAATTAAAAAATTATGGTGCAACAATAAGAAGAAAATAAGCATATATCTCATGTACCATATTCTAGTGCAATAATAAGTTTTATGTATGTTATGACATGTACATGTTAAGGACTAAAATTTCACATGTTGTTGGAGTTGTCAGTAGATTTTAGGAAAATATAGGTAGAAAACATTGTTCAACAGTGAAGTGGGAGTTTCACTATTTGTGAGGAAAAACCATATTTTTAAAGTGATTTGGAAAAACAAAGATCGACTTCTAGTTATGCTATTACACTTGTAATTGGACCTATTATTTGGATTTCAAAGCTTCAAAATATTACAATTTTTTGAACTACTAAGGTAGAATATGTAGCTGCCTATCATAGCTGTCAGGAGGTAATTTGGTTAAAAATTTTATTGGATGAGTTTTGAAGATATCAATAGAAGATGAAGGTATTGTGTGACAATCAAAGTGTCATTTAATTATCCAAGAATCTAGCTTATCACAATAAGAAAAAGCATATTTTAGTTAAGTATAATTTGGTTATTTTCTATTCATTTGCAGAAAATGTGATGAGTTGGTCACGTAATATATTTAAAGTGGATTGGTTATCAAGGTGGATATTATAAGATATGTGACAACAAAGTTAAATTTTAGAACCCTTTACGACAACAAGTTAAAAAAGTTGTAATTGTTGAAAAAGTTGAAAATGGTAGGTCATGGCACCAAACTGACTGTGTAAACACATTCAGGTGGCTAGGTGAACACTAGAGGAGGTGTCGTTTCAGTGCACAACAACGTCATTGCTTCCAGAATACCTCATTTGGGTGGAGTCCCTCAAGAGCCCTGAGACCAAAAAATTGTTCAACTTTGACGGGTAACTACGCAGACTCCGTGGCATCTAGAGACGACTCGTCTGATCCTACACCTCAGCATAGGGACACTTCTACAATATCATGTCTTGATTTTTTCCTTCTCCAAATGGTGCTCTCACTGCCCTATTGTTTGCAAACGTGCCGAATAGTGTAGTTTGAGATAGTGTAAGGTAGTCAAATGGTATATTGTGTAAACGGTGGGTCACCAAATCGACTACATGTACACATACAGGTGGCTAGGTGAACACTAGAGGAGGCATCATTTTGGTGTGCCACAACATTGTTGCTTCTGGGCTACCTCGTTCAGGTAGAGTCCCTCAAGATCCCTGAGACCAAAAAATTGTTCAACTTTGATGGTTGACTACGTAAACTCCGTGGCACCTAGATACATCTTGTATGATCCTACACCTCAGAATAGGGACACTCTAAAATATTCTATCTTGGTTTTTTCCTTCTCTGAATGGTGCTCTCGCTGCCCTATTGTTTATAAATGTGCCGAATAGTGTAGTTCAAGACAATGTAAGGATGTCAAACAATATATTGTGTAAATGGTGGGTCATGAAACCAAACAAACTATGCGGCCACATTTAGGTGGCCAGGTGAATGCTAGAGGAGGTGTTTTTTTTGGTGCGCCACAACGTCGTTGCTTCCAGGCTACCTCGTTTGGGTGGAGTTCCTCAAGAGCCCTGAGACCAAAAAATTGTTCAACTTCAATGAGTGACTACGTAGACTCCGTGGTACCTAGAGATGTCTCTTTTGATCCAACACCTTGGCGAAGGGACACTCTACAAGAGTTTGTCTCAGTTTTTTCCTTCTCCAATCGGTGCTCTCGGTGCCCTATTGTTTGTAAACACACCTAATAGCATAGTTAGAGACAGTGTAAGGCTGTCAAATGGTATATTTTTTAAACAGTGGGTCGTGGCACCAAACCGACTATGCAGACACATATGGGTGGCCAAGTGAATGCTAGAGGAGGCATATTTTTGGTGCACCAAAACATTGTTACTTCTGGGCTACCTCATTCGAGCGGAGTCCCTCAAGAGCCTTAAGACCAAAAAATTGTTCAACATCGACGGGTGACTATGAAAACTCCATGGCACCTAGAGATGTCTCGTCTAATCCTATACCTCAGTGTAGTGACACTCTACAATAGCCTACCTCAATTTTTTCCTTCTCTAATTGGTGCTCTCGCTGCTCTATTGTTTGGAAACACGTCGAATAGTGTAGTTCGAGACAATGTAAGGCTATCAAATGATATATTTTGTAAACGGTGGGTTGTGGCACCGAACCAACTACTCAAAAGCATCTGGGTGGCTAGGTGGACACTAGAGGAGGCATTTTTTTGGTGTGCCACAACGTCATTGCTTCTGGGCTACCTCATTCAGGTGGAGTCCCTCAAGAGCCTTGAGACCAAAAAATCATTCAACTTCGACGGATGACTACGCAGACTAAGTGGCACCTAGAGATGTCTCATTTGATCCTATACCTTGGCATAGGGACACTCTAAAATATTCTATCTTAGTTTTTTCGTTCTCTAATTGGTGCTCTCACTGCCCTATTATTTGTAAACGTGCCGAATAGTGTAGTTCAAGACAGTGTAAGGCTATCAAACGATATATTTTGTAAATGGTGGGTTGTGGCACCAAACTGACTGTGCCGACATGTCTGGGTGGCCAGATGAACACTAGAGGAGGTGTTGTTTTGGTGTGCCATAATTTCGTTGCTTCTGGGCTACCTTGTTCGAGCGGAGTCCCTCAAGATCCTTGAGACCAAAAAATCATTCAACTTCGACGGGTGACTATGCAGACTCTGTGGCACCTAGAGATATCTCGTCTAATCCTACATCTTGGCGTAAAGACACTCTACAATACCCTGTCTCAGTTTTTTCTTTCTCCAAATGGTGCTCTTTCTTCCCTATTGTTTGTAAACATGTCGAATAGTGTAGTTCAAGGCAGTATAAGGCTGTCAAATGGTATATTGTGTAAACGGTGGGTCGTGGCACCAAACCGACTGCACGGACACATTTGGGTGGCCAAGTGAATGCTAGAGGAGGTGTTGTTTTGGTGTGTGACAATGTCATTGCTTCCGGGCTACCTCATTCAGGTAGATTCCCTCAAAAGCCTTGAGACCAAAAAATCATTCAACTTCAACGAGTGACTACGCAGACTCCATGATACCTAGAGATGTCTCGTCTGATCCTACACCTCAGCGTAGGGACACTCTACAATAGTATATCTCAGTTTTTTCCTTCTCCAATCGGTGCTCTCTCTACCCTATTGTTTGGAAACTTGCCGAATAGTATAGTTCGAGACAGTGTAAGGCTGTCAAATGGTAAACGATGGGTCGTGGCACTAGACCGACTGTGCACACGTGTAGGGATGGTTTTGTAAAATTTTGGGGAGGCATTGTTTCATTTTTCTAAACTCTAGGTCCTTCTGGGCTACTTGATCCGAAGCCAAGAACCCCCTCCATAGGTACATAAATCATTGTTAATTACTTCTCTTTTCTTGAGGACTAGAGGAAGTCGCAGATAGAAAAAGAAAGTTGCCGAAGACTAGAGGAAGTTGCAAATAGAAAAAGAAAGCCATTGAAGTCTAAGGAGGGCCATAGAGGATTAGAGAAATCTGCAGATAGAAGAACAAATCCATGAAATAATAGAGGAAGTTGTAGGTAAAGAAGGAAATATGTGGTATATGGGATGAAGCCATGATAAATAGGAGAAATCCATGGAAGTCGACACAGAGCCCAAAAAAGCCTAAACATCATATTTTTCATGATTTTGGACTCATTAGAAAGGTGATTTGATTCTCCATACACTAGGATAAGAAAATTCATGATTTAATGTCAAATATAAAAAGGGAATTTTGGATCGTTCATTTGAAAATTATGGAAAGGATGCTAAAGGGTGTCGGAAAAAACTATTTTGAGATTTGTAAAGTGAAATGTGCCCATTAACTGAAATAATTTTATTGGTTGATCAAATGTACAACCATGTATGAATGTAAAATAGTATTTAAATCATATGTAAAGGGTTATGGTCATGACTATGTATTGATTTTATGTAAGGTAAATTTTATCTTTGTGCCCATGAAGTTTTGATCCATTTTTGGCACATGTAATGAGAGTTTTAGTTAGGCCGACCTATTTGGGTCACATGTGACCATTAATATGTTTTTATTTGAATGTAATGAAGATTTATGGGTTGAATTTATCATAATGGACTGAATTCATTTGGGTTAGAAATAAGGATTTCATATAAAAGTGATGTTTTAGCTCATTTTGAGTGAGAGTTGAGCATGAGGGAGTAATGTGACCAAGAGGAGTTTTGTTCACAAGTATGAGGGAAGAAATTGAGAGATGATCAGATGCGTTATAGGTTTAAAAAATGAGCAATAGAATTACTATGAGATGAAGATAGAGTATTCAAGTCAGAGGAGTAGAGACAGAGACCAGAAGCTATCATCAAATAACTGCTAACTGTAGATGAATAAAAGGCTTAGAATCGATTCAAATGGATGCATGAAGAAAAAGAAAAGTTAAAAAGTGTTTAAAGACTGAGAGATAGTGTTGTATATATGTGTTTAAATATATAATTAGATAGGTGACCATAATCTATTGTGTAAGTGATATTGATACTATATGATAAACTTGTTTTGTAACATCTTATTCTAAGTGGGATCTTAGATCATAGGGGGTGGTTGCTCCTTGCAAGTTACAGCTTGCTAAATTAGTTGATTGGGTACTTAGCATTTCTTTTAGTGTGTGTTAGAAGAATCTAACGTGGTTGCTTCATAAGTTGAGTGGGTGATTAACATAAACCAGTTATTGTATGATTTGGAATTAGTGTTCCTAATAAAGCCTTGGTTTCAAATTGGAATTTTCTCCCAAAAGAGTTGCCCACTATAAATTATGTGTTTAGTGTTAATATTTTCTTTCATGTGTTTGATTAAATTCTCTTGATATGTTAATACTATTAAATAAGGATATTGTGCTGGAATGAATCAAAATTTTAATCTACACTGATTCATCCCCATGTCAGTGCTTGTGATCTCCAAAAATTGGTATCAGAGTGAGTCCTTTTGGTGGAAGCCTAATATCTTCAAAGAGATCCTATCTTCACAAGCATGAGAACAAGTCAATAAAAATTTGGAATATAACTATCAAGATCACTTCTCTCCACTAGAACTAACTACACATTCTAGAGAATAAGGATGAAGACATATATTATGTCACTTGGTTTTGATAAATGGGCATGTGTTGAGAAAGGCTATAATAATCCAACCAATCCAATCACTTCTACAACATATAAGATGGAATATGAAAGTAACTCAAGAGGCATGAATTCCCTCCTATATGGGCTAACTGAAACTGAATTTCTGAAGGTGATGAACTGTACCACTGCCAAGGAAATCTAGACAAAACTTCTAAGTATCTATGAAGGTGATGAAAAAGTCAAGTTAGCCAAATTTTAAACCTATAAATCCTATTTTTAGATTATTAAAATGAAAGAGGATGAAATTATTGCATCCTATACACAGAGAGTAGATGAAGTGATCAACATTGTCAGAGGACTTGGTGAAAAACTTGAAGAACCTATGGTAGCTCAAAATATCCTTAGATCTCTATCTTCTAAGTATGATGCAAAGGTTTTAGCTGTGGAAGAATGCAAAGACATGACAACATTAACAATAGATGAACTAAAAAGTATCTTATACACATATGATATGAGGACAGTTGGATCTAAATATACCAAGAAGGAAGTAGCATTCAAATCCAAGAAAGAGAATTAATCTAAGAAATAAAAATAAGAATCAGCCCTGGAAGATGAAGAAGATGATGAGAAGATTCAAGCAATGTTCATGAGAAGACATAGAAGAGGCTCAGGTAAGTATAAAGTAAAAATTCCATTTAAATGTTTTGAATGTGGACAAGTAGACAATTTTTTTGCTAAATGCCCAAATAAGAATAAGGAAAATTAGTCTAAAAATGATGAACAAAGTTATAAAAAAATAAAAAAAGATGAAATTTAAAAAGAAATATGGTAAAAATAAGTTCTTCAAGAACAAAAGAAAGTTCTACGCAAAGGAGAAGTCAAGTGAATCTGATTCAAGAAACTCATGTAGCTCTAAAAATGAGGATGTTGAAAATAAATTTGAATGGTTATTTATGGTCATGGATGTCCCCGATTAATGCATCTTGAAAGGAAAGAATGCAATTGATTATGAATATTTTGATGAAGAAGAAGAAAATGTGAATTCAGAAGTCCAACTTGTATGTGCATTAGAATAAATGAAATTGTGTAGTAGAAAGAATCAAAATTTGAGATGCACATTGAAATACTGAATAAAAAATTCTCATTTTTGAGAAAAGACAGAGCCTAAAGAATGAGGAAGAAACTAATTAACTCAAAGAACTTAAATCTCAACTTGAAAATATCTCTCAATCCTACAAGGAAAATGAAGATGAATGCTTGAAAATGAAATTGGAATTAGAGTGCTTAAAGACAAAGATGGAACAAATGAATAACAAACTCAAGCTATATGAGAATCTGGAAAGAGCTCAAAAGATCTGATTGACATATTGAGCACTCAAAGGGATATAAAGGACACATCTGGAATATGATTCATAGAAGGAAGAAAAGAGGTTGAACAAGAGAAGGAGGACAAGACTATATCAACACTCAACACCTTTCATACAACAAATAAAGAAGTCACCAACACATTAAAAATAAATAAAAATGCTCCAAAAATCACCTATGTTATGAGGTACACACATTCTTTCTATGGTTATTGCTATTCATGTAACTATTTTGGACACAAAGTTGCTAAATGTAGAATATATGTTAGAGGATATGGAAGAAACTATAATTTTCCATACACTAGAATGAATTATAGTGTTTTTTGCTACAAATGTCATAATATTGGTCACATAGCTATGATGTGTAATCAATAATCTCATAAACAAATCAAAATAAAGTATGTTGTGAAAGAATTCAAAAAAGGGAAAGAATCTGGTATGATTATACAAACTACATTTCATGTACTAGATGAAGACAAAATCGGGTATCTAGATAGTGGTATGACATGATACAAAAGAAAATTTATTTCGTTTTCAAACAATGCATCAAGAGCTGTTAGGTTTGGTGACAATAATTTAAAAAACATTGTGGGATAAGGAACTCAGAGTCTAGACAATGGAAAAATAATTACTTAGAATGTTCTATATGTTGAAGGTCTCAAAAACAAACTGTTAAGTGTGATTCAAATGTGTAAGAAAGGTTATAATCTAATATTTCATGATAAAGGATGTGATATAATTAATGGAAAAACTAGAAAGAAATTAAATAAAGCCAAATGGAACAAGAATAACATGTATGTTCTCAAGGAAATAAATAAAGAAAAATTATTCACAAGTAAATTTGATGACATTTGGTTGTGGTACAGGAGATTGGGACATACGCGCTTTGAAAATATTGTGAAATTAAGTACTAAGGATGGTGTGAGACATATGGAAAATATTACAAAACTAGTTGGCACCCTTTGCAAAGCATACTTACATGGAAAACAAACAAGTATATCCTTCAAGTCCAAAGAACATTCTACCACCAAACCTATGGAGCCTATCCATACAGATCTTTGTGGGCCTACAAGAATTGAAAGCTTATAAGGAGATGTATATTTCATCCTACTAATAGATGATTTCACTAGAATGACATGGGTAGCCTATTTCAAGTAAAAATCAGAAGCTTTAGACAAATTCAAATCCTTTAAATCACTTGTGGATAATGAGAAGAACACCAATATTAAATGCTTAAGGTCAAATAGAGGTGGAAAATTTTGGTCCAATAAATTTGATGTATTCTATGAAGAACATGGGATTAGAAGACAATTCTCAGCTGTCAGGACACCCCAATAAATGGAGTTATTGAAAGAAATAATATGACTATGCAATAAATGGAAAGAACCATGTTAAATGAATCTAAACTTCTTGATTTCTATTAGAGTGAAGAAATATACATAGATATACACATTTTAAACAAAGCCCAACTGAGAATGAACAACAACAAGACACCCTATGAAATATGGAAAGGGAGGCCAACAAATGTAAAACACATTAGAGTTTTTAGAAGAAAAATTTATATCAAGAGAGATGAAGACAACCTAGGAAAGTTTGACTCTAGGTATGATGAAGGAATATTTCTTGGTTACTCAGTAGTCAGTGCAACCTATAAATGCTACAATATAAGACTTCATTAAATTGTTGAGAGTAAAAATGTTAAAGATGATGAGTCTTATCCCTTTGAATCTAGCACCCAGCCTAAGGAAAACTATGATGGTCAATAAGATGATGAAGAAATGGGAAGTGCATGTGAAGAAGTGGAAGAAGTGGATAAAATACAAGACACTAAGATTCCCTTAAGGAAAGTTAAGAGAGAGCATCCTACAAATTAGATAATTGCAAATAGAGAAGGACGTATTCTCACAAGAAGGAAGCTAAGAGATCAAAAACATCATGAGGACATAACACTATTATCAATGATTGAACCCAAGAATGTGGTATAAGCTAGAAAGGATAAACATTGGGTGGATGCCATAAATGAGGAGCTTGATCAGATTGAAAATAATGAGACCTGGGAGCTTGTTCCAAGACCAAAAGATAAGAATGTGATAGGAACAAAATGGGTATTCAAAAACAAATTGAATGAGAAAGGAGAAGTGACAAGAAACAAGGCAAGGCTTGTCTTTAAAGGTTATGCACAGATGGAAGGAATTGATTTTGATGAAACATTTTCACTAGTGGTAAAGATGGAAGTAATTAGGATGTTTCTGGCATATGCATCTCCCAAGAAAATCAAATGATGGATTTTCTCTATCTAATGATAATGATTATATGTGTAGGTTGAAAAAGGATTTTTAAAGACTCAAACAAGCTCCAAGAGCTTGGTACAGAAGGCTCAATTAATATCTAATAAAGAAAGGATTAAAAAAAGGAATTACTAACATTTGAGCACTTGAGGAATGAATTGGGGGTCATTCTTGATCCCACCAATATCTAGAAAGTGTTGAGACAAGATAAGGGATAATTATAATGCAATATAAGATCCTAATAAGTGTAATGATGATTTCATGTGAGGTGGAGCTAGTTTGCTAGCTCATTTTGACAATCCTGGTTTGGAAACTTGTTTTATATTTTCCTTTTATAAGTGAAATTTCCTTAAATGATTAAAGATCATCATGGAATGCATCATCTTGGGTGGATAAATGAAATAAACAAGAAGGAATACCTTTCCACAAGACATTCTTTAGGTAAGAACATGTGTGTATCCTAATTATATACAAATTTATGATGGTGTTGGATAGATGGACCTTTGTCATAAATTTCAAAAGGGGAGAGAGTGAAATCAATAACCATATCAAAAATAATTTTTCAATAAAGAGTTCATTGTTTTTGAGAAAGTTTCCATCAATGAAAAAGGGGGATTTTTTTGGATCTTTTTCATTTTCATTGGTGTTGTCATTGACAAGAAGATGCATTGATGACAAAAGGTGTTGTGCAGGCTTCTCAAGGTCAACTATGTGTGAAATAGGTGTTAACAAGTCTCTAACAAGCTTCAAGAAGAATCTCAAGAAAGAATCTATAAGAGAAATGGAAAGGTTAATTGGTAGTTCTAGCTCTCAGAGAGGTTCAAGGTGCTTTCATTATGATTACATTGAAGAATAATAAGTGGTTCAGTGGTGAGAAGTAGTCTCAGAAAATTTTATTGGGAATTTAGAATGGTTTCATGGTGATACAAAGACAATGCAATATAAAATATATTCTTCATAAATTTTTGAGATAGCTGTAGATAGAAAAATGAAACCGCCAAAGTCTAGAGGAAGCCATAAATAGAAGAAGAAATCCTTTGAAGAATAGAGGAAGCCGCAGATAGAAAAAGAAAGTTGTCAAAGAGTAGAGGAAACCGCAAATAGAAGAAGAAAGCCACCAAAGTCTAAGGAGGTCCACAGAGGATTAGAGAAATCCATGGATAGAAGAACAAAGATAAAAAATACTAGAGGAATCTGTAGGTAAAGAAGGAAAGCCGCGGTATATGGGATGAAGCCGCGATAAATAGGAGAACTCCATAGAAGACGACACAAAGCCCTGAAAATCCTAAAAATTAAATTTTTGTGATTTTGGACTCATTGGAAAGGTGATTGGATTATTTATGCACTGGGACAAGAAAAATCATGATTTAATGTCAAATATAGAAATGGAATTTTGGATCATTCATTTTTAAAATATGGAAAGGATGTTGAGGGGTGTAGGAAACAATTATGTTGAGATTTGCAAAGTGAACTAGGCCCATTAAATGAAATAATTAGATTGGTTGATAAAATGTAATACCATGTATGAATGTAAAATTATATTTTAATAATATGTAAAGGGTTATGGGTCATGATTTTTTATTGACTTTATGTAAGGGGATTTTTATTTTTGTGCCCATGGAGTTTTGAGCCATTGTTGGCACATGTAATGAGGGATTAGTTAGGTCTTCCTATTTAGGTCACATAAGACCATTGTAATGATGTTATTTAAATGTAATGAATATGTATGGGTTGAATTTATCTTGAGGGACTGAATTCCTTTGGGTTAGAAAGAAGGAGTGCATATAAAAGTGATGTTTTAGCTCATTTTGAGCGAGATTTGAGCACGGGGGAGTAGTGCGACCAAGAGGAGTGTTATTCACAGGTATGAGGACAGAACTTGAGATCTAATAAGATGTATTATAGATTGAAAAAATGAGAAAGAACATTCTTATGAGTTGAAGAGAGAGTATTCAAGCTATAGGAGAAGAGACAGACACAGAGACCATAAGGTATCATCAATAAACTACTAATTGTAGATGATCGGAATTGATTCAGATGGATGCATGAAGATAGAGATAGAGTCAAAGAGTGTTTGAAGACTGAGAGATATTGTTTCATATCTATGTGTAAATATAGAATTATAAAGGTGATCATAATATATTGTGTAAGTGATCTTAATACTATATGATCAACTTGTTTTATAATATATTCTTCTAAGTGGGAGATTAGATCATAGGGCTGGATGCTCCTTGTAAGTCGTAGCTTGATAAATTAGTTGAGTGGGTTCTTAGAATTTATTCTAGTGGGTGTTAGAAGACTATGAAGTGGGTTCTTCATAAGTTGAGTGGGTGCTCAAAAGAAACCAATTATTATATGCTTTGAAATTGGTGTTCCTAATAAATCCTAGGTTTCAAAGTGGGTTTGTTTCTCTTGAAATGGTTTCCCACTATAAATTCTATGTTATTATTCTTTTGCATGTGTTTGATAAAAATATCTTGATACACTACTATTATTAAATAAGGATACTATGTTAGAATGAATTAAAATTATAATCTACATTGATTCACCCCCAGTACTTGTGATCTATAATAGAATGAACCTCATGAAAATGTGACAGAAATGATTTTTTCAAAGTGTTTCATTTAGAGAAAATGGTCACTTGTTTCAAATCAAAAGGCTATTTTAATCCTGTGTACCATACTGTGACCAAGTTTTAGGAACACCTCTGATAAACATTACTCTATTTTTGATAGTCCTCATTATGAGAGGTAATTCTCAACATCTTCAAATCTCCACCTATCACTATGTAGTGACCATCTCTCTAGATATTTCCTATTCATGCTTATAGAGGATTGATAGTTAAATTGTGACTTAGGTAGAATGGAAGCCATCTTGGTTCACGATTTCGGTCTCAAAGTGTATTTTGGTCTCAGTATGTTTCTCATCTCATCAGATGAGTTAATCAAAATATGAAATAATTCTTCATTCAATATCCTAACTTCACCCATCTCATAGTTGAAATTTTTTTGGTCTCACATTTCATTAGTCATTGTCTTTCCCAAGTGGAAGGATAGTCATAGTTGCATTGGCTAAACAATTGTTTCAAGTTCTCATCAAGTGCAAAAGGGTCAGAGAGGAGTGAATATGTTTCATGGATTTGAAGGATTGGTTAAAGTGAAAGGGTACATTATTCATTGATCTTAGTGGTCCATTCATCAAGTTATTCTCACTTCTACTCTTAGTGTACTTGAAAAGGCTACAAAAGCTCATCATTACAGTAGGATTCTCATAGTGTAGAAGAGGTCAAGGATCATATTTCATCACTACATCTAAGCACTTCATCATTTCATTATAGGATTAGATATTATTCATGATTAGAGATTCTTCATACTTCTTCATTCAAGTTTGGAGATTCTCCTCTCTCTTTCTCTCTTATTCTCTTGTTATCTCTCTAGAATTCTATTCTTTGCTGAGGAGAAAATTTTGTAAAAAGTGACTTAACTTGAAGTTTCTATTTCTTTGTTGAATATTGTACTTTAAGTTAAAACTTCACATGGGAGTGTGAAGTGCCAATGGATTTGGCTATAAATTGTAATATTGTCTCCATTCCTAGAGGTTACATTTTATTGAATAGATAAACCCCATTGTCTTAATAAAAGAAAGAAACTATAATTATTATATCTTCTTGTCTTATGTTTTCCTCTCCATCTCAAATCTTAATCCAATAAATATTTGTAATCCTACACAACCATGACATATTTTGATGAATATAATGTAGTTAATCTTTGTGTTGATTGTGTTTTTGTCTTGATTTGGATATTGGTGTCTTCTCATTGTAAAATTGGAAGTATTCTAGTTTTATGTCAATAAAATAAGCTTCCTATTTATTGAATAAAACCTCCTTCTCACTTATCCCCTCTCCATACACACACATTTCCTCTACCTCCTTTTTGCATAAAGTTTTAGTGGAGTATTCTTGTGTGATCCTTGGTCAAAAGGCCACACATGATGGTTAGAATAGTGTACATATTTCCATATTTTCAATAAATGGAGATGCCCCATTCCCAAGTAGAGGGACCTAGTCCTAGAGCATTGGTGTTAACCCCTAATTTACCCTTGTGAATTTTTTTCCAACACTTCACTAATGAAATTCTGGTTTGAAACCTTGTTAGTGTAGGACTATGTGGTTATATCAAGATGTATAATTTAGTCTTTCCCCTTTATATGGTATTGGATGCCTTTAGAATGAGTTTTTGTAAAATTTTGGGTCCTTTGGTGGCCTATAAATGTAATTTTATATTGAACCCTAGCTATTTCACAGTCTTGATATCATTTGTAATCACTTGAATCACTCCAAAACCATATCCACAGGTAGAAAAACTTGGAAGAAAGTTAGTGTTTGGGTTTTGGTGCACCTCGTGCACCATTTATATCAACACTAATCTGAAGAGACCTTAACCATGCGTAATTCTTCACCTAACATGTGATTTTTCATGGATGAAACTAGTTAGAAACTAAAACCCATTTGATCATGTTTAATTGAATTGTGCTCTTGCCAAGACTTGGAAATATGAAATTTGTGTACTTGAATATGAGGTAATATAGAATCCTTGACTTAGTTGAGTGCTTTAAAATTATCGTATTGGTTACCTTAATGGATGTGCATTAGCTTTAGGAATATTTAGGGAGCCTTAAGTACATTTTGTGAGTATTGTAAAATAATATGTAAATATAATTTCATATGATTGTTGGGTGAGTAAATAAGGTAGCTTTAAATTTCTTATATAGGGTTCTGAAGGTAAAATATTATGATAATGCCAACCCAGGGGATAAAATAACCAACAAATAAGAGTACATCGAAAACAGATTCATATAATGTGTCGGTACAAGACCAATACATGTCATCCAAGACCATATTTAACAACTTGATAAAATTATATGATTTTAGACATGGAGAAGGTGAATCAAATTTGAAAGTTACACAATGATGGTAAGATCTTAAACATTCATTTTATGGATTTACATTCAAAAAATTTCAACACATCAATGAGTAGGGATAAAAAAGTTAGGAAATATATTGTAAGATATATTGAGTGGGAATAAGATGTGGGTGTTTGTCTTAGACAAGAAGAAAAAATGTGATCTAATCTAAATGGTTAAATTTATAGGTTGTAGTAGCTAATGGTAGAGTATTCTAATCAATTAGTTTCTAAATATAATTGATGTTATATCCAACATAATCATTGAAAAAATCTAAATAACAATAGACACTATACAAAAGTACTTGCAATGATAATGAGAAGAATACTTAGTTGACATTTTGGATTGTGTTTTGCTATGGGCTGACCTAATGATTAGAAAAGTCTAGAAATGATTAGATAGATCTTCAATACTAAAAATGTATCCTAACAATATACCTAGACTAAAGTATATGGTAGAACCCAAAACATATCCCTGTTATGAACCTCTTTGTATGTCGTTTTCCCTTTGTAATTTTAGCTCCTAATTTTTTTGGGTGTATGTATTGCTTCTTGATATGCTCATGTCTATAATTTGGACCTTTGATAATGAGAAATTTTGTTGTGCAGTTGATTGAACCTTGAAAACCATATATGGCGAAGGATTCCTAAAAATAAACATTAGCTGGGTTGTGGGCACCCCTGTATACCATCAACATCACCACTACTCCAAAGAGGGCTCAAACCACACATCATTCTTGCCTAGCATGTGATATCTAGAATGCATGCAACCATATTGATAATCATGACCTTGTAATAATGTGATTGTACTTTAACCTCTACCCTAAATTGACTTAATTTTGATGATGTTCTCTTTGTACTTACAGATCTAAGGGAATGACTATCCCGTAATGAGTATACAGAGTATATTAATCTCAAGGGAGTCTTGGAGTAGCTTTTACTTTCGATTTACCTTAATGTTTTCTCATTGGAATGTTAGGAGTTAAGAAGATATAATTCCCTCCTCTTGACAAGATATAAATAATTTTCTTATATATGTGTGTTCTGGATCTAGAAAAATCAAATAAACCTGACTAGGAGTGTACCAAAGGAATTCAAATTGAGAATAGTATTGTTGAAGACAGAGGGGAAAAAGTTTTCAGATCGATGCATAACACATGGGTGTTATGGACCTTTCTAGATGTTATGGTCCTAGATGCATATGTGAGTAATCTTTGTGTTCATATTAAAATTTCTATGCTAATTGAAAGAAACTAACACCTAGTAGTTTAAAATAAAAGATAAATCTAACATTAACATTATGATTAGAGCTTAAAGGAAACTAGATATTTTGCTTAAACATGAATTAAATCACCTAATTCTAACCATTCCTACTCTATTATATGTATGATTACTCTAAAACATGAGCCTCTTTAGATCATGAGTAATCAAATATATGAGTTGTATCTCCAAAGAGAGGGAAGGATCTCAACAATAAATGTCTACAAGGTGAAGCTTGGATCTTCCTTTCTACTCAAAAATAGTAAAATGGATGTAAAGATGAAGTAGCTATTCCAAATAATGGAAAAGGATATTATCATAAGCTTGTTAAAAATAACTAACAAAGAAATGGTGTAAGCTGTGAAGGATCTAGGAGGGTCCTTTATATATGTTTCCTATTTTGGAGAAGCTTGAATCCCAATGAATGTGGGATAAAGAATAAAGTAGATTTAGACTTGTTAAGCTTACTTAGAAGAATTAACAGGTGATTAGTAACTCATGGGATTTGGAGATGATTTAAATATTCAAATAGGATTAATTAATAGGCTAAAATAATCCATTTAGGATATTTGAAGGAATTTGATATGATTTGAAGCATTTGAAAGTGGGATTTATCCAGTAAAAGGGTTTATTGATTAAATGCACTGTTAAAATGGCTTAATTAACTCATAATAGTTAATTAATCATCTCAAAGAGGATTATAGCTAATGAAGTGTCATTAATTGGCATACAGAATATGACAGAGGCTAGTTAATTAACTGTTATTACAAAATTATAGCACCCTTGATTACTTGTGATTTGTGTGTGAGGCAATCAATATAACATGTATAACATGGGATTATCCTATAGTGTGGGATGTTGCAAGTATAGTAATCCTCCAGAGAAAGCTAGCTTCTTCTTATGACTTAGTGCCAACTTCTCCAAAGTGTAAAGGATGGTAGGCTAAATTAATCCTATCCTAATGCTTTCCAAGGAGACAAGGATATAAAGATGCATAAAATAAAACTACTCTAAGTGAAGGTGATGCACCAAGAAAGGGTGAGACAATCCAAGTGAGTGAAAAATAGAGAGAAAACAAAGTAGGAGAGGGAAAGTAGAAGCTCCATAGTCCAAGAAAATATTCAATTCCCTATATTCATAAAGCACAACAAACTATAGACCCTACAAAGAGATAGATACGTGCACAATATAATTGCAAATATAATGGAAGGAAAAAGATGCAATTTCATACAAGTTAGGGTGAAAATGGCCACAAAACATGAATTTAATTTCTCAAAAACATGCACAATCCATGATAACATAAGAACAAGGAAAAAACCTATAAAATAAGCCAAAATTCAAGGTCTTTATCTCACAATAGCTCTAGAAAATTTTTGACAAAGTTCCTTGGCTTTTTAGAAAATCTCCCCTCAAAATGAGGTGAATTTTACAATATATAGGTAATTTGGGTCACCAAATGATACGATGCATTAAAGAGGTAGGGGAAACCATTTATTTGGGTAATTTTATTACACAAGAATTCATGGGCACTATGCCTCATTAATTTTGGTTGTTGAGTTATCATTCATCTACCTAAATTCACCTGGGTTGTGACTCGTTCATTATGTGGGTCATCCAATCACTTTCAACCGTACATCCTCCTTTGAGAAAACTACCTGGCTTGTGAGTCCTCCATAATTGGGTTAGACGGCCATCTAACCATGATTTGTATAATTGTGAGTAGGCTATCTAACCTGATGGTCGTCAAAATTTATCGGGGTTGGATGATGTCAAACTTTGTGGCTATACATGCTTCTGATCACTAACCAACCTTGTAGCTGAAAAAATGATGAGCCGACCAACCTAATGACTCAACCAACCATGTTGTATAACTGCGAGTGATCCATATGAGTTGGCCATATAATACATGTAGTGCCAACCCTAAAGGGTTTGGATGGATTCCATTCATGTTGACAAACCTAGGGGGTTGGAAGATATCTTACCCTGCTAACCAACCTCTTTGTATGTCATCCACCTGACCAACCATGAACTCGTTGTGTCATCCAACCTGAAACAATTAGACACTTTCCATCTGAGCCAACCAAAGGCCTTTTGTACTAGGGGTTAGACACACTCCAACTCATCACCCATCTAACTGAGTTGACCAACCCATGTCATCCATCCCTTTCTGTACACCATGGTGCCGAATAACCACCCAACCATCTAACCCGAGGGGGTTAGAAGCCATCCATAATTTCTGAATAACCTATCAGGTGTCTGACCAACACATCCAATCTAACCATTGTCTAACGCAACCAACCAACCTAGGGGTTAGATGTCATCCATCTCTGTTATCTAACCAAACTGACCAATCTATGACCCCTCCAACCTAGCTGACAAACACTCCAACCTTCCAACCTAGTTGACCAACTCGTGACCCATCCAACCCAACCACCATTTGACCCAATTTCATAATGAGCCTGATAAACAATTCAAATATTATTCATGGAAAAGACCAAATTGATCAAGCCGAAAGATGGGCTGACTTTATCTTCTAATGGGGTTGAATTTAACGGCCATCTGCACATCCTAGAATATTTAACTCCAAATTTTGAATAGGAATCCTAAATTTGCAAGGGTATAAATTTGGGATAGCTATTTGAAGACATCCAGGGGAAATCTTCCTACTAGATTGAGAGACTAACTTCTTCTAAGCATCCATTGGGAATGGATTCAATATAAAACATGAACTAGTCTGTTTTTGAAAATCCTCCCCTGAATCCTTATGAAGTACTGCATGGATGGGTGCTAATCTGGAGTTTCCATAAAACCTTTCTTGAAAATTAAAAGCGCAAGAGCAACAAGGCATAACTATGTACAAACATGAGAGATCATACATATCCCAAATGGAATATATAGAGTGTGAAACAAAACTTGTTACAAAAGTAAAACTAAACTAAAACCATGCTCTGTGCCAAAAACACTTCGAGCAATTTAAAATCTAAACTAGTATGTATAAGGGATATTCCACTCAATAATAATGCTTGAGATAGATTCCATTGACTGGAATTGACATTTCTTCTTCATATAACCTTGATAGCTGGATAACATTATTTTCTTTACATTTTGTGATCATGTAGGTGCCACTCCATATGGCATCAAATTTGGAATGCCTTCCCGGCTTAGCCCGATCTGCATCCCATTTCAGGACCAAGTCCCCTTACTGAAAGGTCCTCACTTTGGCTTTCTTGTCTAACATCCTCTTAATCAAGGCTCGGTCCTTTTCCATGGCCTACATTGCATGCTCCCATATTTCTTCCTACTCCATGAGTTCATCATACATGGCCTCCATGGGACTCAAACTTGGATAACTCTATTTGCTTCATGAGATCCAATGCCAACAAATTAAGTGATATGGAAAGCCTTGCCTCTTTCCCATAAACTAACTTGTAAGGTTTATTTATTGTTGACACTTTTGGTGTGATTGTATCAACCCACAAGGCTGACTTTAACATGGTATGCCAATTCCTTTGATTTTCATCCAAAGTCCTCCTAAGGATTCTTAGAAAATTATTGTTCATGGACTCTACTTTCATGTTACCCTGTGGGTAATAGTTTGAATAGGTTCTAAAATACACTTCATTCCTAACAACCCATTATCTAATTTTGGTGCCAACAAATTCCAAAGCATTGTCTAATATAATAGTGGCTGGTACTCTGAACCTTGTCACTATTGCTTCATAAAATTTCAATATGCTAGACTCATTGGCTTCCTTGAGGGCCACTACCTCGGTCCACTTGGTGAAATATTTTTTTACAATTAGGATCTACTTGTGGCCTTGGCTAGAATTTGGATTGATGACCCTGATGAAGTCCAATCCCCATTATATGAAAGGTTGGTCAACTAGAATGGGATGGAGTGGTAGCGCTATTAGCTTTTTTTTTTCTTATAAAGAGGGCACATTTTTTACACTTCATGATCCAATCATATCAGTCACTAAAGAGTGTATGCCAATAATAACCAGCACTTATGATTTTGAGAGTCGTCACTCGTGGGGCATAATTACCTCAAGCTTATTCATCATGAAATTATTGTAGAACCCTTTCAACTTGTCATGTCCCAATGCACCTCAATAGGACTCCATTCAAGTCCTTCTTGAGAAAAAAACCATCAATCAAAACATGTAGAATGGATTGAAGTCTAAAATACCTTCTCTTTGCTTTGCTCATCGCTGGAGGGCATAGACCTATTTGTAAGAAATATATCATATCCTGAGTCTAGTAAGGAGTATGCATGTTATCATTTTCCTATTCTTGATTATCCTATAATACCAAAATAACCTCTCCTTGATTACCTGCCTCAACATGTTGACTAGAAGCTAGCTACTCACATAGCCCCTTTCCATAGACCAATTTGGTGACTTTAATCTCTATGTCATATTCCATGATGTGGGTGATCCAACCTACCCACTTCTCATTTAAACATTTATTCAAGAGGAAGTTTGTAACTCCTGCATGGGACACTATAAGCTAAATTTTATTATTTGAGACCAAATGCTTGAAATTTTTCAAAATTCTAATAACTGTGATGATATGTGTCTTAATGATAGAGTATATAACCTCATATTCTTCCAAGATTTGGTTGAAGAATGCAATAGGCTACTCTAGCCCTTATTTGATTTTTTGCACTAGAATTGCGGAGATGGTGTCCAAGCCTCCAAAGGCATAGAACAAGAAGTATTTAGAAAAGTCTAGATTAATGAGAGTTGGAGCTTGAGATATGGATTTTTTGATAGCTTCTAAACTCTCTTTTCCCTCTGTTATCCATTTGAACACCAAATTCTTCTTCAACATCATCATTAATGGCTTCACAAAAGTGAAAAAATATGGCATGGACATTCGTACAAAGTTTATCCTCCCCAATAATCTTTAGAGAGCCTTCTTGTGACTTGGAAAAGACGATCCTCGAATGGCTTCAACCCTTTTTAGATCAATAGTCAATCCTTCCTTTGATACAATGTGTCTTAGGAGCTTGCTTCATGTGCCAAGAATATGCACTTTTTAGGATTTAAGGACAATCCAAACCTCCTGCACCTTTGAAATACCTATTAAAGATGGAAGAGGTGACTTTATGTGTTCTTAGATAATATAGTGATGTCATCAAGATAGACAAACATTATTTTGTTCAAAATCCTTTTAAATGCCATATCCATGTCCCTTTGGAATGTGGCTCCATCATTCGATAACTTGAATGACATTTTCCTATAGGCATAAGTGCCCAATTTCATGGTGAAAGTTGTTTTAAATTGATCTTCCTCCTTCACCATGATCTGATTGTAGCCCAAATTTCCTTCCAAGATGGAGAATATTTCTGAACCAACCACTACCTACAATATCTACTCCATGGAGGGTAATGGATAGTGATATTTGAGGGAGGCCTTGTTTAACTCCTGAAAATCCACACATAACCTAATTTCCCCATTCATTTTCTTGATCAGCACCAGATTCTCTACCCAACTTGAGTGCTTGATCGAAAATATGATTCTCACCTCTATCAATTTATTCAACTGCTTCTTCATGAGAGGCTCTATATGAGGATTGACCGACCTTTGATTTTTCTTGATGGGTTTAGATTATGGATTCAACTCAATCATATGATATGCTAATTTAGGATTAAATCCCTTCAAATCCTCATAGCTTCATGTAAAAACGTCAAAGAATTATTGGCAAAGCTGCAAAAAGTCATACTTTTCCTGTTCACTTCTCATCTTGCCTATTTGGAGCATTTTATCCTCTCCAACTAAAATGGGATCTGAATCTTCCCTTTTTAACTGAATGTTCGCCTTCTCTTTTTAGAATTGATCATTTGGGTTAAATATTGAATCTAGAGTCACTAAACCCTTTGGAAATTTGTTTTTCCATAGCTGCACCACTTGATCCCTGTACTATTGCTCCAATATCTCCTAATTTTTAGCTGAGAGATCAGCCTCCCCCTATAAAAAATTAATGATCTATTGATCATTATTAAATACCTGCTAGTTTATGTTATTATCTGATACAATTGGCCTTACAATTACATGAATATGTGGCTGCGCTTTATCTCTATTAATACTATCCACCACATCAAATATCTCTGTAATTTTCGTAAGCCTATTAGTAGCCTCATTATTTTTCCTTGCTATGGCCTAAATGTTGAATGCATCAAAATATTTCATGAGGTCGCATACCTGATGCTTGTAGGCTTTAAACAGATCATTCTTAGCAGCATGTTGTCCTCTAACCTAGTTGAAAATTAACTCATTATCCCTAAACACTTGCAAGTTTTTGATACTCCTTTTCCTTTCCCAATGCAATCCATGGATCAAAGCTTCATACTTAGCTGTGTTATTTGAACAAGAAAACTAAAAACAGAAAGATAAGTAGTAATTAATACCTTGTGGTTACAAAATCATTACATCTCTTCCAACACCCTTCCTACTCCTCAAACCATCAAATAAAATCTGCCACACTTCATTAACATCCTCATTTTCTATCTTGGTGAGGATGGGGGTGGGTAGGTTATCCTGACATAGATAATAAACTCCTAACTCATCTTCTTCCATTTCCTTGCATGGATTAAAAGCATGTCTTCTACGAGCCCAATCATCAATTGTTAGGTTCAGAATGCTTCCAACTTTTGTGTTTTCCTCTTAAGCGTCCAAGCACTCTTCTTGATTGAATATGGTACAATTTACATTGATTGGGATGGGAACATAAGGATCAATGTGAAAACTGACAATTTTCTCTGTCCTAATCATAGCCTTAGCTCCATATCTTGTCCTAAATAACATGTGGGACCAATCAGATGATAGGTACCCAAAAATCTTGGCCATAAAATCCCTCGAAATTCACATACAAAATAGTGGTAGAAAATCAATCACTGCTACATCCTATAGAACTATGACATTTGGTCAAGCATGGAGTGTAATGCTTAGTTCTTTGATCACTCCAACTATGTGTACTATTTTCCCATTCAGTTATACTACTCCCCTTAATAAGGGTTCATATTTTAAGCCCAATTTATCTTTGATTTTCTTTAGCATTACTGAGTTGCTCACCTCTGATTCGATCATGCAATTATGCACTAATTTATCCCCAATGATCAATGAGACATAAAATGGTGGAGGCTTCACATTCTTACATGAATGACATTCTCCTTGTTTCACATTGTTAGTGAGAACCCTCTCCTAATTTTTGGATGGATCATTAGGAGGGTACCAATTTTCCATAGCTACTTAAAATAAATCTTGGTATCATGGAATTTCTAATGATTCCACGTGGAAATGTTGACATTAGTTTTCTTCATCTGATCGATGATATTGAATGGAGGAAGGTTTTCCTTTTAATTCCCCTTGCTCGGCATGATATTTTCTGGTACCTTTGTTGGTCCATGAGATTTTGCAACTAGTATCCTAGGATGATTATGCACATTCAGTGTTACCGCAGTAGTTGCCTTAGGCTAGCTTTGTGTTTTAGGAGATGTATTTGGTCTGACTCTTTATTGCATGGTAATGTGATGAGGAGCAGCTGGATTAGATGATTTTCCCTCCTCTATGATCCTTTTCTTTTACCTTGTGTAGGAAAATACACCCTAGAAATGAGATTGATTTATTCCACAGAAGTCTTTTGCCTTCCAATTTACAAATGTGGTTTTAGTCTAAGGTGTCTCCTGTTGAGTTGCTTGCTACTAATTTTAATCTTAGCTTTCCACTTGAGGCACACCAAAGGTTTGCACCAATAGAGCCTTATTTGATGGATCTTGAAAGTATGTTGTTTCTCATAATAGTATTCATATGGAGGGTACCATTCACATTCTTATGCCATATTGTTTTGGACTGGGACAAAATACTATGATGTTGATGCTATATTTAGGTTATAAGGCTGAGAAGGTTTGACAATAGGAGGTTTCCCTTGATTTTAGTTGGAAGCTTGAGCATGAGCCCTATTTTATTGATATGGGGGCCTAGCTTGATATTGAACTTGAGGCTAAATAGGAATGAAATTCTGGGCATGTTGCCTCTTGAGTGCCACTATCTAATTTCCAAATGTTTTTTTCCCCTTAACTACTTCTCACAACACTTTTTTGAGCTCCTGAAATTCAAGAAAATTTGTCGAAGAAGTGGAAGCCTCACTTTTTCTTTGATTTCTAGGGGATGGGATAGGGGCTATTTAAGGCGCTTGACTAGTAAAGGGGGTTCCAAATTCTAGATATAATGGAATAGATAGCCTAGGCACCAACTTACCTATTTTGATAGAGTAATTATTTTCCCTGATAGCTATGACATATGCCCTCTACAACATTGTTCCTCTCATTGACTGTATCATCATAAATATGTCACAATTTATGGCCTTTAAGAAGTAGAGGAACATACCTTCCATTGTAACTCTCATGGCCGTTGGAATTCGATCCCACATCCACTTGAACCTAAAGTTGAAGTCAACCATCTGCTCATCCAGGGCCCTCTTGATTATGGTTAATTGTTCCAACAAAGAAAAATTATTTTCCTTTTCTCTAAACTGGTTGCATAGGGGTGAACAAAATGCATCCCAATTTTCAATTGACCCTACTATTTGGATCCTAAACCATTGCAACACCTTAACTTTGAGAGAAAAATCAAGGAACATAACTAAAACATCCACCTCGTTGATCTCCTGAATGGTGCATACATTCGAAATATCTTAAATATGATAAATGGGGGTCATATGATTCTCCCCAGTGAAGTAAGGAATGCTCTCCAATGATGCCAATAGAATAGGATTATATGATTTAAGGGTGAGTGGACTACCACCTGTGAAATTTACAAATGGTTTTTTTGTCAGCGGTGGAGGTTGATGTAGATGTGCCATTATGATTACCCTAAGAACCATGTTTGATTGAAGGAAGGGTCGACCAGGTAGAGGTATGGATAGTGTTCTATTTTTTGGAGATGGATACCTTTGTACTCTTCTTCCACTCCTTCCTCTTCTTGGTGATAAATGCAAGTACTCAAATACACCTTCTTCTCTCACTTTAGACCGATTTTATAACCTTCTCATATACTTGGGCCACTAATACTACTAGAACCAACTAAAATTTTATCCTAGGAGTTGTTATATGCACTGTTACAAAGCTTCTAAAAGATGAAAAATTTCCAGGATGCACATCGAATCTAAAAAAATCTAAAAAATTAACCTTCTCCCACCAGGCATGCCAAAACTGTTACTACAAAATTACAACACCCCTGATTTCTTTTGATTTCTGTGTGAGGAAATCAGTGTAACCTACATAACATGGGATTATCCTATAGTGCGAGACATTTCAAGTAGAAAAATCCTTTGGATAAATCTGACTTATTCTCCTAACCTAGTGCTAACTTCTACTAAATGAAGAGGATGGTAGGCTAAACTAATCCTAACCTAATGCTTTCCAAGGAGACATGGATAAAAAGATACATAAAATAAAACTACTCTAACTATAGGTGATACACCAAGATAGGTTGAGAGAATCCAAGTGAGTGAAAAATAGAGAAAAAAAGTAGGAGAGGGAAAGTAAAAGTGCCATAGTCCAAAATAATATTCAATTCCCTATATTCATAAAGCACAACAAACTACAAACCCTGCAAAGAGATAGATACATGCATAATATAATTGAAAATATAATGGAAGGAAAAAGATGTAATTTCATACAAGTTAGGGTGAAAACGATCACAAAACATGAACTTTATTACTTAGAAACATACACAATCCATTATAACATAAGAACAAGGAGAAATCCTTTACAATAAGCCAAAATTCAAGGTCTTTAGCTCACAATAACTTTGGAAATTTTTTGATAGAGTTCCTTGGCTTTTTAGAAAATCTCCCCTTAGAATGAGGAAAATTTTACAATATATAGGCAATTTGGGTCACTAACCGGCATGATTTATTAAAGAGGTATGGGAAAACATTCATTTGGCTACTTTTCTTACATAGGTAATCATGGGTACCATGCCTTATTAATTGTGGTTGTTGAGCTATCATTCATCTACCTACCTTCAACTTATATGTGACTCATCCATTCCATGGGTCATCCAATTGCTTTGAGCCATACAACCTCCTTTGAGATAAATTCCTGTCCTATGAGTTCTTCTCCATATTCAGGTTAGACGGATGTCAAATCATGATCTATACAATCATGAGTAGGCTATCTAACCTAATGGTCAATTAAATTTTTTGGGGTTGGACAGCATCTAACTTCGTGGTCATATATGCTTCTTGTTACTGACCAACCTTGCAGTTGATGAACCGATGAGCTGACCAACCTGGTGACTTGACTAACCATGGCATACAACTATGAGTAATCCATATGATTTTTCCATCTAATCCCTATGCATCCAACCCTGAAGGGGTTTGATGACATCTATCCATGTCGACCAACCTAGGGGGTTAGATGATATATTACCCTACTAACCAACCTCTTCGTATGCAATCCACCCAACCAACCGTGAACTCATTGTGTCATCCAACCTAAAATGGTTAGGCACCTTCTATTTGAGCCGACCAACTATGTTTCATATCAGGGGTTGGACGTCATCCAACCTATCACCCGTCTAACTTATCAAACCAACCCCATGTCATCCATCTCTTTTTGTACACCACACCATTCACTAACCACC
Source organism: Taxus chinensis (assembly GCA_019776745.2). Taxonomy (NCBI): domain Eukaryota; kingdom Viridiplantae; phylum Streptophyta; class Pinopsida; order Cupressales; family Taxaceae; genus Taxus; species Taxus chinensis. Next base: position 391,893,278 of record CM034154.1, read on the forward strand.
ATGCCATCCAACTTGATGGGGTTGGATACCATTCATCCTATCTAACTAACATACCATGTGTCTGACCTAGACATCTAACCTAATTGTCTTCTGACCTAGCTGACCAAATTGGGGGTTAGAAATCATCCATCTTTGTCATCTAACATGACCAACCAACTTATGAACCATACAAGCTGGCCGACTAACGCTCCAACTATCCAACCCAACTGACCAACTTATGACCTATCTAACCCAACCACCATCTGACCCAATTTCACAATGAACTGGACAACCAATTTACACATTTTTTTTTTGTTAAGCCATCTCATTGCGAGAAAAGACTAAATTGATCGAGATAAAATACGAGCCGACTTTCTCTTTTAATGAGGTTGAATTTAATGACTGTCTATACATCCCAAAATCTTGTACTTCAAATTTTATATAGGTATCCCAACTTTGCAGGGGTGTAAATTTGGGATAACATTAATGAAGCATCATTAATTGACCAGATTAGAAGGAAACGTTAGTTAATTAGTGTAAAATCACTAATTATAATGGAAATGATAGGAAAGAGGATAGTTACTACAATTTTAGCAATAAAACTACATAAGCAGATTTTAGGTGTCTACATTTTCCCTTCTTTAGGGTGGCATAAATGAAGCCACTTAAAATACAGTAGAAAAGTAGAAACAAGTAAATTTTGAAGAAAAATTAATAGAATGAAGGATTTTCCCTTGATTTTTGATGGGGTAATAGAAGAGGTCAATCGAGGATAAAAAAATATAAAGGAAACATATAGAAGAAACAAGGTTAAGGAGGGGGATAAAAATGATCCCTATTTCCCTAGGTGTTTAAGAAGAAAAATTGATAGTGATAAGACATGAGAGTGAAGAATATGGAACTATATTTTACATCCAACTTTTTTAATAAACAACTTTGTTTCATCAACTTGCTTTCATGATCTATACATCATTGACTCTTATTAAAATATACACATATGACAAAAGTGTAAAATAACAAGAAAATCTATAATAATAAGATTTTTTCATTGCTAAAAAACTAACTCAATGCAACATACATAATGTAATGTGATAAAATAAATTACACAAGATAACCTAACAGGGAAACATGTATAAACATACATACTCAAATAAACAATGTTCAAGACAGTTGCACCAATATTTTTGTTATCAAGATTTCGTTCACAAATGTTAAAGTTAACAAAAAGGGTTTAAAATGATGCCATGAGAAAAGATACATGTGAGGTGAATAAATGGAGGACACGGGGGTCCTATGAAAAAGCAATCGTGCACTATGAAACAATACCAAGTAATTCGTTGTGCAAGGGAGTAAAGACATATTACGTAAACCAACTTTGTTAGTGGAGATATATAAAAATGATCCGCTAGTAATATTTGCAAGAACAAGTGAGGACCAAAGAAATATTTTTATAGGATAAATTTCGATGTTTGAGGACAATGCGTTTGATATAGGCTTCAGCTGCATGCACACTTTTTACCAATTTTTGAAAGAAATTGAATTTTAGAACTTTTTTGGATTTTTACCAATATTTTTTGGATTTTTAAAATTTTTAGGAAGAAAAAGATCTAGAAGAATAAAAATGTGTGTGGAAATTTCTAACAAGCAATGGGAAGAAAAAATATGCCCCAGGTAGTAGAAAGGGTCGCTGAGAAGCAAAAATGACTATTTAATAAAAATAATCATTGTAACGAGTGCTAGAAGAATATAGAGGAATCCCATAATTCATCTAGCCCCTTGGAGGTGAGAAAAATGACAAATTAGGGAAAATTGGCTATAAATAACAAGTCGGGAGGGAAAAAATCCACCACGGTGAGTTATTGTTACTAGACCCTTTTGAGATTTAGAGAGGTTTTTACTTTGACTGTGGAGAGAAAGTGATTGGATTCAGAAGTGGAAACACCATGCAGATCAAGTGCAAGAGTTTGGGAGACCTCATATGGACCCAAAAATAGTACACAAACTAAATTTTTTAAGTTTTGAGTGTATTTATTACATTTTTGAGCTAGGGAAAAAATGTGGGTTCGCACTAGCGTAAGCCCTAGGGCACGCCATCATGAAGAATGTGCATTGGTGCGAACATGTTACACTAGCACAAAACTAGATCTTAGGCTAGTTTAGGCATGAGTTGGCACGGAAAATGGAAAAGTTAGTGATAAAATGGGAATGCTAGTGCAAAAATGGGTGATTTAGTGCGTAAAGGTGCATGATAATGCAAGCTTGCACTAATGCCAAAAGGGGTACGCTATCACAAACAGGCTTGCGCTAGTGAAACTTTTATGTCATAGTAAAATTTTTAGAAAAAAATTTGAAGTTTTGAAAAACTTAGGAATGAATAAAAGAACACATAATCAAGTAGAAAAGTTTAGGAAGATGTTTATCAGAAGAAATGATGTTAATTAAATGCCTTTGTGTAATATTTTAGGTGAGATTACGTAATGTGGATGTGCGCAAGTGATATGGGAACATTAGAGCTTATGAGAAGACATTCACACTGTGGGAGAAACGAGGATTGATTTCCATTCTGCATGCTACCAATTTGACTTATATTGCATAGATGCCTCACATTACACTGGAGCATGCCCTCGTGAATACCTTAATAGAGAGATGACAGAGTGAGAGCCATACTTTTAGATTGTTGATTACCAAGATGATTATGACCTTAGAGGATGTTTGGTGGTTCCTCATATTTCCGATTCAGGGAAGCTTGGTGGAGTATGATGGGGATCGTAGAAAAATCCTAGCTAACATTTGGGACATGTTTTTTCCCCGGGACATACCCCAGAAGGGTATGGTCATACTTATTTATTTGAGGATAAAAATATCGCATGGATACCATTTTACTTGATGGATCTTGTCAGTAGCTACTTGTTGCTTGAAAAACCTGGCACACACTTGCCACTTGGTTTGATGGGAGTAGTGCACAAGTTGATGGATGGAGAGGTCTTCTACCAAGGTTAGTGTATCTGGGCCCACTTGTATTGGTATCTACATTTCATTACCAACTAAGGTCATAAGAACTTAGGACTAGCCACACTATTAAAGATCTGGGTATGGGATCATATTGCGATAGGGTGTCCACTATGAGTACTATGAGTTAGGGCTTCAGATGAGCCCTCCTATATGGGATGAGAGCTAATGGGTGAGGATGTTCATTCACACATGGGGGATAATTTATATTATAGGAAAGCATTTGATGACCTAAAGCTTCAGATGATTACTTCGTGGCCATAGTGATTATATCACTGACATGATGATGGCATAGAGCTCAACACTACATAGTTATAGATGCAGATATAGAAAAAACATCATAGGTTTTACAAGGACAAGCTCTGAGAGATAGGGCAAGATTAGGGTAGTTGGAGGCTAAGGAAACTTTACACAAATAGGGTTAGGGTCCATACGTATAGGTTTCACCATAGGGTCCTCTCCTGTAGTATCCATTACAGTAGTAGGTATAAATATAATCACAATAAGTTCATATACATGGTGTATAGGGGTAGGCACAACATGTGCTTGTGATATAGGTTCCTCTTTAACCAACTTGATTAGCTAGTCCACATCTTGCCACATGTGGAGATAGATGGGATGGATGGGGATCACCCCCACATTTTCAGGTGGCATATGAGGATCACCACCTAGATCACCTTAGAGAGGACTACAGATATAGGTGATTGGTCACAAGATCATTTAAGGAGTAGATGGGACATCAGTGAAAATGTTACAGCTTGAGAGGGACATGGCTCTACAGAGTCCTGACATAACCTTTATCATAGTGCAGACCTTACAATACCGAGTAGAGCTAGTCAGCATAGATCGAGACCAACTTTCTACAGAGAGAGTGCTTTGGGGATCTTATAAGAATAGTTTGTAGGTAGATGTAGCTAGACTGGTAGTAGAGTGTGATGCTTTGCATCATGCAACATTAGCAACATGGTCTACATAATTAGTATATGATTTTCCAATAGCATCAACTGAGGCGGCTCACTACAAATATTTATATCATGTTGTAGTTCTAGAGGGATAGAGGGCATCTCCTTTCAGTCAATTCATAGGCAGTAGCTCTAGATCAAGATCACATAGACCATATAGTTGTGCTAGATTATTTTAGTTTTCTTTACCTAGCTAGAGGCAAGCCAACCTAGGTCAAAGGATAGGTAGTCATGGTGTTGGCAAGAGTCATCCATGAATATTTATTTATGTACTATTTTTATGTATGCATCGTGATGAAGGAACATTTTTATATGGATGTATATGTATTGTTCTTTATTATGCCTCGTGATGAAGGAAAATTTTTGACCCATGCCCATGATGGCATATATTGTATTTGATGTATATTGAGACACATTTTGTACATGGAAATTGATATTGATATGGATATATGATGATAGAATTGTTTATTTTACTACATTTTTTTAATGAAATGATATGTTTAGCCCATGTTTTTATTATGGTTTATGATGTGAGGGGGATAAAGATAATCCCTCTTGCGCCATTTGATGATATTATATGATGTTAGCTTAGCATACATGTTTAATTTTCATTTGTATGATGATGTATATTAACATTTATTGGTATGTGATGGTGTTGTAGATGTGCTGATAGATGATATTGACGATGAAATGATAACAAAGTGTACAATCAAACAAGATAAGAACAAGTTAATCAAATATAACAAAAAAAAAACTATATACAAGCATGCAAGATAAAAAATGAACCCAACAAGATTCACAATAGATTAAAAGAACACTTAATCTTAGAAATAAAATGAATCTAATTTAAACCGCACAATACGAAAAGGAAAATCAACAAAACTATATACAAATAAACAAATAAAGTAAGCAAACTACTACTTTATATTTACAGGGGCAATTTTGAAATGTTTTACGTTGTTTTTCGTATTATCTTGAGAAAAAGTTTTATTGTTTTTTTATGAAACGTATTGTGAATGTTTTAATTTTTACAACTAAACACATTTGAATGTTTTTGGATTTTAAAAATTTATATGAATGTTTTTACAATTTTCTAGAAGTTTTTCGAAGTTATGTGCAAGAAAATGAAGAAATTTGGATGCCCCCAATGATAGATGGGATGTACAAGGGTAGAATGCCATGCATCTGTTTAAGAAGTGACCATGTAAAGTTTCCCCCGACATTATATGGGAATGTACAAAGGCAAAATCTTCTCTTACAGAAGTAGGATTAGCCGGATCAAGGCCAATAGGGAAGGGTTCAAAAGTATCTCAAACACAAGAAAATACTAGCTTAGGATAAAGCCACCGTAATATTGGATATGAGATGCCTGTGAACAATGGACCTTCCAATGGTGTCAGAAATTGGTTTTCACTAAAGGACTTGTCCAAAGTGCCACAATTACGTGGTTTTCACCCCTTGGACACATTAATTCCTCTTTACTTTTTCTGTTTTTATATTTTTTTTGTTTTTACTGATTTTTGAGGGACCCCATACTTAAGCATAAAAAATGCTTTAGATTCATGGAATTCATGGGTTCCCTAAGTTTATCACCATCAGAATCAACAATCTTGTATGTACCTGAACCAAATTTAGTGACAACAAGATATGAACCTAACTAGTTAGGCTCAAACTTACCTTTCTTTTCCCAATCCTTGGTGGTGTTGAACCTATTTTCCTTTAGAACAAGGTCTCCTACCTCAAATTGGTGAGGTATGATTATTTTTTTGTAACATCAATACACTAGATTATGATACACTTTGAGGTGATCAAGGGAATGAAGGCAATTATCATCCAATAGCTCTAACTCTATTAGTCAAGCCACTATGTAGTCCTCATTTTTATATAAGTAATCTCTTAGCTTTTTGCGTAAACAGTGGAGCTCGATCTAAATGGGTAATACGGATTCTGTGCCAAAAACTAAGGAATATGGATTAACACCCGTAGGGATAAAAATGGATGTTCTATAAGCCTAGAGGGAGGGATGAATATACATATGCTAATTACAACCAATTTTGTTCACCGTCTTCTACATAATATGAATAATGGTTTTATTTGAGGCTTCAACAAGCCCATTACCTTATCAGGGTAATAGCGGGTTTAATACTTAAGGTCGATTTGAAAGCATTGACACAACACCTTCATAGTTTTGTTCTTGAATGACTTACCATTTTCATCTACAATAACATAGGGGATGTCATATCAGTAAATGATATGGTTCATTATGAATTTTAATATCTACACACCAGTGACATAGGTGAGAGGAAAAACCTCTACCCACTTTGTGAAGTACTTAGTGGCAGTATTAATGAATATATGGCCATCAGATGATGTAGGAGTAATATTACAGATGAGATCTAGTCCCCACTTTGAAAAAAATCCATGGTGTGGTAATTTTTTGTAGTGATTATGTGGGGGGATGTATAAAGTTTCCATATTTCTGACATAATAAACATTTCTTTATATACTTACAATAATTAGTCTCCATGATAGGCCAATAACAACATACTCTCATTATCTTATTAGTCAGGACTATCCAACTTATATGGGCCTCACAGATTCCTTCATGCACCTCTTTGATTTCTAAGGTACAGTCATATGAATTAAGGCAGCACAACAATTTCCCTTCATATCCTCTACGATAGAGAGTTCCCCCAAGTAAGGTGTAGTGGGCTATGCGCTGGATAAGGTTTCTTTTGTCAAAATGGGAAATGTCTAGAGGGAAGGTTCCATCATGAAGGTAGTTAAATATGTCAAGGTACCAAGGGGAAAAGGGACCAAAAAATTCACATACCAAACTGGACTTCGACATGTCATATGTTGGTATTTGTAAGTTTTCAATAAAGAATGACATGCCATTATTTCTAGGTGGGATGTGTAACATAGACCCAACTGTAGCCATAACATAAGATATTCGATTATGTCCTCTAGGTATATGCTCAAATGTAATTTGCTCAAAGAGCTCCTTCAGAGTGTCAGCCATTTTTTGTAAGGAAGAATGTTTTCATCCTTAACTTTGTACTCATCAGTTACCTATTTAATGATCAACATATAATCACATATTACATTCACTTGTCTAATTTTGCACTTGATAGATAGTTTCATCCCTACAATAAGGGCTTTATATTATGTTATATTACCTGTACATGGGAACCTAATTCAAAATGCTTGAGGGATTAAATATTCTAAAGGGGTTATTACAACAACTCATGCAGCTAAACCATGAAATGTAAAGAATCCATCAAAGTATATATACCATGTAATAGATTCCTTAAGGTACATTGTAGAAGCATTTGGAAGTTCCAGACTTAACGCTTTAGTACCTATAAAATGGGCTTCAGCTAGTTGATATGTCAGCACCTTCCCTTTGACTAATTTCTAATGGATGTACTCAATATCAAATTCACTAAGTAGGATGATCCATTTAGCCACTTCCTATAGTGTATGTTTTGATAACAATTATTTCAATGGGTCCACTTTTGGTACGATATTGGTATTATTATTCAACAAATAATGATGAAGTTTTTGAAAATTAAAAATGATGGCCAAGAAAGATTTCTCAATCTATGGGTAGTTGAGTTCATAAGCAATCAACATATGACTAAGGTAGTAAACAACTTTTTCTTTCTATTCTATATCATATTAGGCCAATAGTGGTCCAATTGAAAATTGAGTAGAAGAAATGTATAGTAGTAGTGCTTTGCTTGCGGTAGGTTGCATTAGCACAGGGGGTTTGGAAAAATATTATTTAAGTAAAGAAAACACTTGCTATTGTCCTGGACTCCAATGAAAGTCAACATATTTCTTCAGAAGATGTGTGAATGAATATCAATTATCTCTAAGATGGGAGATGAATCTTTAGATTGTTTGAATATTCCTTTATAAGTTGTGTTATTGTTTGATGTTTTTAGGAGGAGGAATTTATTTTATGGTAGTAACCTTTGTAGGATCTACTTTAATTCCTCTCATTGAAAAAATAAACCCTAACAATTTTTCTGACAGTACACCAAAGACACATTTCTTTAGGTTGAGTCAGAGCTTATAGTCCCTAAGAAGATGAAATATGCCCCACAAAATCACTAGGTGATCTTCTCTTGTCCTAGATTTGCCAAAGATTTCATCCACATAGTCTTCCATTATGTCATTGAGCATATCATGAAAGCTTACAGCCATAGCCCTTTGATATATTTTACCTACATTCTTGAGGCCGAAGGGCATGAATTGATAGTAGAATGTCCCCTATGGGTTTGTAAAAGTTGTCTTGTGTTGATCTTCCTCAGCAATTTTGATCTGATTATACGTTGATAACATTACATAACCACATGTTGCTTCGACAATCATTTCGATGTCAGAAATAGGGAAGTTTTCCTTAGGATAAGATTTATTCATATCTTTGAATTATGTACAGATTCTAATACCGATAGGTTTCTTTTGTATAGGGACTATGTTTGAAATCCACTTTGAATAATCAATAGGCCTGATGAAGCATATTGCCAATAATTTCTCTAATTATTCTTTTACTAATAAGGCAACGTGAGGATGCATCTTTATGATAAATTTTTTTATAGGCTTTACCTCTTTGTGCACAACTAGGTTATGCACTAATAATTCTAGATCTAACCCTGGCATGTTCGCATAGGAAAAAGAAAAGATATCTAAAAATTCACACAAAAGAAACACAAAGGTTTTGTGTTCTTGGGCTGAGAGCGAAGCCCCCAACTTGAGCATTCTAGATATTTCTTATGTACCAATTTTTACATCTATGGTCTCCTCCACAAGAAACTTGGATTATTCCTCCATGTGTGTAGGATCAGGGGGGATTGATATCTTCTTCTTCTAAGGGCATATCAATGAGATTTTCACCCTTGGGCTAGTAAACTTATTTTTCCATTGATTTTTATTTTTGTTTGTCCACAAGTCCCTCAAAGATGTTTTCACTGTAGGACTTAGACCTATTATTTTTGTAAGGATTGTCTATGGAAATCTTACCTTTCTTATTTATTTAATTAGATGACCGTAAAATTCATCCTCCTCCCTGAAATACATGCATACATCAAGGTTGATGGAGAAGACATTCTTGTGATCACCAACTGGAATGCCATCACAGAGACCCATAAACTCACCAATTGCTTCGTCATTTTTAAATACGTCAATTGGTATATTTTCTTGTTGGTCCCAGTTAACAAGTGATGGGTAGACATGGTTTAAATTTGGAACACTTGGAGATATAACTTGGGTTATAGTTAAAACATTCGTGTCAGAAAACATGTTCATGGAGGAAAGTTATTTATACAAACTACACCGAGAATCTATTTCCCTTTTGTATTTAGATGAACTATCTTTGCATTCAAAAGAGGAAGCATCAACCTTCGATGCATGGGACCCATAAGGCTGAATGCCAATACTGTATTTAAAAACCTTGTGATGTGGTATCGGAAGATACTCCCGAATACCTTGTTTTTTTTCTGCAACCATATCCTTTGTATCTAATTGCATACATCATTTTATTTGGGATAAAATATTTTGGTGATTGATAGCATGGATCCACCTCATCATCTAAAGGCTGGGATACAATACTGTTAAACAATTTTTCATTTGCTAATAGGCCACAAGGAGTAAAAGTGTCTATACTGTAATTTTCTCTGTACCATTGATATTTGTGGCTAGGTATACCTCTTGTTTTAGGTGATAGGGGGAGCTTGGAAACTTAAAGGGTTTGTTGGATATCATACTCTCCAAAATCATTTACAAAAAATTTCATCTCCCATGAAGTAAAGAGAGAATAAAATGTAGAAGCACTATTATCATTGGCAAGCACGGTATTCAAATCAGCCTATGAGGTGAGAGCCTTTAATTGAATTGGAACAACCATCTATGTAGAAGGGAATTCATAAGTGGTAGGAAAATAACCCAAAACTGATTTTCAATGAGTAAAGGGTTGAGGATCCCCCTAAATAGTGATGGTTAATCCTTCATGACAAACTCTATGATGCCTGAGGCAATCATCTTTTCAATATCTTCCTTGACTTTGACATGTAGATTTGGATTCATTCGATAAGGTCTCTTCCGAATTGGGCACACACCATCCTTTAACTTGATATTCATTTATCCAAAGGAGTGGTGAACTCCTTTAATCTCATGGTACCTAGATGGAAATAAATCCTAAAATTCACATAACAAATCAATAATATTTGAAACCTTCCTTTCTGTCCAATAATCTCCAATAGTAGCTTCCATAGGTTTCACCTCCGAACCAATGTTAAACTTCTTGGTTTTCAGGGGTTCATGGTAGGGGAATAATTAAAATTGCTCATCAACACTATCCATAACCTCGCATGTACCAATAGTATGGTTAATTTATAGGTTCTCCACCTCTTCACCATCTATCATATAGATGAACTTTTCCTTCCCTTTTTCCATGTATGTGCACTCAAGTCGTACCTCCTCTGATTCTACCTCATTGAAGTGTGCTTCCAAGCCAGGTTCACCCAACAACTCTAGTACTTTGTCCTCCACCACAGCACTATCTCCCATAGTTAGGCACTTAACAACTTGTAACGACTCATTCACCAATGGTTTAGTACTTTGATACTGGTAAGCTTAAAGGAGATCATCAACTCCTACTAGTTTCTCATTTGATGACATAAATTTGATTGAATGTACCATGCACATGCATAGCCTTGTAAGGTGGAGTAAATATTATGCACCCATTAAGATGGAGGAAAGTATTTTGTTCCTTCCATCTAGGAATTCTCACATGCATGGACATGAAATGAGGTGGGTTACTTCCCATGATAATCTTGTATAGCAGTAGGTGCATTGCTTTGAAGAAACCGAATAGAGAACATGATTCTCACCTCACACCACTCTAGAAGGTTATTGTGATGGGTCACCCACAAACGTGTTGTAGTCCTGAGCAAAGTATAGCTAAGAATAATTCTCCTTTCAATCTCACATCTCCATTGGGTCTCCATTACTCGCAGGAAAACATTAGGGTTGGCTCCCTTAGTGTAACTTTTCAAGTTTTTTCCTCCCAGGCACCTAACTGAGCACGCCTTTATTACTCTCATAATAACTACCTTCCAACTAACTCATATGTTTCATGCACCCAATTGTCACATGCCACACTAGTTTTATGAATTATATATTGATCATCTTCCCACTAAATAACACCTTCTTTTGTTGCTTGCACAACCTCAGGATCCTTGATAATGTGCACATAGATTTTGTCTAGGTCATCTTCTCCCAAAGGCTCAGTATAGGGCTCTAACTTTCCATCTGTCAAAGAAATGATAACACATTCCTCCTTCTTAAAACTTATATACCCCTTATTGAAACATAAGTAGACATTATTCTTATAGCACCCGGGTCACCCAAGTAACATTGTAAAGTTGTCTGCCTCAGTAAGTGCTAATACTTTGAAGTCTCTAGTGAATTCCAACCCTTTAATTGTTATGGATGCATCATTTAATACTCCCATGGGCATATCCTTTGTCCTATTTTCCATTTATAGTAAATTCAAAGAGGTCTGTAATGGGGGCCTTCCCATCTGATTCCATGCATATAGAGTGAGAACATTTAATTTTTCACCTGGGTCAATTAGTATGTTACCTAAGAGCTATCCATCCACAAAACCATTTAATGTGATTTATTTTTCATATCTAATACTGTGAGGGGGCACATTAGAATGTAAGACCTACCTCTCACACTCTTCTGCAGCGATTGGTACTTTATATCTCAACCATTCTTCTAATAGAGGGATGATATTATCTTAGCACAACATCTTACACACATCTCTGATATCATCTATATCTTTCTGAGGGACCTCAACACTTTTCTTCTACTCCAAATTCTTGGATTTCTCTTTTAGACACTAAATTTTCCCTTGAAGAATTATGATTACTTCCATGGTCTCTTGATAGACTACTTTTTGATGGGTCAGATCAGGATACTTTCCATGCAATACTTCTTCTCTTGTAATGAGATGCCTTTACCTCAGAATATCCCTTATGTGCGTAGCCTCAACTTGCATGTTCACTAGGACAGGTTCTAATTTAAGGTTATGTACCAACCTTGACATCCACTATGGATAAGTACACTTTACACTTACCATCCTTGTGACCCTATTCTTCTTTTGGTTTTGGCTCATGTGTTCATATAACTCCAGGCATTCTTCATACGTTTTTTTCTTTCTGCACGATGACCATTGCAACAATTCTAGACACTCACGCTTGTAATGTTCTATAGAACTATAGTTATAAGAATTTCCTTGAGGAAATTCACTCCTCCCTCCTCTACAATTACCATGTCCTATAAATCCTCCATGAAATCCTCTTCCACGAGTTATTCCATCCACGTGCCCTTCATAACAATGACCATCATCCTTTGAAATATTTGTAACATTAGTCTGACGCACACCAATATCAATGGAATCATGTATTTGGTTTATTAATTTATAATCCTTGGTGTCATTAGTAGTAGAAATTCAAATATTGGAATAACAAGACACATTTTTATAGATTACGCGCTATAAAAATGGAAATCTACTTGCATCATGATGGAAAATTTCACACTCAATTAACATAGCACACACCGATCTCTAAGGACAAATGTCCTTAGTATTCCCTTATACCTCACAATCCATGCACCATAACCCACTATGAGTCTCACGAGCAAATTTCACAGACAATTTATCTAGCTTTTTTGCCATTGCATCACTTTTGGATTCTAGGAATGGACTAACTCGTATATCAATTATTCCTACTACCTCAGCATGTAAGGTAGCCTCCAAGTTCTCATGTAGATCTATGAAATTTTCTATGAAATTTCCCTCTTGAACGATGTGATCAGTCCTCTGATGAACCACTGAGCATGCTGGGAATGGTGAATGTCATAAGATAACTTAGATAGGAGAGTCTTGAAATGTATGTCATACTCCCGCACACTCTCTACCATTACTTGCTGAATTTCCTTCAACACGTTGAAGCTTTTCTATTCCAAAATTGGTATATGGAACTCTGCCAAAAAGGCATTATGTAGTGCAATGTAATCCACCACTGTCTGGTGTGTGTCATACTTCATGTACTAGCTATGTGCACGTCTTTAAAACGTGGTTACAAACTGACTTACCTTTCGATTCGGGGCAGTGATTCCATTCACACACCATAGTAGCTCACACTTGTGTATATTTTCCATAACATCCTCAATGCCCTTATAATTAGGTAAGTGAAGCAACATCTCATAAAAAACCTATTGATGGTTTTGTGGACATTGTCTGCCAGATCTAGGACCATGATTTCCTTTAGTGTTTCCTCCACCACCACACTCACTAGATCCACTAGTGTAAACTCCTCCAGATCCACCATATCCTCCTCCTATCATAGGTAAGGGGCCTAACACATTTGCACCCTGCAAACCCACTATCACATGAAAATGCGTGCCGGTAGTCTGTGATATTGAACCACTCCCAAATGCATTTATCATGCCACTTACAAATGTGTTACTCAAACCTTGTGATCCCACACCTTTCCCAAATTTTGTGCCAGAAAAATACCCCTAAATACAAGAAATGATTTTGTATCCATAGATGTACCAAATGAAAAGTTATACCTCTTAGGTGTTGTTGGACTACCAATAATGATACCAACTGGATTATCAAAACTTATCTTAAGAATTGGAAAACTAAGTGTAAGGGTGTAGTCTCCATGTGGGTTAAAATGCACACCAATGAATCTCCTCCTTTCTTCATATGAAAAGTTCTCTCTAGAAGCCAAGGGGTTTTCTCTTTTGCACTTTCTAATATGGGGTAGCTCAGACTACTCAGGTTCCACATCCTCCATGCGAACCTTAAATCATTCTTACAACATGTGCCTCCATAAATCCATCACTCCCACAGCTTCATGTTGTCTTGACAATTACCTCTCCCAAGATTCATTATACTTGAGTTTCCTCTCCTCTCTCTCCATTTCTGTTGTAAGGTCTGTCATCCTCGACCATGCCAGCTTCTGCACCCCACACCTAGCAAGAGTTTAGTAATCCATGGGACATGTTTCCAAACTCAAATTAATGACTAGGATCTTGATAGGTATTGGAATAACATGCAAGAACGATCCTCTAGGCTCCCTCAAGAACTCAAACTCAGCAATCTATAGGAAAGAATATGTAGAAATAGCATATTCTAAGGTATAACTAGTCAGTACTCTACTCCACTAGTGATTAATAACATAGGTCCAAGTCAGATCGACATCATGCAACCAATTATATTCTTTCTAGGTCCAAACATAAGTTCTAAAATACCAACTTGTCCTTAATGCATATGATGAGAGCCATTCATATAACTCTACTGGAAAATAGCATAATAATTTCTCATAGAGTCTGTGATACAGGTTCTCCTCCACCCATTTTTGTGCATCAAACTCAAATCCAGTACTGAACCTTTGAGAAAACTCATCCTCCATGCTTTTAAGCTAGGTCTTAACATTTTCCAAGGTTAGACACTCCATCATTACACATCATTCTCACAACAAATTTGAAAAGAGGTACCGATAATGAAACCAATATATAGTCATTGTTTTACCCTCAATACCTCTTTCTAACCCCAAGTGCAATAGCCTATCACCCAACATACATTGGGCACTCACCCAAGGTGCACACGGGTGCTGATCCCCTCCTTTATGTGAGATTTACAAGATATTTCTTCTATTAATGGAGGATTATTTCCATAAATAGAAGTACATGCATCTACTTATAAGGCAAAAGATATAACTACCAGATCTACACATCAATGCATCACAAAGGGTAAATAAACATTGTATGAAGCATAAGGAACCATATTTGAGTCATGAAAAGCCAAATAACATGAGGGTTTACACCCATAAACAATATGTACATAATAGAGCCATGTATATTGATTTAAAAGAGTTTCTAGTAGCCACACTACATTCAAAAGGGTCATCTCAGACCATATACATCAATGTCAAAGATCCAACCCCTCCAAACTAATCTGATCAAAGATCCTAAGTATGCTTTCCCCATTATAACCCTTGTTAAAGACCTCAACACCCATACATATGCTTAATGATATCCTTTACGACCCTCTAGTATCAAGAACTCTAAATCCTAGCATCATGAGCTTTAAACCCTTAACATTACCTAACATTTTTATAGCACCTCATTACCCTCCTTCTTCTCCTAGCACTCATGTACTCTCTAGTGCCTTCGCACTACCTTATCCATCTATGTTTCTATCCAATAACTCCTTTAAATAAGATCAACATCCACTTCCATGACTTCGCTCATGAACATATCACATGCTAAGTGTCAATGTGGTCCTCCATAGGAAAATGCTTATCCTCTTTGCAAAACCCTCCACTAACTATAATGATGCCTTTAGAAATATTCCTTATATGGAATATCCTTTTTTGGCCTCCAAGGTTCTAGGCTGTTACCTTATCCATTTGTCATGCCTAGTTAGGTCATCACAAATTTCCTCAAGTGACTCCATGATGCCAAATATGGTTAAGTCCTTTAAAACCTTGTTCTGCCTCCCATGCGCACCCTGGTTTCACTTAAACCCTTCTTAAACCCTTTTCCTGTGCCCTTTTCCCTGAGTGCCATTCTATTTATTGGTCCTGTGCATGCGCTTCTTTGGTACTTAGCTAATATTTAGGGTCCAAAATTAATTAACGAAACATTGTTGATTGACTAGAATAGAAGGAAACATTAGATAATTAATGAAAAATCACTAATTATAACAAAAATGATAGGAAAGAGGATAGTTAGTACAATATTAGGAATAAAATTGTGTCAGCGTATTTTAGGTGTCTAAAATATTAAATTTGGAATTATTATATGCGAGGGTATAACCTAATTTTATGGATTAATATAATTTTTATGCGAACAAATATGTTGTGTGTAAACAAGAATGAGTGAGATATAGCTTAGGATATCATGATTGTCCAAATTAAATGAGTGTGAGATAGTGAAAGAGTGTTGTAAAATTTTTGTTGTTGCAAGACATGAATTACCAAAATGAGTGTCTACATTTCCCTCTTTATCTATAGAATTGAAATTTGTGTGCTTAAAGGAAAAATTACCTGAGTGTGTAGACACACTTAATCTTCACTTGAAGCACCTTGTGCTTATGCTAGGAATTTTTATTTTTTCCAAAAAAAAATTTCCAAGATGAGCACTTGTAGAGAGAGGTGTAGTTGATGTCCATAATATAGGAAATCAAAATTTAACTTGCAAATTTTGAACTTAATGTAAAACTAAAAAATATATAAGTAGAAATGTAAAACAAAGGAAAGAGTAAATCTGATTGTTTTGTGAGAGAGGGGTAGAGAGTACACCTGCTACCATTTCCATGGATATTTGACATAATTTTTATTGGATTTGGCTAGAAGGAAATAGGGGTGATCATTCCCCAAGTGGAATGTTCCAAGTAGAATATAAAGAATTGAAAATCCACCTCGTATGGTGAAGATAACTCTATGGGGAGTGTTGTAGTTACTCCACACCCCTCTAAAAAAATATGAGCTTTGAGAAGTCAAGCCTATGATGATAATAATCACCTCAACACTTTTCAAGACCCAAATATAAGCGCCACTATATATGAGCATAAACCCAATTGATTTACAAATGATGACATAACGTATTGGAGTACTGCTAGCTAACACGTACCCTTGGTGCCACCATCATCTAAACCGCGCTATGTATTTTGTCACTGAAACTGAGTAAAGATCATGTAAATTACACTGAGAAACTATACCAAATGAGAAAACTATTGAATCTACCCCTAGGATTGAAGCATATGGATTGGGCCAAACATCCAGACGCTATTTTTTTTTCTGTATGGTTTGGTCCTTATATGTTTTCTGACCCAAGTCTATTTTTATCCATTTTATGAAGCTCTTAAATGTATGATTCTTTAATTATTATTTAATTTCCTAATTTTAAACTACAACAAGGGTAAGATATCATCTAATGGTTTCCTCCCTTTTTGGGGCACGTGAGATAGAGTAATGTGAGGGAAACCAAAACAAGAGGATAGTATAACCGAAACTATATAGATTTCAAACAAAAACTAGATTAATACTAATGCATATGTACTCTTCATTCCATGTAAACATTAAACAGAGAATAATATAGATCCATTCTAATGTTCTAAAGGTTCGTTGTAAATAGGTTAATTACAACTGCAACTAGAACATCCCCGAATTTGTATTCCATACTAAAAATAAAAAAATCATTATTCTTCCAAAGGAAACAAACTGAAACATCATTGAAGCAAGGAATAAACAAACAAAAAACTAGAACAACAGGTTTCAAATAGAGTAGAGTTATTTTTATGAAGCATTTAAATAAAAGCAGAAGACTTAATGGATAAGGTCTATCATGCCTGATAGATCTCATGTCTTCACTTTATTCACTGTAAATCCTCAAGCAGAGCTTTGATAGCTAATCACTTTACATGAAAATGGACCAACAAAACAACCTCATATCCTTCTTCTCCTTCATCTTATATCTTCACAATGATATTTGCATCACCATAATCACTATGCAAGGAAAAAAAAACATACAAGGATTCAAACTAAGGGTTCAAAGAGAAAAACCGCATGCAGAGATAAAGCTCACAAAAAAAAAACAAATGATAAAAAAAACTAAAACCATTCTTTCTTTAGACTTCCCTTCTTCCTAGGTGGTTATTTCACCATTACCAAAAATATTAAATGTCAAACAAGACTGATAGTCCTTCAACTTCTCCCACCACTGACAACTTACATTTGACCACTTACTAAATTTAAAATTTCATGCAATAATCACTTTGGCAGAGGTGTCAACTCAACCCCTTACCTTCTTTACTGAATTCAAATTTTTTTTCATAAAAATAAGTTTTAATGCCCACTGTATCATCATAAATACCTTGAGGTTGGTTATACTGACCTACCTTAGCATTTCATCCCATCCATCCCCTTTAGGATAGCTCAATTTTAAGTTAGGTTAAAACATTAGTTTAGGAAATAACTTAGGTCCTTAGGTTAATGTTTAATAATTTATTCTTATGTTTTTCTTTTAATGAACAACCCTTATTAAACAAAGAACCAAACAACTTAGGATAGATTACAAATTAGGATAGGATTATCATCTTAGGAACATATATTAATTAGGTTTCTTTAGCAATAGCAAGAATTTTATCATACAACTTACCAAAATAAGGATTAAAATACCATCCAACGATCATATACAAAGCATGGGAGAAGTAGAGATCTTACCTGAGACTCCAAGACAGCTAGAGTTTGAGAGATCCCAAAATTTGTCCAGCTCGGTCAAGATGACCATAATGTCATGAAATTAAAAGCATGCCTTGGATCACTGAAATTGATCCAAGGTATATGTTATCCTGCAGCAGAGGTTATGAAGACTGAAAGCACAATTTTGAGTGCAACAAAACTATGAACTAGTTTAAACTGAATCAGTTTCATTATTTCCACATGCAGTGCATTACTCAACATAAAAAGAGATGAATTACTTAATTCTTAATTCAACATAAACATGGAAAAATGGTATCTATTACAATAGATAACATATTGTCTACAACAAACATGATTTCTCAATTCACAAGAGTACACCGTCTTCAGACAAGAATCACATGTCAACATTTACAACTTCCAATACATGATCCCTCATATATATTAACCATGTTAGAGGTATTACATACCTCCCTCATAAAAATCATCATCATCCCAAAGATTAAACTTAGTCCACATTCTCAAATAAGAAAAATAATCATAATTATAGTTCTGTCATCCATAATTTCACAAACAAAAACCAGATTTGAAAAATTTAAATTTTCATAATTTTATTACAGCATTAAATAGTTGTTCCAGTACTAATAAATATAGTACCTACCCAAAATTAGCAGAATTATTGATAGTTTAAAAACAAAGTCTTTAATTTTCATCATCATTAGAACTAATTCTATTCAAATAAAAGAGGAAAAACAATTTTCATGTCCTTAAGGTTTTCCCATGTTGCACTTTCTTCATTAAAATGGTCCCACTAAACCTTACATTGACTAATTTCATGATTTCACAAGTGTAAATGGTGAGTTTCCAACACTCTTATGGGTTCAGCCATGATTATTCCTAGGTCTTAGACCTGCAAGGAATCCCAATTTAACACATGTGATAAATATGAAATGTATTTCTTAAGCAAATAAATATGGAAAACATCATGCATTTGTGACAACGCAGGGGGTAATGCTAAATGATAAGCTACAGGGTTGATTACTTCAACAATCTCAAATTTTTCCACATAACAAGGTGATAATTTGGTTACCTTACCAAAGGTTATAGAACTCTTTTTAGGCTTAACACGTAAAGAGACCATTTCACCTAGTTCAAATTTCTTATCGACCCTTTTAAGATCTATATAACTTTTCTTCCTATTTGTAACTTCTTTTAAACATTCATGAATCATTTTAACTTGCTATTCCATTTCAATGAGGAGTTTAGGTCCAATTACCTCTTTATCTTCAATGTTATCCCAACTAGTTGGAGTTCTGCATTTCCTTCCGTATAATGCTTCAAAAGGTGTCATTGTTAAAGAGGCGTGATATGTATTATTGTAAGCAAATTCAACTACAAGAAGGTATTCTTCTCATTTGTACTACTGATCCATGTAGTAGATTTGTAACATATATTTTGAAACCTGATTAAATCTCTCAGTTTGAAAATCTAGTTCCAGATAATATGTGGAACTAAAATTTAGTTTTGTTCCTAAGGCTACATTAAACATTTGCCAAAATTGAGATGTCATTCTAGGTTCTCTATCAGATATAATCAATTTAGGTACTCCATGTAATCTAATAATTTCATGCACAAATATTTTTGCTAAAACAAGTGAATCATCCTTAAGATTACCATCGATAAAATGTGCTACTTTTGTTAGTTTATCAACAATAACTAGAATAACATCATGTTTATTTCTTGACATAGGTGGCCCCTAAACAAAATCCATGCTAATTACCTGCCACTTATATTGCAGTATGATATGAGGATATAATAAAAAATTTGGGTGCATATGCTCAGCTTTAACACGTTGACATTCCAATTAGTGAGAAACAAAAGCAGTTATGTCTTTCTTCATCCCTTTCCAAAAATATTATTGTTTTACATCAATAAGTAGTTTTGTAATATCAGGATGTCTTAAGTAAGGTGAATTATGAAATTCCATCATTCGATTTTTCCTTAACTCATTTCCCAAAGGTACATACACCCTCTTATCATATCTCAAGATTCCTCCATTATCAAATTGAAAATATTTATATCTTACGTCATTTGGATCTGCAGCAAGTGTTGTTTTTACCCGTTGAAAGTAAAAATCAAATTCCATGATAATTTTTACCTCATCCTTAAACTAAGTTCTCAAAATTATAAGTGCAGAAATATGTTTCCTATAACTTAGTACATCTGCCACTCTATTTTCTTTGCCTTTTATGTAACTTATGTTAAAATCATATTGTGATAAAAACTCTAACCATCTTCATTGTCTTACATTCATATTTTGCTGAGTGAAAATATACTTCAGCCCAAGATGATCAGTCTTTAATTCAAAAGGTCTTCCTAAAAGATAAGATCTCCATATTTCAAGTGCATGAATTGTGGAAGCAAGATCTAGGTCATGTGGAGCATAATTCAACTCATGTAACTTGAGTTTTCTGATCTCATATGCTATAACATATTCATTTTGTAATAGAATAACTTCGAGTCCTTCTCCATAAGCATCTGTAACTATAGTGAAGTTTCCATTTGGATCAGGAACAACCAAATTAGGTGTAAATGTTAATTAATCCTTAATAATTTTAAATGTTGATTCACATTTATCACTCCACTCAAATTTCTTATCTTTTTTTACAATGAAGTTATTGGTGCAACAACTTTTGAAAAGTCCTTAACAAATTTTCTATAGTAGCCAACAAGCCCCATGAATCTTCTGACTTCATGTACATTCTTGGGTGTAGGCCAATCAGTTATGGAAACAACCTTTGATGGATTAATTGCTATTCCATCCTTACTAATGACATGTCCTTGATAGTGCACTTCTATTTCATAAAAAGAACATTTGGACAAATTACCATACAATCTTATTTTTCTTAAGATTTCAAGTAATATTTTCAAATGCTCATGATGCTCATCAATTATTTTAGAATATATAAGAATATTGTCCAAAAATACAAGTATAAACTTGTCAATGAATTCTTGAAATATATTGTTCATTAAATTCATAAAACTTGAAGGTGCATTTGTCAAATTGAAAGGTAAAACTGTAAATTCATAATGTATGTACCTTGTTCTAAAGGTTGTTTTATGAATGTCTTTGTCTTTGATTCTTAACTGGTGATACCCAGAATGAAGATATATCTTAGAATATACTAATGCACCATACATCTAATTAAAAAAATCATCAATTCTAGGAAGTGGATATCTATTTTTGATTGTTTATTTTTTTAACATCTTATAATAAATAAAAATTCTAAGTGTTCCATCTTTATTTTTCACAAAATTACTGTGCTCCCCATGGTGAGACACTCAGTCTTATCAAACCTTTAGACAACAGTTCTTGTAACTGTGCCTTAATCTCTACCAGTTCAATGGTAGTCATTTGATATGGTGCCTTGAAAATAGGCTCAGTACCTAGTTTAATTTCAATTGTGAAGTCAAAATCTGATTTAGGAGGAAGACCAGGTAGTTATTCCAGAAACACATTTATGTAATCTCTTAACATATATTTTTTTCCCAAGAAATCACTATCCCCTTCAGCAGTTTCAGAAATGTTTACTGCATACAAGGTGCAACCTTTGTTTTTGGCCTATTTAAATTACATAGCTCACAATTTCGTAACTGAAATTTCTCATTTTACCCCTTGGATGTTTGTTATTTTCTATAGATCATTAAGATAGCTAATGTGTTTTTCAAAATAGTCAAAATTTTCTTTATGTTCAGCAAGCCAGTTAACACCTATTATTACATCATAAGACCCCAAAGGAGTAACATAAAGATCAACTTTAGTGGAAAAACTAGGAAAGTCTAGGACTGCTCCAAAAAGACATTTACTAACAGTATGGACAACATTATTTCCATAATGAACAGTCCAATATTTTTCCATTATTCTAGATTTTATTTTTAGTTTTGTAGCTAATTTACTAGAAATAAAGCATTCAGTAGCTCCAGTATCAAAAAGTATAGTAACATGTATACCAAATAATTTACCTGGCACTTCTATAGGCGTAACTTGTTTTTCATCTTGTTTATCAGCTACTGCAGCATGTATCTTATACTACTGATTGTTTTCATCCTTCCTTAGAGGGAACTAATTTGCATAATGATCCTTGCCATAGTTTTAGCAGCCCCCTATAGGTCCTCTTTTAGGTTTGAATTTATTTCCAACCCTAAAATTACTGTTTTGTCCTCCATAGGACTTTTGTCCATTATTATTGTTCTTAACAAAGTTGTTTCAAACATTTGCAGTAGGTTTATTCATTATTGTTTTCTTATTGTTATTAGCAACAAATTTATTTTTAGTACCAAACTTTTTCCATGCCCCCTTTTTGGGTGCAAGAGATGAAGAAGAATTAGGAATTTTCTTTCTATTCTCTTCCTTATGGGTATAAATTACTTTTAATTTTTGTTCCTGCCGAATGGATTTTCTACAACCCCTTCCATAGTGGTTGG
Organism: Taxus chinensis; assembly: GCA_019776745.2. Taxonomy (NCBI): domain Eukaryota; kingdom Viridiplantae; phylum Streptophyta; class Pinopsida; order Cupressales; family Taxaceae; genus Taxus; species Taxus chinensis. The sequence goes on from CM034154.1 coordinate 391,916,001, forward strand.
GATGTGAACATATACCTCACCCCCTATGATATGGTTTAATCCCACAATAAACTTTCATATCCTGAACTTCTCGTCAGTTTGATACTGAGGCACATACTTAAGAATTTTAGTAAACCTCTCCTAGTACTCTGTTATAGTTAACTTTATCTGAATTAAGTTCTAAAATTCATTCATATTCTAATCATAATAGAGTTTTGGCAGCCAAGGTTTCCTAAAATAACTCTTAAACTGATCCCAAGTGATGTTTGATTCATCAATGTTTAGTTCAGCCTTACGGTTGTCCCACCAGGAGGATGCCTCATGGGAAAGTTGATAAGCTCCCCATACTGCTTTAGTTTCCTCTAAGAAGTTTCTTATAGCAAAGTACTTATCCATTTTTATGATCCGTTTCTCAACTCCATCCCCGAGTGTAGTTCCATCAAACTTAGGTGGACTTATCCTTTTTATTTCATTTGTGAGTTCAACTGCTAATCTTGCCTTTTTATTTTCAGGCTGATTGGGTACATTTACATTTGCATTTGCAACATTATTATCCAATGCATTATTATTATCAACACCCAAATTTCCAATATTGGTGTTGTCCCTAGGAGGTGGCTGATTTTTATTACCAGCATCTTCTTCCTCCTCCTCATTACCCATAACTTGTTGATCAAGTACAACTAGAAGATCTCTTGTGTTCAACATTGAAGAAAAGAATCTCATCAAGTTTTTACACGGTAGCTGCCTCTCCACCTAGAGGTGGGTTATTTACAACACCTCCCTTGTTCTAACCATTTTCTGTTAACAAGAAAATTATTTTTTATCAGGTTATGGACTCAATAGGTCCAAGAGCTATAACCTTTAGCTATGATACCAAGATGTAACATTCCCATTTTAAGACTTTAGAAATAAGGCAAAAATTTTTTAATCATACATAATGTTCTCTATTCTAAATTAATAACAATTAGAACACACATTCCAATGCCAATCTATCTCATAAAAGAAAAGCATATGCATCTGTAAATGACTCAGTGAAACACCGATCTCTCATTTCATGACTCGGTATTAAATCGATCTCTTATGTTAACTCAATAATGTGTATACTACATATAATTGGTTTCTTTTACCTTTTTAAGGGCACCCAAGTGTTCTATCTAAGAGGCCTATCTAAATATCTTGTACCGATATTCATCTAAAATTTTTCTTCTTATACTAGGTGATATAGGACAATGCAACCATCAACTTGCGATACTTTGGCCAAATATTTTAAACATGTTTATCACGTTTACATTCCTAGATGGAATACTCGTCTAATGGAATAAATCCCTCACCACACTTGTTCTATTATCTAGAGTGGTCTTTCCTAACTTCTGTTAGTCCAATCTGATTCAAGGTTTCACACTAGACAAGGTTAGCAACATGCACTAGTGTGGAAGACTACTCATGGTGACTAAGGGTACATAGACATACTCAATCGACTTACATTGATTGGGTGTGTCTAGTTATCATAAGTCAACATGCATTGACCTCGACACTAGGTCATGTTCCTATCCCTGTATAGGGTAGAATCATGATCCAGTTTTACACTTATGTCGATCAAGTTAAACAAACTAAGAGGGGTTTTGAGACATAGTAATTTCATCCTAGTATCCTCGTAATGAATCATGTCATTACAAAGGTACTATGCTACAGTTGATGTGTACCAACATCCAACTGAGTTTCCTCAACTGGACTAACATACTTAAGATTACAAGTTTATTAACCCATTTAATCATTTGTCTTTAAATATTAATTACAACAACGCTAATGATTCAACTAACATCATTTAACCTATAAGGTTACAAGTTGAAGTTACATGTGAGGTAGGTATACAGGTAAAATCTTCTTCCTAACCTTTCAATTACATGTTTAAGTTTTTCATTAAATGAAATAACTTGAATCATATAATGACATGATTGATCTTAGAGTTATGAAAGTGTGTTCATTAAGTCCTTTCTTATTTAAGTCCTATCTTAATAAAGTTTATTAAAAACCTTTATTTTAGACTTCATGAAAATGAATTCTAAATCCCACAAAATTCTTTTTGAAGCATTTCATATTTTTATTAAGGAGATCTGCCTAAGGAAGAACACATTCAACCATTCTCTTATTATATTCATAACACTTTAGCAAGATCTTCAGTTAAGTCTCTAATATTGATTTCAAGGAAAATATCCTTTTTCCCTATATCAAGGACTAATTTCCAATTATAAAAACAAATTACATAAGTTTCATAATACATCAAGAATTCATACATATACACACACATATATATATATATATATATATATATATATATATATGTATATATATAATTCAATCATAATTCCTTTCCAGTGTTTTAAGGATCTATAGGAGAGTGTCAACTTATTAGCCACATCTCCTTTATGTGAGAATAGACCAACTAATATTTCAGATCCTCAAACCAAATCCCATAACAATTAAGTATATAAACTGTCCCCCTATCATTTAGGATATTACTTAATAATGCATCTACATTTATGCTAAAGAAGGTATTACAATAAAGTAATATTCAACAATCATCACATCATTTATTCATCAAAAGGAGTGATCCATTCACTGATTACATAAGTAATTCAGAGATTACAAGGTGTCATAACAACAATATAAAACTAGTTTTATTACATCTTTCTTTTCTGACAAAGTACATCTCAGAGTAATGACACCACATAATCATCATAATAAAGATAAAATTTATTTTATTAAAATAAATGTAGCTTCTATAAGTCTTTCTCCTTTCTTTCTTTACTAAATCCATTTGCAAAATTGTTGGCATGAGTCAGTTCATTTGAACTCAGCATGATAAGCACTATAACATTAATTGTTTTTACCTTTACCTAACTGTTTCATAAAAAGAACCCTGTTGTTTATGAAATAGTTCCAAAACACAAACAAGATAAACAAAATACATTTCCCTAAAAGATTACAACCAAGAAGGAGAGAAAATTTTAAAGTTTATATATGTAAGGATTAAGTAAAGACTAAATTAATCAACATAGTTAGTCCTAACTTTTCATCCTAAAAGCTCTTTTCAATATGCTGCAAATCAAACAATAGAATTAAAGAAAGGGGAAATTCATATTTCATCCTAACTTTTTCTTATCATTCAATTTCAAAATTAAGGTCTTCATTTAACCAGTTATAACTTTTCAAAAAGTAATACGAGATATCCAAATCTACCTTTCAAAATATGTATACTATTTTTCTATTTCAAGTGAACATCTAGATGAATACATGAAGGAATAAACGGAAAAAATAGAATTATATTCCATCTAAAAATCACAACTATAGCAGGCTCAACAAGAGTTTAAATTAGATTGATTAAGATTATGTTTCAATACTCCAAATAAGGAAGACATAATCAATAGAAACAACCTAGGTGGTTAACGGATTCAAGTTTCTACAGTCCTACATCCATATCAATTCCAAACTCAAATGTACCATACATAATAACATCAAATAATATTTAAGATATTAGTACTTAAGGTTCAATAATTCACAAACAATGAAGCATGAATAACTTTTAGGATAATTTACCACTCAATAACTCATTTCCTACTTCAAAGAAAGAAATAGGGAACTAAAATTTCATAACCATACTAATATAATACCATTCCCTTATCTTAAGTTCGAGTTCATCCAAATGGAAAAATTACAAAAATAACGAATGAAATAAAATTCTAGAATTGAAGAAGAAGACTCCAATCATATAAATCATCCTCAAGAGATTCTTTCAAGTACAATAGTCTCTTAAGACATCAATATTAACTTAAATATTTGAGACAAAATAAATGTTATAGAGAAAGGAAATCATATATACGCCATGTAGATCCAATTTTCACAAACTCCAATATTAGAAACAACTCATAAAGAACAACAAATAAAGTGAAAAAACTTCCCTCTATATGAAACTAATTAGACGTTACAACGCAATAAGGGGGAAGCCACAAACATTTCCCAATTCACAGTCTAATCAGCCACTCCATGCAAAAATGGAAAAGAACAAAAGATAATATAATCCCTCAAGAGAAATGCACTTCAAGTGCAAGAGTACCTTGGTATGCCCAAAAAATATCAATGAGATCTAACCTGAGACAAAAATGTAGCTCACGATTGGGTAACCACAATGAACCAGGAGAATAACATAAAATCATAACATCCAAAGATTAAAACAGTCTATCATTCTTCAAAAAAATTAAAAAACACCATACATGATTAGAATTATTAACAAAAGAACCACTTTAATTCTAAGAAAACTCAGTGAAGAAAGGAAATGAAGAACAATCAGACCCAATTCAAAACTAGTCTCTAAAATAATGCAATCGTCAAATAAAAAAGGTAGATAAAACCATTCAAAAAATTCCTTTCATACCAAGATTTCATCAACAGTCAACCATTCGAGAAAACTTTCCTTAGAGGAAAAGATCAAACAAAGGAAACCAAAAAAACTTAGTGGGTTAAAGTTTAATGGAAATGAAAAGTAAATGCAATAGAATAGAACCTAAATTTTTGCAGTCATTCCTTCTGTTCAACATACCCAGAAAAATTTCAAGGAAATGAGAAAAGACTTTATACAATACCAAATAAGAGTTTTCGAGATCTAAACATAAACTAGGTATTCCTTACAAGAAGAAGTTTCAGTCATGAAAAAAGTTAAACAGATCTTAGGTTTCCCCACTTCCATTGTCAAGTAAAACAACCCAAATCGTCAGAACCAAGATTAACCAAAAACAATGGTGTGACTCTAAAACAACTCAAATGAAGTCTCAAACAATGATTAACATTAATTCATAAGAACAATGGGTAAAGCCATTACAAACTAAGAATCTACAAATTCCAATCTACAAAAACAAAATTAATACTAATGCATATGCAACTCTTCAGTCCAGGTAAATCATTCAAAAGAGAATAAAATAGATCCATTATAATGTCTCAAGAAGGTTCGATTGTAAATAAGTTAGCATCACAAGTGCAAATAGAACACTTCCAGATTTAATTTTCCATACCAAAAAATAATAATAATTAATCTTCCAAAGGAAACAAACTAAAACATCATTGAATCAAGGAATATACAAACACAAAACCAAAACAGGAGGTTTTAAACATAGCAAAGTTGTTTTTATGAAGCATTTAAATAAAAGCAGAAGACTTAATGGATAGGGCCTATCATGCCTAATAGAGCTCATGTCTTCACTTTCTCGTTGTAAATCTTCAAGCATAGCTTCAATAGCTAATCCTTTCCACAAAAAAAGCCAACAAAACTCCTCAAAACCTTCTTCTCCTTCCTCTTATAGCTTCACAATGATATTTTCATCACTATCAATCACCATGCAAAGTGAAAAACAAACATGCAAGGATTCAAACTGAGGGTTTGAAGAGAAAAACCGCATGTAGAGCTAAAGCTCACAAATAAAACAAATGATCAAAACAAAACCAAAACCATTCTTTCTTCCAACTTCACTTCTTCCTAGGTGGTTTTTTCCGTCCATTACCAAATACATTAAATATCAAACAAGACTGAAAGTCCTTCCACTTCTCCCGCCACCACCAACTTGCATTTGGCCATAACTAAATTTAAATTTCCATGCAACTATCACTTTGGAAGAGGTTCCAACTCAGACCCCTTATCTTCTTTCATGCATTCACCAAATTTGGCTTTAAACATAAGTTTTTAATGCCCACTAAATCATCATAAATACCTTGAGGTTGGTGCCATTGACCTACCTTGACATTTTTTCACATCCCATCCCCCTTAGGTTATCCCAACTTTAGGTTAGGTTCAAACATTAGTTTAGGAATTACCTTAGGTCCTTAGGTTAATGTTTAATAATTTATTCTTAGGTTTTCCTTTTAATGAATAACTCTTATTAATCAAAGAGCATAACAACTTAGGATAGGATTACCATCTTAAGAACATAGATTAATTATGTTCCTTTAGTAATAACATGAATTGTATCATACAAATTTCCAAAAGAAGGATCAGAATACCATAAAAGTATCATATACAAAGCACGGGAGTAGTAGATATCACCCGAGACTCAAAGATAGCCAGAGTTCAGAGATCCCAAAATTTTTCCAGCTCCGTCAAGATGGCCATAATGTCATGAAATTAAAATCATGCCTTGTATCACTGAAATTGATCCAAGATATAGCTATCCTGTAGCAGAGGTTATGAAGACTGAAGCACAAGTTTGAGTGCAACAAAACTATGAACTAGTTTAAACTAAATCAATTTCTTATTTCCACATGCAGTGCATTATTCAACATAAGAAGAGATGAATTACTTCATTCTTAATTCAACATAAACATGGAAGAATGGTATCTATTCTAATAGATAACATATTATCTACAACAAACATGATTTGTTAATTCACAAGAGTACATTGTCTTCAGAAAAGAATCACATTTCAAAGTTTGTAATTTCTAATATAGGATCCCTCCTAGATATCAACCATGTTAGAGGTGTTACATACCTCCCTCCTAAAAATCATCATCGTCTCGATTATTAACTTAGTCCATATTATCAAATAATAAAAATAATCATAATTAGAGTTCTTTCATCCATAAGTTCACAAACAAAAACCGGATTTAAGAAATTCAAATTTTCATAATTTTATCACAGCATTAAATAGTTTTTCGAGTACTAATAAATATAGTACTTGCCCAAACTTGGAATAGTTATTGATAGTTTAAAAACAAAGTATTTAATTGTTATCAATCATTAGAACTAATTATGTTTAAATAAACGAGGAAAAGTAATTTTCATGTCCTCAAGATTTTCCCATGTTACACTTTCTTCATTAAAATGGTCCCACTAAACCTTACATTTACTAATTTCATGATTTTGTAAGTGCAACTGGCGAGTTTCCAGCACTCTTATGGGTTTAACCATGATTATTCCTGGGTCTTAGACCTGCAAGGAATCCCAATTTAACACATGTGATAAATCTGAAACGTATTTCTTAAGCAAAGAATGTATGGAAAACATCATGCATTCATGACAAATTAGGGGGTAATGCTAAATGATAAGCTACAAGATTGATTACTTCAATAATCTCGAAAGGTCCCACATAACGAGGTGATAATTTGGCTACCTTGTCAAAGGTTATAGAACTCTTTTTAGGTTTAACACGTAAAAAGACATTTTCACCAAGTTCAAATTTCTTATCAACCCTTTTTAGATCTGCATAATTTTTCTGCCTATCTGTAACTTCTTTTAAATGTTCACGAATCATTTTAACTTGATGTTCCATTTTAGTAAGGATTTCAAGTCCAATTACCTCTCTGTCTTCAATGTTATCCTAACTAACTAGAGTTTTGCATTTCCTTCTGTATAATGCTTCGAAAGGTGTCATTTTCAAAGAGGCATGATATGTATTATTGTAAGTAAATTCAACTAAAGGAAGGTATTACTCCCATTTGTACTAATAATCCATGCAGTACATTCGTAACATATCTTTCAAAACCTGATTAACTCTCTCATTTTGACCATTTGTTTTGAGATGGTATGTAGAACTAAAATTCATTTTTGTTCCTAAGGCTGCATTAAGCGTTTTCCAAAATTGAGATGTCATTCTAGGGTCCCTATCTAATATAATCAATTCAGGTACCCCATGTAATCTAAAAATTTCATGCACAAATATTTTTGCTAAAACAAGTGAATCATCCTTAAGATTAACAACAATGAAATGTGCTAATTTTGTTAGTTTATCAACAATGACTAAAATAACATCATGTTTATTTCTTAACATAAGCAGCCCTTGAAAAAAATCCATGCTAATTACCTACCACTTATATTGTGGTATACTATGAAGATATAAGAAACCAGCTGGGTTCATATGCTCAGCCTTAACACGCTGACATTCCAAGTAGGTGAGAAACAAAATCAGTTATGTCTTTCTTCATCCCTTTCCAAAAATATTGTTGTTTTACATCAGCAAGCATTTTTATAATACCAGGATGTCCTGAGTAAGGTGAATTATGAAATTCCATCATTAACTTTTTCCTTAACTCATTTCACAAAGGTACATACACCTGATTATCATATCTCAAGATTCCTTCATTATCAAAGTGAAAACCTTTATATCTTACGTCATTTGGATCTACAACAAGTGTTGTTTTTACCTGTTGAAAGTAAAAATCAGATTCCATGATACTTTTTACCTCATCCTTAAACTGAGTTCTCAAAGTTATAATTACAGAAATATGTTTCCTATGACTTAGTGCATCTACCACTCTATTTTCTTTTCCTTTTATGTAACTTATGTCAAAATCATATTGTGACAAAAACTCTAACCATCTTCGATGTCTTGCATTCAGATTTGGCTAAGTGAAAATATACTTTAGCCCAAGATGGTCAGTCTTTAATTCAAAAGGTCTTCCTAAAAGATAATGTCTCCATACTTGAAGTGCATGAACTATGGCAGCAAGCTCTAGGTCATGGGGAGCATAATTCAACTCATGTAACTTGAGTTTTTTGCCCTCATATGCTATAACATGCTCATTTTGTAACAAAATACCTCGAGTACTTCTCGAGAAGAATCCATAAATACTGTGAAGTTTCCATTTGGATCAGGTACAACCAAACTATGTGCAGATGTCAATTGATTCTTAAGATTTTTAAATGTTGATTCGTGTTTATCACTCCACACAAACTTCTTTTCTTTTTTTGTAATGAAGTTATCGGTGCAATGAATTTTGAAAAGTCCTTAACAAACCTCCTATAGTAACTAGCAAGACCCATGAAGCTTCTTACTTCATGTACATTCTTAGGTGCATGCCACTCAATTATGGCAAAAAATTTTGATGGATCAACTGCTATTCCATACTTACTTATGAGATGTCCTAAATAGTGCACTTTTGTATTATAAAAAGAACATTTGGACAACTTGTCATATAACCTTCTCTTTCTTAAGATTTCAAGTACTATTTTTAAATGCTCATGATGCTCATCAATGCTTTTAGAATAGATAAGAATATCATCCAAGAATACAAGTACAAACTTGTCCAGGTATTCTTGAAAGATATTATTCATTAAATTCATAAAATATGTAGGTTCATTTGTCAAACCGAAAGATAAAACTATGAATTCATAATGTTCATACCTTGTTCTAAAGGTTGTCTTATGAATGTCGTCATCTTTGATTCTTAATTGGTGATACCCAGAATGAAGATCTATCTTAGAATATACTGATGCACCTTGCATCTGATCAAACATATCATTAATTATAGGAAGTGGATATCTATTTTTTATTGTTTCTTTGTTTAACATCCTATAATCAATACACAGTCTAAGTGTTATATCTTTCTTTTTCACAAAAATTACCAGTGCTCCCTAAGGTAAGACACTCGGCCTTATCAAACCTTTAGACAACAGTTCTTGTAATTGTGCCTTAAGCTCTACCATTTCAATGGTATTCATTTGATATGGTGCCTTGGAAATAGGCTCAGTTCCTGATTTGATTTCAATCGTGAAGTAAAACTCTTGTTTGGGTGGAAGACTGGGTAGTTCTTCCAGAAACGCATCACTGAAATCTCTTAACAACAGATATTTTTCCAAGAAATCATGATCACCTTTAGATGTTTCAGAAATTTTTATTGCATACAAGTTGCATCCGTTTTTTTTGGCTTTTTTAAGTTGCATAGATGACAATTTCCTAATTGAAATTTCTCGTTTTACCCCTTGGATGTTTGTTGTTTTTTACAGATCATTAAGACAACTAATGTGTTTTTCAAAACAATTAACTTTTTCTTTATGTTCAGAAATCTAGTTAACACCTATTATTACATCATAAGACCCCAAAGGAGTAACATAAAGATCAACTTTAGTGGAAAAACTAAGCAAGTCTACGACTACTCCAAAAATACATTTACTAACAATATGGACAACATTATTTCCATAATGAACAGTCTAAGATTTTTCCATTACTCCAAATTTTATTTTTAGTTTTGCATCTAATTTAATAAAAATAAAGCATGCAGTAGCTCCAGTATAAAAAAATTATAGTAACATGCATACCAAATAATTGACCTGAAACTTCTATAGGCGTAACTTTCTTTTCAACTTGTTTATTAGCTACTGCAGCATGTATCTTATATTGTTGATTTTTTTCATCCTTCGTTAGAGGGCACTGATTTGCATAATGATGCTTACCACAATTGTAATATCCCCCTATAGTTCCTCTTGTAGGTTTAAATTTATTTCTAGCCTTGAAATTGTTGTTATGTCCTCCATAGGGCTTCTATCCATTATTATTGTTCTTTACAAAGTTTATTTGATATTATTTCTAGTTTTTCAAACATTTGCAGCAGGTTTATTTGATATTGTTTTCTTACTGTTATCAGCAAAAAAATTATTTTTGGTACCAAAATTTTTCCATGCCCCCTTTTTTGGTGCAAGAGATGAAGAAGAATTGGGAATTTTCTTTTTGTTCTCTTCCTTATGGGAAAAAATTGATTTTAAATTCTATTCCTTCTGAATGGATTTTTCTACAACCCCTTCCATGGCGGTTGGGATGTGAACATCTACCTCACCCCCTATAATATGGTTTAATCCAATAAAAAAAATTTGTAGCATGATCTTCTCATCATTTTGATACCGAGGCACATACTTAAGGAGTGTAGTGAACCTCTCCTAGTACTCTGTTACTGTCAACTTTCACTGAATTAAGTTATGAAATTAAATCATCTTTTGATCATAATAGAGTTGTGATAACTAGTGTTGCTTTAAATAACTCTTAAAGTGATCCCAAGTGATGTTTTATTCATCAATGTTTAGTTCAATCTTATGGCTATCCCACTAGGAGGATGCCTCATGGGAAAGATGATAAGCTCCCCATACTGCTTTGGTTTCCTTTAAGAAGTTCCTTGTTAAAAAGTAGTTCTCTATTTTGCTGAGCCAGTTCTCGGTTCCATCCCCCAGTGTAGTGCCATCAAACTTTGGCAGAGTTATCCTTTTTATATCATATGTGATTTTAGGTATTAATCTTGCCTTTTTATTTTCAGGGTGATTGGGTACATTTACATTAGGATTTGAAGCATTATTATTTGTTGCATAGTTATTATCAACGCCCAATTTTCTAATATTGGCGTTGTCCCCAGGAGGTGGTTGATTTTTATTATAAGCACCTTCTTCCTCCTCATTACCCATAACTTATTGTTCAAGTATAGCCAAATGATCTCTTGTGTCCAACAGGGAAGCAAGAATGTTGTCTAGTTTTTGTTTGGTAGCTTCCTCTCCACCTAGAGGTGGGTTATTTACAGCACCTCCCCTTGTTCTAACCATTTTTCTATTAATAAGAAAATTAAGTTTTTATCAAATTATGGACACAATAAGTCTAAGAGTTGCAACCTTCAGCTCAGATACCAAGATGTAACATTCCCATTTTAAGACTTTAGATACAAGGGAAAAAAAATTCTAACACACATAATGTTCTCTATTCTAAATTAACATAATTTTCAAACACATATTTCAATGCCAATCCATCTCATAACAGAAAACCATATACAATTGTAAATGACTCGGTGAAACACCGATCTCTTATTTCATGACTCGTTATTAAACTGATCTCTCATAATAACTCAGTAATGTGTATACTGTGTATACTTGGTTTCTTATAAATTTTTAGGGGCACCTAAGTGTTTTGTCTAAGAGGCGTATTTGAATATGTGTTATTGATATTCATCTGAAATCCTGCATCTTAGACTAGGTGACATAGGACAACACAACCAACAACTTGTAATTTTTTGGCCAAATATTTAAACATATTTATCATGTTTACATTCCTATATGGCATACTCATCATACAGAATAATTCCTTCACCACACTTTTTTTGTTATCTAGATTGTTCTTTCCTTACTTCTGTTAGTCCAATATGATTCAAGGTTTCACACTAGACAAGGTTAGCAACATGACCTAGTGTGGAAGACTACTCGTGGTGAATAAGGGTACATAGACATACTCAATAGACTTACATCAATTGGGTGTGTCTAATTATACTTAGTCAACATAAGTTGACCTCAACACTAGATCATGTTCCTATCCCTATATAGGGTAAAACCATGATCTAGTCTTACACATATGTCAATCAAGTTAAACAAACTACACGGGGTGTTGAGACATATCAACTACATCATAGTATCCTCGTAATGACTCTTGTCATTACGAATGTGCTACGTTGCAGTCGATGTGTACCAACATCCAACTGTGTTTCCTCAACTGGACTAATATATCTTATATTATAAGATTATTAACCCATTTAATCATTGTCTTTAAAGATTAATTATAGCAATGAGTAAAGATTAAACTAGCATCATTTAACCTATAAGGTTACAAGTTGAAGTTACATGAGGAGTAGGTATGTAGGTAAAATCTACTTCCTAACCTTTTAATTACATGTTTAAGTTTGTCTTTAAACAAAACAACTTGTATCATATAACGACATGATTGATCTTAGAGTTATGGAAGTGTCTTCATTAAGTCCTTTCTTATTTTAGCCTTAGCTTAAACAAGTTTATGAAAATCCTTTATTTTATACTTCATGAAGATGAATTCTAAATCCCATTTAATTATTTTGTAAGCATTTCATAATTTGATTAAAGAAATTTTCCTAAGAAGAACATAGTCAACCATTCTCTTATCATATTCATAATACTTTAACAAGTTCTTCCATTAATTCTCTATGATTGATTTCAAGGAAAATATCTTATTTCCTTCATCAAGGACTAAAGTCCAATTATGAAAACATATTACATATGTTTCATATACATCAAGAATTCACACATGCACACATCATTCAACCATATTTCCTTTCCATTGTTTTAAGGATCTATATGAGATTTTCAACTTATTAGTTACATCTCTTTATGTGAATACAAACCAAATAATCATTTAGATCCTCAAACCAAATCCCCTAACACTTAAGTATACAAACTACCCCCTTTCATTTAGGATATTACTACTAATAATGCATCACAATTTATGCCAAAGGAGGTATTACAATACAGTAATATTAAAAAATCATCACATCATTTATTCGTCAAAATGAGTGATCCATTCATTGATTATAGAAGTAATTCAGAGATTAGAAGGTATCATAACAAAAATATAAAACTAGTTTTATTACAACTTTATTTTCCAATAAGGTACATCTCAATTAATGATGCCACATAATCTTCATAATAAAGATACAATTTATTTTAGTAAAACAAATTTAACTTTCTATAAGTATGTCTCCTTTCATCTTTTACAAAATTGATTTGCAAAATTATTATCTTGAACCCCACTCTTTCTTCACCTCTAATTATAATCCACAGTCTTTCTGAGAGGATTCTGGCATTCTTGAGTGGGATTCTACCATGGATTAGGAGTATTCCTCTCTCATGAAGAATGATACTTGGGATCTCACCCCTCTTTCGAAAGGAAGAAAAATTGTTTGTTGTAAGAGGGTATTCCAAACAAAGTATGGAGTAGATGAAGACATCGAAAATTTCAAAGCACAATTAGTAGCTAAGGGTTTCTCCCATATAGCTTGGGTTGGTTATACTGAAACCTTTTCTCCGGTTGTGAAGATGACTTCTATTCGACTGACCCTTATTATTATCGTAGAAAACAAATGGAAAGTCCATCAAATGGACATTAAGAGTTCCTTCCTTCATGGTGACCTAGAGGAAGAGATCTACATGGAACAACCTATGAGTTATGTCCATGATCCCTCCCTCATTTGTAAGTTAAAGAAGTCTCTTTATGGCATTAAACAAGCCCTTTAGGATTGGTATGCCAAGATAGACTCCTTTTTACTTACATCAAGGTTTACTAGGTGTCACTTAGATCCAAATGTTTATATTCTATGGCAGGATGACTCCATACTCATCCTTTTTCTCTATGTTGATGACTTATTGATCACAGGAAGCTCTTCCTCTATCATTTATTATGTGAAGATTTCCTTGACCAATAGTTTTTCCATGACTGACTTAGGTCTCCTTCATTACTTTCTTCGGATCCAAATTTCACAATCTGACTTGGGAATTTTGATTTCATGACCTAAGTATGCTCTTGACTTGCTTGCTCATTTTAAGATGTCTAATTGCAAGTCTTCTCCTACTCATTTTCTTTCTGGGGTTAAGTTGGTTTCTAATTGCTCTACCCCCTTGGTTAATGGAAACCTTTATCGACAGTTGGTGGGGAGATTGATTTAATTAACTCACACTGAACTAGATTTATCTTATGCTATTGGGATCATTTCCAAATTCATGTAGGAGCCACATGAGCTACATTGGAAAGTGGCTAAGTGGATACTTCATTATGTTAATGGCACCTATACTGATGGCATTCACTATTATAGAGGGGTGGATATTGACTTGATTGGGTTCATAGATTCTGATTGGGCCGGTGACTTAGATCATCAAAAATCTACCTATGGCTATAGTTTCTCTCTTGGTTCGGGTCTTGTTAGTTAGTCTAGCAAGAAGAAGAATGCAATTGCAATATCTTCTACAAAGGAAAAATACAGAGGACCAGTTAACACAACCACAAAGGCTGTTTGGCTACAGGGTATTCTGACAGAGTTTGGCATCCACTTTTGGTGGACTACCATTATCTATTGTGATAACACGAGCACTATCTCAATGTGTAGAAATCTAGTTTAGCATCAGCAGACAAAGCACATTGAGATCCATATACACTTCATACGAGAGTTTATTCATGATGGTACCATCGATATTCAGTACATTCAAACAGCTGATCAGATTTCAAATATATTCACCAAGCCCTTCAGTAAAGTGAATTTTCTTCACTTGTGGTCTCTTCTTAGGGTGAGGTCTTATGAAACTACTCATCTATTGTAGGCTATATAGTCCTTTTCTTCTTCTTTTTCTATGAAGATGTTGTTTGTATATGGGAACTTTATCAGGCCTTTAGTTATTAGGCCCCATTGATGCATCTTTCTTAGTTATTTAGGAGTGTCTTCTTATTCCATCTGACTCTTTATAGCCACTACCCCAGCTTCGATGAAGGGGATATGTTAGTGTGTGATATCCTATGTTTCCTCCACTCACATATGGAGGGTCATCTCACATGGGTTAGGTTTAGGGTTTCCTTATGTGTCATGCACTAGGGTTACTTAGCACCCTATATGTACCCTTTCATTTATGATTTAGGAGTATGCCAAGACACTTCACTTTCTTTCCTGTATGTGCAAGCTTTGTTTCTGTTGAGACATTTCTTCCATTTTTGATCGATACTTGTGATTATGCTGGAGCTATCACGATTGTGTTTGAGTGAAACTATTTCATGGTACATCATTTCCAATTTGATTATAACAAACTCTTTTAGGGTTTTGACACTTTTACTTACTTGGTCTTCTTTTTCTTGACAGACATGAACTGTGGTATGAACATTTTACATTACTAGCTTTGCTAGATGCATTTTATTAAGGGATTCACATATAGGATCACATTGTGATGGAATAACAAGCACATCCCACATATAGACATTGACATTGATGTTTTTTACTTTCTCAAAAATGATAAATAAAAGACTCACATATTTTTTCATCTGTGGCATGCTAATTTATTTTCTCTAGTGCAGCGGAATTTGAATTGGAAGTTTTGATTGAAAAATAACCTCTTTATCTATAGCTTTTCTAGGTGGCTCAGGAATCTTGCTTTTGTTCACCGTATCTTATTTTTCCTTGGCCATAAGATTGGCTTAATCCATAGAAGGTGAAGTCTATGACTCCAGCATCCTTTTCTTTTTCTGTGTATTATTAGCAAAGTTGATGTGAGGTCTATTAGAATTTCCTGCCACTTGGTTAACCGCATAAAAATCCTCATGTCCAAATAACATGAGGTTGGTGTCATTGCCAGTCTCTTGACTTGCTTTTGTGGTTGGATTTGGTGCCTCTAGTAATGGTTCTTGATGATTGGAAGATCCTTGAACCATCTATGCTTATAGATACATTTTCCTTTCACAAACAAGTTGATTTGCGGTAGATGGCATGGGAAACACCACTATGTTTCATATGTCATATTGTTTTATACATGAACCAAGGATGACTTGATCTTGGAGTAGGAAGTACTGGTGGAGGAGGAATTTTTTCCAATAGAAGAGGAACACTTTGACCTTTCCATCTATTAATTTACTAAATTTGTGCATATCTTTGATTAGAATGTTGGTTTTTATATGGTCAATATCCCATATTTGATGATTGCCATGGATTTTGATAATTGTTATAGGATTGGTCTTTTTGTTTTATGAGGATATAAATTTTTTGTCGAATTTATGATCAAATCCTTCATTTCTTCATCTTAATTTTTTTGGGTAGGGGTTTTTGATGTGGAAGTAACAAGTTGTGTATTTGGCTCAAGAATAAGAGCAATAGAAGGTTGAGCAACTTGAGGTAATTCAAGATATAATGGCATGGGTGGTCTAGGAGCTAATTTCTTAGCTTGTATTAAACTATTTTAAGCTCTATTTGCAATCACATGGGATGCTAGTAGAGTTGTCCCTCCCATAGATTGTATCATAACAGATATATCAAAGTTAAGAGTTTTTAAGAAGTAACGAAAAACACATTATGTTACAGGTCTTACAAGAACTAGAATTATGTTCTAGGTTCTTTGGAATCTAAAATTCAAATCAACCATTTGTTCATTAGGTGCTCTCTTGATTGTAGTTAACTTATCCAATAATGACATATTGTCTTCTCTTTCTCCAAACTGACCATAAAGGGCTGTGCACAATTGATCCCAATTTTGAATTGTTCATGCCCCTAGCCTTCTAAACCATTATAGAGATTTTCCTTTAAGTGATGAAGCCAAAAGTTTCACTTCCACGTCCATCTCTGAAATTTCATGGATAACAAAAACATTTGTAATATCTTAAATGTGATCAACTGGAGTAGTGTTATTTAATCCAGTAAATTATTGGATATTCTTCAGGGTTGCTACTGGAATAGGATTTTGAGCATTCAAGGTGAGTGAACTGCTACTTATAAAGTTCACAAATGGATTTTGTGTTGGCAGTTGTTGTTGATGAGTCATTCTAATTGGTCTGATAAATCTTGTTGACTGTAATTTGGAGGAGATGGATATATTTGAATATGTCTTCCTCTTCCGCCTCTTCTTGGGGATAACTACAAATACTCAAATACACCTTTTTCTCTTATTCTCGACCATGTTTGGATCCTTCTCATGAATAAGAGAAACTTTTGTTGCTGGAACTTGTTAATTTCTTAATGGAGTTACCAGGTGTGTTATTACAAAGCATTTAAATGATAAAACTAGAAATATTAATTTGAAATTCCCACTGGGCATGTCAAAACTGTTGGAGCTCAAATTTTCACCTATTCCCAAATCATAGAAAATTTAGGATTTAATACAACATGGGAATATCTCCAAGTTATGTGACTCGAATTGATATAGACCTTTGGAGAAGGTTGTCTTCCTCTACTTAATCCTAATGCTAAACTACTCCTAGGAATGGAAATGAAATTATCTATCTCTACTCTAACTTTCCAAGGGACCATGGTGAGAATGAGATGCATAAAACATAAACCTAAGCTAAAGAAGGTGATAGCACCAAAAATAAGGGGATGAATACTTTAACAAGAGAGAAAATGGAAGAAAATGATAATGAAGAGGGCCAAAAAAAATTCACAGATCAAAATCACATCCAAAGTTCCACTTCCACAATGCACAATGAACAAAAGCTCTTAAAAATGCATACAACATACTAGAAAATGAATGAGAGGCAATAAAGTGCAATAAAACAATAGCTATGGAAGAAATGAGCCACAAAACTAGAGATTTTATTGCTTAAGAACATGCACAGATCATCACAATATAGGAGGAAGATACAAATTTTTTACAAAAACATGGCCCAATGCATGCGACCCTTTGAATACTTATGCAACATAAAATGATGCCCTCACATTTCCAAAAGTATCCAAAATTAAAGCTAGGAATCACTTTATAATATATAGAAAATTAGAAGAAGGAGAGGAGAGAAAAGTGAGGGAAATTCAAATTCCCATTTTTCCATCCAACCACCTTTATTTAATTTTTTCATAAGATCCAATTGTTCTAAAAATTTTCTTCCCCGTGCCATTTTCCTTTTTGAAGAAGGAACGACGCTCATACTACTTTTAATTTTGGTGGTTAAGTCTTCTGGAATAGACCTTTTACGTGTTGTAGATGCCTTTATTTCCTTCACCCTCCTGCCTCCATTAAATTCATGAAATCTGATTTTATCACATAGAGGAGGTCGAGATTCCTTGTTATAGTATCATATTTGCAAGGATTTGATCATCAAATTGAAGGTTATATGCATTTCTGCTTCCCACATAAAAATGTTTTTTTCCCTTTGATACATGGTTTCCTATTTTAATATTGTGTAACTTTTGACCTCCATGGTTTTATCCTCTTCATTTGACGGTCTTACATCCTCTCCTCCTTATTTAGTGGTCCTCAATGTGGCGTGACTTCATGTCAACATCCACAGACTTCCTTTCCTTGTTCTGTGGCTTTTCCATTTTCCTTGTTCAATGGATTTTCACTTTGGTGGCATTTTATCCTTAGCCACAACTTTATGTCAACATCCACAACATGCTAAACTTTTCCACGATCCTCATTTCATAGCCTATGGCTATGCAAGTTGTTCAATTTTAACAAGGGTGAAAAAATAGACAAGATTACCCAATAAATGAATCATTACAAATATAAATGTGGCCAAAAGGTATGGGATATGTGATACTAGTATGATTAGGATCCAAAGTTCCACCAATGTAATCAAGCCAAGATTGCCCAAGTGTGAGTGAAGAGGTACGAGATGTGCATGTAAGGAATACTAATAAATGGAAGACACAGAGGTCATAAGAAGTAGTGATGCAGACATATCCATGCTAGAGGTATGAAGAATAAAATACGACATATGTAAAATCAACCTCATCATCAAAATCATTGGTTATGGTATTGCCATGTTAAATAGTAGTATCAATAATATTGATATGAGTGGAGCCAAATGCAGGAGTTAGAGGATTCTCGACATGCACAACAGTGATAGATATAGGAGTAGAAAATGTGTGTGAAATAATATTAGTAGTATGAGCGGGAATAGATGGTATGTTTCTAGAGGTGGAAGAAGGTTGTGGAGCACTATATTTTTCAAGGTCATAGGTACAAATATTTCTACATGGAATATGCTGCGATGGAAGAATAGGCATAATAGTAACAAGGTCTATCCGAAAAAATAGAATGGACTAGGGTCAACAACAATGGTATGTTCATAGCCATCATGTAAGAATTTAGCACATCGTTGAATTATATAAGGGACAATGTCCATTGTATGGATCCATCATTTTCCTAAAAAAAGGTTGAATTAAAATGAGGTATCAGTAATAAATAATACTATAGGAACAACATTAGGCTCAACTTATATAGGTAAAGTGATAATACCTAGACATGTGTGAGTAGTGGATTCATAACCATGCATGAGATTAGAGCTTTTAGTAATTAGATTAGTAGTAATGCTAATTTTCCTGAGGAGGTAATGCACACATAAGTTTATAGCAGATCCATTTTTAATGAGTACACGCTTGATGCAAATGGCACCAATAATAGTGTTGATAATAAAATGTGTAAATGGATTGTCATCATAGATGGAGGTATATCCGCATTACTAAATTATATAGCATGTGGCATATTTTTGAGAGATTGAAGAAGGTGTGCGAAGGCCATGGGTGAATTATTACTTTCAATGTGGTTAAAATGAAGGGTGACCTCTAATATATTATGACAATCAGGTACACTATGTAAAATATCATAAAGCTAAAATTTTCAGGTGTATTCTTAAGATGCTCAATGATGTCATAAACCTTAGAGGCAGTGGAAGGAACTGAAGAAGTAAATAGTGGTTGAATACAAGATGGTGGGGCTGTAAGAGGATGAGTGAAGTGAATAGTGACTATATTGATGGATGGATAAACCATAGGGGTGATAAAATGAGGAGGATGCTGAGTACAAACTTGTATAAAATCAACAATAGTAGCAACCATGCTAGAAACCTTAGTTGGGTGAAAAAAGGATAAGAATATTGATCCATGAATTTAGAAGAAGGAGATAGATTTTGATGCACTCTCAGAAGTTAGGGTTAAATGGGTGGGTTCACCAAATGATTTTTAAAAATAATGTTTTTGTAAAACCCTAATTATAGAGTCACTAATATAAACAATGAAGTACAACTGCTAGATATAATATGACACAAGTAATAAGCCAATAAAATATGAAACCCTAAGTGCAAGAGATGGAAAGAATGAATTAGCTGATTTTCACTCTTCCTAGAACTGATGTAGACTGGAAAATTAATTAATAGTGTGGATAGACCATTAAAACTGATCTCTGTAATAGCTGGAGTTGTTGGATAAATCTGGACCACGGCGCTTGTACTGGGTCAGGGGTGGCTGGGCACTAGAGTTTGTTGTTTGGCACATATAACTTTGGAAATAATAAAAACTTGATTTTTTTGGTGTCACACAAGTGTCAATGATAGTCATTGTTGCTCTCCTCGTATGTCACGCCTTGATCATCAAGTGTCATTGTATCTTAAAAAATATGTATTTATATGCAAATCCCACAAAACCACATCAAATATAAAAAATAAATATGTAATATGGGGAGTCGGATTGACCCCGACATCCACCTGACAGATTGAACTTATGAATGAGTGCTACACTACTTATCAAACTCCATGTAGTTCTTATAAGTGTGTGTAAGGATTTTTCCCTAGGATTCCCTAGTGTAAGTTTCACTTGATAGCAAGATAGATCTAGAATGTAACAATGTATAACATGTGTGGATGGAATAATGAATTTCCCCTTTTCTATATAGTGTGTATACAGAAAAAAATTTCCATGTAATTTGTATGGACGCTAGATGAATGCCTTTGAGTGCTTTAGATGCCTTTGGATGCAAGATTAGGTGATAAATAGTAATGCTTAGAGCTTGGTCCCTTATTTTGAACACATAGCTATATATTTATACGATTCCATTATTTGAATTTTGTAATTGAAAACTAGAAGGATGAACCATAATAAAACAAGATTACTAAAAGATAAAAGAAACCCAAAAAGAGTGAGTAATGTAGAAAGAGGTCACGGTCATTTAGAGGGGATGAGGGTGCCTAGGCACTGACATCCTGGATGGGCGTTGGTATCTAAATCCATAAAAGATAAAGAATTAAAATATTGACTAGGTTGTAGGGTGTGTAATACCAAATAAAAAATAAGAAACATAGACAAGAGGCTAAAGATAGCTGTCAATTACTAGTTTTCTCACTTAGGAATCATATGAATGCTAGTATGTGTTTAAGACCTAGAAATGTACCCAAGTGCATGATTTTTTGTCTATAGGAGGTTCTGAGTGATTTGAGTGTTGAAATAGGTTGATCTAAGATTGAAATTGATTAATTTATGAGACTGACATCTAAAATTGTAGCTAGGCAAAACCGTATAACTAAATCGAAACTTTCTGTCTAGTCTTGACCCTTCTCTATAGTCTTGGACCTACTTAGATTCTAGGTCACAAAATTTTTGTACATCTCCTCTCTGGAAATGGATATTTTTGTGTGTTTGTATCCTTTTCTCTCCTTTGGAATGGATCTATAACTATGATTGAACCCTCAAACCCATATAATGCAAGATAGAGTTCCTGAAAAAATAAAGTTAGGTGGGTTGTGGGCATCCCTATGCAATGCTGACGTATCCACTACTCTAAAGAGGGTTAAAATCATATTTCATTATAATAGCATGTGATATCTACCATATTGTAAGTAGAACTTGACAAAACATTATTTAATAATACCTTTTTTGAGTTTTACACATGCTCAAATACTTAGGAAGGGTCACTTTGCTTACTTGTGGAGAGAAGATGGAAACTCCTAGACATGGTAGGTGACTTTATACATGTAGCTAAAACTACCCTAATGAATTTGTATGAGTTATTTTTTAATTTTGGGAGCTTGGAGTTCCTTTTTTGTTTGTTTTTACACCAGGATCTTTTAAAGTGGTAGGAACCTAAATGAGGTATGATTGAGTTGCTTATGTAGGCTTGCAATGGTTATTTTGTCATTAAAAAATGACCAATAGGGAACATTAGTTCATATGAATATGATGTAATTGAAATTTTTAGTACACAATGTGTCGGTTCAAAACTGTACACTAGCCTGTCTAGCTGTAGATTTTGACAAACCGACCAATGCTAACATTTATGTCTAGAGAGAAAAAAGCTGATTTTTACTTCATAGAGACGTGGATAAATATTTATAGGTGTGTTTTATGCAATTAAACCTATTAAAGTGATGATATAAATCCATGCAAACATAAATAAGTGACTAAGAAAGAGTTAGAAGGGTTTATTTTTGCATGTAAGTATTTAATGTGAAGACTATCAATTTCAAAGGATATATTACCAAATTTAAGATCTCACTACAGGGATAATACCCATGAACCTTCTTCCCTCCTAGCTGATGTCATCAACTCTTATGTGCTAATATAGCTAATATCATTAGAAAAAGGTCCCATAACTAAATATAATGTGGTGTAAATCATTGGGATTGATCCTAGGGAGGTTATTAAGAATCTAAACAATGAGATCTATACAGCCAAAAAAGAAGGTGAGTTGAGTGTTTAAAAATCTATAAATACCTCTAAAATTATTGATGTGATGGCCAATAAGATTAAATTACACCTACAAAAGGGGATGCACATGGTAGAAACCATGGAATGAAACAATAACAACAAGAATAAGAAACATGATAATAAGAATAGTGCCAATGCAACAAAATGATAGTAACAAAAAATTAAAATGACGCGTTAGTGGAAAATAAGTGCATATTATGTAGAAAAAACTACAAAACATGTCGGGTAATGTCACATAAAAGTAAAAAATTCCTACAAACACGGGACACCCACATTGTTGCAAGATAATCAAGGCCCGTGAGCCTACAAACAAGAGATTAAAAACCACGCACAAAGCATGATGCCATAAACATGCGACACCCATGATGTTACAAGACAATAAGGCCCTTAAGCCACAATCAGAGTAAGAAGCAAACATATGTACACAACTAGAAAACATGGATGAAAAATAATCATAGAAAGATGTGATGTAAAACATATGCTAGATGAGATATGAAAGATCCAGTAATAACTGTAAGCACTACACAAGACACATGTGCTAGTTCTGTTAGTTTGAAAGATAGAAAATACACAAGATATATATGTAATCAAGTGTAATGAGGAAAGAAGGAAATATAACATGCGGATATAGTATGCAAAAGGAAGATCCCCCTAGAGGTTGGTAGTTTGGGTAAACAAAAATCCAACACCTATAATCATGTACCATTCTGTGAATGTCCTACATCATACTCAATATACCATACGAACACATGTGTGTAAAGAAGAAATGTTATATATCAAACCAAAGGAGTAAACAACATGTATAATGTAAAGTGAAAACAATGTATATTATAAAAATAGGTCTTGATTTTGTATTTTTGAAAATATTTGAAAGTTTTTTTGTTTTAAGCCTTCCATGAGGGCATATAAGAAATCATATTCTCCAAAGAGAAGGAACGGTGATTGAATAGTTCCCCCGTGGAGGGGAATAGATAGAAATGATGTAACTAAAGGAAGGGAAATGAGATTTCCCCCGGTGTGTGTGAAAAGAAAGGCTCGGGTGTAGAACCACTCCCTAAATAGTCAAGTTGAACCTATCAATAAAGTGCATCATCAAAAAATGAGTGGGGGATGATATGATAACTAACCAATATTAACCTTACAAGGAGGTAAAACAACTATTGAATATATAATGGAGGATCAAACCTTGAATGTGTCATAGAATGTGATGCAAGTGCAATTAGAACCATGGTGGTGATATGTGCCATAAAATGCCTTTGAGGTGAACTAGAAATAGTAGATCACTGATTATAATGTAATGTGTCTTATTTATGGGGTGGACTAGAATTATGAGAACTCCTAGAAGACTAATGAGAAGTAGTATGTGAGTTGTAAATCTAAAATATGTGTGTAAGATAATGAGGGTACAAACTACTAGAGACAATGTGGGCATATGAAGGCCTAGGGGATACCTAAATATTTAGAACTATGTGATGTAATATGTACAACTAAAGGCTCATCACAAGACCTAAAATGATGTGAATTCATGTTTGCAATCAAAGGCCTAGAATGAGACCTAAAGGGACTAGTGTGATGTGAAGTAGTGTGTAAATCACTAAGAATATTTGTAGATGTACTAGGAACACATCGAATAGTGATAAATTTTTGATGACTAATAAACTTGATGCACTAATTAACAATGGATGGGAAAACCCTGAGATAATATATCCAAGGAACACTTACATGCAATATCCCAATAATGATAGATTCAAAAACTAAGAATGAATTATGTGTAGTGATAGATATGATGGTGATTAGTTGTGTAATGCATCAAAAACATGGATCATAATAGAGTGCAAGAATCTAAAAAGAAATACAAAGAGGATGAAATAAGGGTCACATGCAAACATTATCTGTATGATAAGAAGTAACTAAGACACCTTTATTAGGAATATGATCAATAGTGACCATAATAGATAATGCATTAGAGATAAGTGTTTCATGTATATAAAAATCATCAAAAGAAATGATTGGTGTAGAAGGGGGTGTACGATAAATAGTGAAAATAATAGCATCTAATGGGTGATCATAAAAAGGTGGTGCTATAAATACACCATGTGTGTTATGAAATTTCAAAGTATATGGATCATTAAGATTTTTAACTTAGCATTGTTATTAAAAGATTGGAAGATTTAGTGGGCTCATCCTATTCAATTGAATTAGATTCAATAAGGTCCTAAATGATGTGTCACAACTTAATGCAACATTTTGTAGAGTGACTAATACATATATGGTAATCAAAATAAGCATTAACATAAAATTTCTTACTTTGAGGCTTACTCATATTAACCTCAAATGGTGGAGGGAGAGACACGAGACTGTATTCGAGTAGTTAATTTAAAACTAAGCATGGAACACAATGTAATATTGTAATTTTTCATCTTGTAGGTTACAATTGGAGCTTAGTAAGTTGAGAAATAACATTGAAAATGTCTTTAGAAGTAACCTTAGGATCATTTATTAATGGAAAATGGAAACTTCTCTCTAATACTATGAAAGTATAACCACTAGTTAATCTAATATAGGAGTACTAAAACATTGTATAAAAGTACAAAAACAATATGGAATAATTGCAACTAATTATACTAAATGAAATAAAACCCTAAATATTACAAGTAACTAAGGAGAAATGACTTAGTTGATTAAAGAATACTGACGCAGGTTGTCACAGGTCTCATGATAAAATCCAAGAGTAGGAAAAAACACCCAGAAGTCCTTAAAAGTTTAGATCTCGATGATCTGAGTAAATTGAGGCACCTAGGAAGGTATTGGGGCACTCGGGTGCCCTGGTCTACATATTAGGTGCCCTGGTTTCTGTAAAAGATTTGAATCTGGTTTCATATGGTCGCAAGGTATCCCCAAGTGTTCTCTTTCATATCAGATCTATTAGGATGCACTGAATGTTCTGAATAGTGAGGTGATGACCTGTAAGAGAGAAGGAGGTATCAAACCCTAAGAAAAATAGTGGTATTATCACTGAGTGTTGCACTACATTTCAAACCTGGGTGTAGTTTTGGTATGTGTGTGCATGTCGTGCCCTAGGTGCTCTTGTGCAAGTTATATTTTGTGAATTAGTGAGTGATAATAACTATAGAATATGTAATAGCATGTGTTCATGAAATATAATAAAATCATCCCCATATGTTGTGTGTGTTAATGCAAATCTCCTAGCCTTGATGCATGACACTTTGTGGATGTAACTCTAGATGGAGTGATAGTAGTATGTGATGCTATGACCCTCACTATGGTCTCATAACTTTGTATTTATATGGTTATCTTGCTCAAATTTCATAATTAACACTAACATGGACGTCAAGGAAAAAGATAAGAATGAAAAATGGCTAGAAAGACCCCAAAAAGGAGTGGGAAAGTGGAACATGGATTGGGGTGCCCAAGTACAGGCTTGGGCATCTTGGTTTAGTCTAAAATGATAGAATTTTTTTGAAATAAGTGGATATGTGTAGTAAAATATGTGGGAATGACGAAATAAAATATAAAAATAAGATAGCCAAAAGGTGGGATTAATTAGTACTTTCTTCACTTGAGAACCCTTTAAATAGTAGTACAAGATTGGGCTAAATAATTCCTTAAGTTCATGATTTTGTGTCTATATTTTTCCCCACTTTATGTTGGTGAGTGGAACACTTGGTAACATAAAGTAGATAGATATGCATACCTGATATCCATGTAGAGTGTAGAAGAAGACGTGTCGATGAAATTCCTCAAGCGTGTAATGAAAAAAAGAAAAAGTGGAGGACCGTGGATTCTAAAGATGAAAAATGTGCATAAAAAGTGACGAGAGTGAACCTAGGTTGGATTTTGTTTGTATTTTTTGTAGTGTGTAGTGTACCTGTATGGTTAGTAAAGGAAAATGTCATCACAGTGTGTCATTGTTGTTGTTGTTGTTGCCCCTAATTTGACTTCTTGTTTCTCATACAACCAGAATTACAAAGAAAAAATGATCAAGTAGTCAAATATATATGTATTTTGGGCCCATAAAATATGGGCCAAGTATAATAAGGTGCATGGGCACACAAGGAGAAAGTGCGCAGGACAGGGTTCTAGGAGGGTTTAACAAAGAAAGTGGTGTGCATGCAAGACAAAACACAGATTTCAAGACTTATCTATATTTGACACATCGAGAAGAACACAAGAAAAGTGTGACCCGAATGCATGTGCGGAACGGATAAGGTGCCAAAATGATGACAAGTTGGCCTAAGAAGGAATATACCCTGTGATGGAAGTTTCTAGAAGGCCATCATTGCAAAGAGTGGAGAGCTCAGACCTAAAGAAGCATGCTCCCATGAAGGACCACCTTCAACACTTGGCAACGGATCTACAACTCCCAAAAAGGCTTGATGATGTTGAGAAGGGCTATAAATACAAGCACCCATCAAAGGAAAAGGAAAAAAAAGAAGAAGGTGAAGCCATGCAGGAATCCTATGAGAGCTCCATAAGTTGGGCAAGGATATATAGGAAAAGGATGTAATAAGGGGTTGAGATTGTAATTTTCTCTTGATAACTGATGGGTCTAAATACATATATGATGTATGACTTTAGTCTACATAGTTTTGGTAGTCTGTAATGAATCCAATGAATATAATGAGGTTACCGAACTTGATGAATATAGTTATTAATGTTTATGATCCATGTTTATAGCTTACAATTTTGATTCATGAATGTTTATGGAATGAATATAAATCCTTATATATTTCCTTTCTATTTTGGTTCCTCTCTATAATATTTTAATTACCATTCACTCTAGGATGACTACATTTGTCTAGAAGCCATTCTGAGTTCTATGATAAGTGTATGTCTCATTCCCACTCACTCTTTTTAATCTCCTATCATAGATGATGTTTCCCACTTAACTCACATAAAAGAGAAACTCAGTGCCCTCGCATGCCTCGGGTGAGGGCCCAATAATAGCTAGGTGATAGACCGATGCGAATGGGATTCCCTTGTTCTTGGTGGGTGTAAAAATGACTACATCTTGGTTCCTTTGCTGGGACCTCTTTTCAAAGTTGTAGTGGGAAATAACATATATCATGATTTGTGTAATGAGTGATGACATAATCCCTAACTCTGGAATGTATTGAATCATAGTTCAAGAGCACAAAGGAAGAATTTTCTCAGATATTCAATATTGGGCTTGAGTTTGATGCATGCAGATGGGTAGAAGAGAACCTCTACCATGAGTTGTATGAAACTTCCTTCTATTTCTTCCCAATAGAGTTGTATGAATGGCTCTCAACATATGCGTCCAGATCAAGTTAGGATTATAGATCATGCATGTGGACCCAAGAAGAGTACCAGAGGCTACAAGATGTAGATCTGATGTGGACCCGTGGTATGGATCATTAGTGGAAAGGAGTACTAGATAGATACACTCTCGAATACCTATTTCTACATATTCTTGTCCGGAAGTCGTTGAGTTTGAGTTTTTTCAAGAGCCCAGAGGATCATTTCTATGTGTTATTCCTTTGGAGATGAATATATTGATCATTAACTTGAGTTTAGAGGCACTTCTGATGACCGGCTAAACTTCTTTGAGCATTGGAAAAGGAAGCTAGGGTGGAGGAAGATGGAAGATATTACAACTGAGAAATAAAAATGTAGAGATGAATCAAGTATAGTGAAGCATGTGAAAGAGATATTTCTAGATAATGTGAGGTTGCAAGTGTGATGGATCTATGGAGGTAGACGTTACAGGAAGGAATTGAGGTTCATTCAGAGGACGTGGAATTTGATCAGTCTGTGCTACCCCATCTTTGTAAGCACGGGAGAGAGACCCCTTTGGATTCTGATGAATTTTTTTTGTGTGGAGAAAGAAGAGTCATTGGCATGCATCTGAACCCACCTAATGACCAAACCTTGGCACTTAGTTTTCCAAATAAAGGGAAAAGTATTGTTAACCCAGTCGGTATCACTGGAAGTGACCGATATGTGCTTAGGAGATACAATTTCTCATTTGGAACTTCTATGGATGCACACTCTATTCTAGTGTTTGGAGGAATTTTTAGACAAGGTGCAAATACACAAGGCTTAGACAACACATTGGGAAATGACACAAGGTATACATCTGGTAGTGGAATGATCTCGCAGACCATTGGCGCATAGTTCAACGGGACATTGGGGAAATTAGGCTTAACCACTTCGGGCCCGTTCTTGGCCACATGAGGATCTGGAGATGGAATTACTGGATCGGGAGGCACAGGACCTGGTGGATCGAGTAGATCTGGTGGAGGAAACATTGGAGGAAACAAAATATCTAGACCAGGAGGATAGGGGCCTTAGCCACCTCCTCAAGTAATCTTTGAAATGCCTTTACACTTTCCATACTACCATGACATAGAGGATGTTGTGGAGCATGTTCATAAGTGTGAATTTCTATGGCACGTGAAGGGGATCACAACCCCAAAATGGAAGGCCAGTCAATTTACAATGACGTTGCGAAGGTGTAGACATAACTGGTATAGGAAGTATGACCTCCATTAGATGGTGGTAGGTTACACCATGTTGAAAAATGCCTTCTTAGTGGAATTCCACATCCATGATTTTGAATAGAATAACATCAGCATCCTCAAGGAGATCCAGCAGGGAATGACGAAGAGTATACAAGAGTATGATGTGTGGTTTAAGACTCTCCTCTCAAAATCTTCATATGAAATTCATCCTTCATAACATGCTCAATGGTTTTTTGGAGGGTTGATAACACCATTTATAATAGCATTATCTCATAAGACTTTCATAGAACCTTGCAAGGTGCTAGAAGCTGTTCTACTACACACCAAAGCTATTGGAAATGCTGATACTTGTGTTAGCCCATTTTTGGAAGCTCAAATTGCTACTATGGCTAAATAACTAGAAAATTTATTTGCGAGCTCAGCTCATAAGACCTGTAGTGGAATGTGGTGTACGGATTGTGAAGTAGAGAGGCATTCCAAGGATAGTTTCCCCCAAAAGATAGTACGTGCCATAACGGTAGATTGTGAGATTTTTCATAGGGACCATGATGCAAATATATGTCCCTTGTTACAGCATGTAATTTGGAAGAATGTATCTTACTACTATAATATCTTCACCTTGACAACCCATGATACTAAGGATTGTAGGCTTATTGAATTGATCCACGAGGTCATTGATCATGGTGTGCACTAGACCAGCCTTGCCAGTAGTTTTAAGTGTGATGATCACCGTTATGAGGAGCACACAAATGGAGGTGCATGTGGAAGAAGTTATGAAGGAGGATTTCAAGGTCGTGGAAACCATGGAGGAGGAATAAGTGATTTCCCATAGGAACATGTTATAATTGTGGATCCACAAAACATTATAAATGAGAGTGTCCTGATCTATTACAATGCTCATGGTGTGGGAAGCACAAGTATGAAGAGTGTCTACAACTATACAAGCATATGAATAAGAAACATGGGAAAGATAAGGGTGTTGTTATGGTGAACATAAAAATTCTTAATTCATAATGAATGCCAAGAGTGGCGTGCGAGTTAGAGATAGAACTTGTACTGGTGACAATGCCTGCAGAGGCTGCGCATGCCAAGGAGATTCCTAAACCAAGGAAATTATTTTCCAGAGAAGAGGTACCACATGGAAGGTACCTCGAACCTTCCCATCTAAAAAAAGTATGCCAGTAGACTCTGGATGTAATTCAGAGTTTACAAGGGGAGATACAGTGTCTCAAGGAGTGATTGAGGTAGGTGGCACAGCAAAAGGATAACAAGGTTTCAAGAAGTGACTTAGATGAGGTCAAAGAAGTATGTAAAATGTTAGGGCAAGAGGATATTATTCCCTTGCCGGGAGGATGGCTAAGGGAGAAGGTACCACATACTAGAGCAGAGTGTGAGAGACAAGTTTTACATGCAAACATTTCTCCACATAGCCTTGGATATGATAAAGAGATTACTCTAAATACAGTTATTGATGGGTGGATCCTGAGAAATATCCTTATTAACACAAGAGTAGAAGTGAATGTTATTACCATAGATTCTTGGCATCAGATGGGAAGGCCCACATTGTAGCCATCCTCAAATGTGTTGTATATGGAAAAAAAAACTAAGGTCATGCCCATAGGAGTATTAAAGGATGCAGTGATTACCATTCAGGGGGCCAAGTTTACTGGAGACTTCAAAGTCTTTACGCTCACTGACGCAAAAAAATTTCCAGCATTACTTGGGCACCCATGGTGTTACAAGAATAATGGTGAAATAAGGTTTAACAAAGTATATATTAGTTTTAAGAACACGGAAGAATGTGTGATCATCCCTTTGAAAGATGGGAAGTTGGATCCCTACACAGAGCCATTGGGAGAATAAATCCTTGATAGAATATACGTAGGGTCCATCAGATATTT
Source organism: Taxus chinensis (assembly GCA_019776745.2). Lineage (NCBI taxonomy): Eukaryota > Viridiplantae > Streptophyta > Pinopsida > Cupressales > Taxaceae > Taxus > Taxus chinensis. Next base: position 391,947,139 of record CM034154.1, read on the forward strand.
TGAGATAATTCACCCTACAAAAAGAGTTATCTAATTTGAGTATGCCTAGTCTATGAGTGATACCACAAGAATGGTGTGTGACAATTGGGCACACGGGACCTTTGAGTTATCGAACAACATTTAAGAGGATCAATAACCACGGTGATAAAGGTGCATACAGTCTAGTGACTGGGAGGAAGAAAACTACCAAGCTACTGTGGAGGGGCTAATTTGGAAGATTTCTTGCGAGAAATGGAGGCCCATTGGATAAGTGAGAAGGAAATGTGGAAAATGTTTAACTATAACTTACTCGGAACTATTGCGCACTAGTGGGTGACACATTGGGAGACCCTCTTAGAATGATGTGAGGTGAAAATTTCCTTCTCCATAAGGTTTTGCAAGAGTAATGTGCCCATGGCTATAAAAGACTACCATGGTAAGGATACCACTTCCTTCCATATCCAAGCATGTGAGATAACCTAGATGGAAATCGTAGAAGCACTACCTTCATTATGGGTTCACAAGTTGTACTCCACTATGCAAGGTTGTGCACGCATGTTCTATATCCACTCGGAGATGCGTCATCAAACTGGTAATTGCAAATAATTTGTGGCTGATCTCATTCAAACATTTGAGTATTGGAGTACAAATCCATTAGTACATAAGGAGTTGTAGGTAGTTAATAACCTTACAATAGGGGATAGTGCTATTGTGGAAGATAGAATACAAGAATTTCTAAGAGAACCTGGCCTAGAGGCACACTTTGAGGAAGAAGAAATAGAGGAGATACAACTTGAGAATGCATGTATGGAAAAGTAAAAAGGAAAGATGGTGTATGTCATTAATGGGGAAGAGGTGGAAATCTTGGATGTTAACCATTCTGTAGGGAAGCGCAGGGTCATAGATAGTGTTGATGAATGGGCACACACCTACCATGAACCTTTAAAGAAGAAACATGTTAACATCAGCTCAGAAGTAGAACCCAAGGAGGCAATCATTAGGGACTATTGGTCGGAGAAAGAAGTCCCTAAAATCATTGATCTGTTACGTGAATTCTAAGAGTTGTTCCCATGCAGGTACCATGAGCTTAAAGGTGTTCACCATTCTTTGGGGGAGATGAGGATAAAGCTGAAGGAAGGTGCATGCCTAATAAGGAAGAGGCCATACCGGATGAATCCCAATTTGTGTGTAAAGGTCAAGGAGGAAATATATAAAATGATAGCATCAGGTATCATTGAGGCTATAGAAGATTCGAAAGGGATAAGTCCAATGTTGATTAATATCAAGAAGGATGGGAGGATAAGGATCTGTGTTGATTATAGGGACATGAATGCAGTATGTGTCATTGATCCTTTCCCAACCCCATTTACTGAAGAAATCTTAGTGGGAGTGGTAGCACGCGAGGTCTACTCTTTCACGGATGGATTCTCGGGCTATCACATGTAATGATTGCGAAGGAAGACTAGAGAAATATTACTTTCACCACTGAGTGGGGAAGTTTACCCTATACGGTCATGCCTTTTGGGTTAAAGAATGTGCCTATTGTGTTCTTACGCATTATGGTGTGAGCTTTCAAGGAATTCATCCATAAATTTCTTCAAGTTTACCTGGATTATTGGATAGTATATGGGTTAGTGAAGGACCATTGTGACAACTTAAGGTTAATGTTTGAGAGGTGTCGGAAGTTAAGGATATCCCTCAACATTAAGAAATGTGTCTTTGCTACCCCATTTGGAACATTATTGGGGCACATCATATGTAGGGAAGGTTTACTAGTAGATCCCACCAAAGTTGTAATAATTGTAGGATTAAGGGAGCCTACTAGGCAAAGAAGAGTGCACAGATTGCTTGGACACGTAGGTTATTACAACAATTTCATCAAGGGTATGCCAAGATTGCCACAACTTTAGAAGAGTTACTTAGACACAAGAGTTCCTTCCTTTGGGGAGAGGCACAATAGAAGGAATTTGACACTTTAAAGGATAGGCTTTTCGCCACACCCATACTATAATTCCCCTCTTGGGATAAGCCCTTCCATGTTCATGTTGATTCCTTAGGAACCACCATTGGAGTAGTATGTGCACATCCTGGTGAAGGGATTGTTGATCATCCTTTATGCTTTGCAAGTAGGAAGTATACACCAGCAGAGTAGAATTATACTACAACTAAGTGCAAGGCATTGTCAATGATCTATGCGCTTCACAAGTTCAGATAGTATTTTATGGCAACCCCTTTTATATTTTACACTAACCATATGACATCGAAATATTTAGTGAACAAGTCTATTCTACAAGGGCACATATGTCAGTGGGTATTGTTGTTCCAAGAATTCGAGTTCATGGTGATTGTCAAACCAAAAAAAAGTAATTCCAGACCTGATTATTTTTCTAGAATCAATTTAGGGTAGGATGTGCAAGGCATTGAGGATACCATGCTAGATGCACAACTATTTAGGTTGTGGCATGTTTCCTCAGACTTATAAGATATTGCAGTATTTCTCAAAACATGTGTATCACTAGAAGGAATGAAGGAATTGGATAAAAATCAATTAGCTATACGCTCCGCGCCCTACATGTTGATTAGTGGGGATTTATACAAATTAGGATGTGATGAGATTCTACATCGGTGTGTGCTAGAACATTAGCACCTAGCCATAATGAAATAGGTGCATAGAGGTAGTGCAGGTGGGCACTATGCAGGTGATGCCACTACACGCAAAATATTGATGGTTGAATTATGGTGGTAGACCCTATATCAAGATTGTAAGGAATATTTCAAGGCATGTGACCATTGTCAGCACATTGGAAAACCAAGGTGAAGAGATGAAATTCCTCTGCACCCTATTCCCAGTGCCGAGCCATTCGAAAAGTGGGCTATATACTTCGTAGGCTCTATTACACCAGCCATGCATAGCACTGGGTCACATTATATAATCACTTACACAGGGTACTTGACAAGGTGGGAAGAAGTATCACCTACCAAGGATTGTACAACAGCTACTACAACAAGGTTTATGTGGGAAAACATTATTACAAGGTATGGGTGCCCTTTGAGTTTTACTAGTGATAGGGGTACACATTTCTTAAATGAGGCAATAAGGATTCTGTTAGCAAAATTCATGGTGGCTCATCACAATAATATCCCCTACCATCCACAAGCAAATGGAACCACATAGGCATTTAACAAAATACTAAGTCATACCCTAACAAAAATTTGTGACGTTGGTAGACAATATTGGGATGAAAAAGTATCAGCCGTTCTTTGGGCATATAGGACAACCTACAAGAGATTAAATAAGGCCACACTATTTCAATTAGTGTTTTGCATGGAATTTATCATCTTTGGGTATATAACGCACATGAGGATTGACCAATGAACAAGTGCTAGAAGAAATAATTAACAATTTAATGCAATTGGATGAAATACAATCACTCGCCAGGTGGAGCTAGAAGACTGAAAAAGAAAAAAAAGGCATGGCATGATTATCACATTAAGAAAAAAAGTTTGAGGTTGGGAAGATGATGCTACGTTCCAATTTTCTATGCCATCCTGGGAAGTTAAAATTCCATTGGTTAGGTCCCTACATCATCTTGTACATCCTTGATTTAGGTGCGTGCCAGTTACAAGCGTTAGATGGGACGAGATTCCTAGGATACTTCAATGGGAATAGGTTAAAGCCCTACTATAAATAAGTCTTCTTGGTGTTTGTAATAAGGTAGTATTTCCAGATAGGTTAGAACTTCCTTTAATGCATTTTTTCTTTTCTTTTGTTTCCCTTTCTCATTGTTGTTTTGTGTTGTACCTTGGGTGCCAGTAACCTCATTAATTTTTCAAAGTTTGTGAATGCGTAGAGGACCACGCATAATTTTAGTGTGGGGTGGAATAATGTGAAAGAAAGTGCAAGGTGTGAATTACTAGGAAGGATTGTGTTAGAAATCCTAGATTGAATGGCCCTATGAAAGGAAGCGCATGGATGGCCCTGTGAAAAAAAGGTGAATGAGGATGGTTGGTATCAAGATAAGAATACATCTTGGTTCCATGTACAAGGGAGAAAGAATTACCTTCGGCGTTGGTAACCCGTGCATAAGAGTCTTCTGTCAGATAGATTGTTTATGTGCTAGAAGGTTGTAAGATTCTTCGTGCAAGGTTGGGCACATGAGTGGGGGGATAGAGTGTGGCTTAGTGGAAAAGTTGTAATAAGTGTTGAAATACAGTGGTAGGTGAAGTATCATTTAATGCTAAAAAGAACATAAAGCTATAAATAGAAGGTTGGGTACTTTATTATGGACATTGTGAATATGAAAAAAGAAAGATCTTACGGACTAGGGTTTCCAGAGTTGATCTGTGTGAATAAATTAACATGTGAGTGAATAGATTTTATTTGTAAACTAGAAAGAAAGATGTTCATGAGTGTAGAGAAAAAACATTTGTGGAGAAGCACTGTCTGGTGAAAAAGGTTATTCCAGTTAGGATTTGGTAGTTAGGGTACAGGCTAAAAAGGGTTTCTTAAAAAGATTGAGGTCTGATCTTGGAGAAGGTACAAAAGCAGAGAAAGTAAGAGAAGTTGAAGTGTAAAGATAACCTAAACCATGACACCTAAGAAACCAACTATATCACCTAAGAAGATGAAGAGCAAGGGAAAACAACCAGAAATCCCCGTAAGCATGAATAAAGAATGGTACATAGAGATGCAGTACCCAGATGGGATTTTACTTGGGAAATAATGAGAGTCCCACTTAAGAAACATAATGGTGAGTGATCACAACCATCGCACGAACACAACAAAAAAGGAATTGGCATTGGAGTTGGTGTACCTGACAGACAAGAGGATGCTATAGGGTTTACCTATCAATAACGACGAGGTAAAAGTAAAATTAGAGAAGGTGGGATTATTGTAACTCTATGAGTTGCCTTATTTTGGAAAACCTGAGTGCCTCTATCAATGGTTAATGTCGTGCATGCATGAGGAACACTTTTACTTCGTAGGGTGGAAGATGTGCATAACTCCTCAGCTAATTTAAAAATTCATAGGCCTTATCTATGAAGGAGAAAGTATAGTTGATGAATTGAGTGACAAGGAAGCTATCAAAGCAACCATCACCGGATATGATTATAAGAAGGGTCATGGTACTTTTCTATCATGGAGATCTAATACACTGTCATGAGAACTGATGTGCACCAAGTGATAAAGCTAAATGACCAAGAAAGGTGGAAACATGTGAATAAGGTCTAGTTAAATGTGTGAAGGAAAATATTAGAAGGCACCATCTATAATTTTTTTTCCTTCATCGCAGATGAAATTATCAGTAGCATAGAGGAAGGAGATAGGATACTCTTTGGTAATTTCCTTATAACAATTGTGTTTTCAGATATTGAAGTGCCAGATGAGGTAGATAAGTTTATTTGGGAATATTTAGAGGAAGACCCCTTGCCTACGAAAATATTTGCAAAGTACACTTGCGATAGCATAATGGCTGCTCACAAAGCACACCTAGAAAAATGGTATAAGGGCTTAGGGGATGCATTTAGGGTGGAGTGGAGGATCCCAAAATAGCTGCTAGCACTCTTTGATGGAGAATCCAAATTTGTAGTGTACCATCATTTCTACATTGTCAGATTTAAATTGATAGATGAAAACATGGGCCCTTAGTGTAAGCTCCCCTTCTCCTTCACCGCTCAATATTTCCAAGCAGGGGTAAATAGGTTTAAAGAGGCCAAAATATTAAGTTTTGACCTTAGTAAGGTAGATCAAGACCACATGGAGTTGTGTAGAAATCTCGTTTACCCCACGAAGCATGTGTACATGGAGAGGTATGTCTCCCACGAAGTTAAAATGATAAAGCCCCTGAATTTTCCAATAGAAGGAGAGACCGTGGTAAGGGTATATCTATGCATAAGACCAAAGTTTGAGAAGGGCACATACCTAGAATGTGATTTCTCCATCCTTGAAGACCCCATGAGGAGAAATAATCCCGCACTTGAAAAGAAAGGAAAAGAAGAGGTGAAAGGGAAGAAGACACTAAGTGTCCAAAGTGTACCACAAGTGGGTGCCCCAGGTACAAGCACTAGAATTAGTACTTACATGCATAGGAAGAGGTCCCTAGTCAGAGAGGAGGTACAAGAAAAATAAAATCCTATCAAAGGATAAGTCACTAGAAGAGGAAGAAAAAAGAGCCAAATCTCTTTTACTAGAATACCTAGTTAGGAAGAAACATAAGGTGATGGAGGAGGCTGATTTAGAGGACACGGAGAGCTTGGAGGCCTACAGAGGAGAAAGGGATGATGATGAAGAAGATGAAACTGAAGGAGCATAGGAACCACTAGTGTTTGATGTGCATGATTCATAAGAAGAGGGCGGAGAAGAGGAAAATGAGTTTCTCTTTGTGCAGAGGAAGGGTAGCCAGGAGGAGGAAGGCACCCAATATAAGGGAGGAAGTGAAGAAGTGAGTATGAAAAATCAGACTCCAAGCCTCACGCAATAGTAGATAAACGAGGCGGTAGAAAAATAAGCATCTAAAATCATTGAAGCCTTACTAGAACAAGAGTTGGAGTGTAACGCTGATTTAGTAATGAATGAAGATAAGGAAAAAAGTGTGGGAAAAGATCACAATAGCACATGAGGAGGCCCCATTTTAATGGTATGTATTCCTATGGTCACGCACACAGGAGGAAGGTGTATGGAGATCCAGAGACCAAAAATGAACTATATTGATGATCCAAACAAGGTATTACATGTGCGTTTCCAAAGCACAGTACCAATAGAGAAAATATTAGATATGAATTCATTTGATGAGGAAGGTGCATACCCTCGAACGAGGAAAATGCTTTCTTGGGAAATTGAGTCCCACATCGATGAGTTGGAATTCAAGGTAAGACAAGGGGAAATAATGAAGCTGCCTAAGTCAAAAGGAGACAACCCCTTGGTGAGCGCTCAGTGCCTATCAGATGAATAAGTCTGAAATGCATTGAACAAGGTCTTAGGTTAACTAGAAGCTAGGTTATTCGAGAGGATAGATAAGGTAAAATTCCTAGAGGTAGAACTAGAGAAGAAGGAATAAGAGCTCAAAGAAAGGACCAAGGACTTAAAGTGGGAGGAACTAATTAGTGCACAACTAAGGTGTGATTTGAAATAAGGGAAGGCAAGGGTGCACGAGGTTTGCAAGAAATTGGAGATGATCACAGATTCTATTTTCTTGAATCATCCAGATCTAACGTTGCCCACGCAGAAGTATGGATCCCCCCTAGAGTGTCTAGAGGACTTAACCCATGTCCTTACAATGGAAGGCAACCACTAGCCTTAGATTTTGCAGAGGAGGAATTGATGTGCAAGGAAAAGGAGGAAAAGATGAAGGTTATGGAAATTTTTACCAAGTACAAGAAATTCCTTGTAATTGTGAAAGTTAACGCCCAAGCCCTTGAGGCCATTTATGACAATTGCACCAATAGAGATAGAGTGGCGAGCATTCTAGTCACCTCCCATGAAGTGTAGCTCAAGGAGTTCTAGTAGAAGAATAAGGGGAATATAGTGGAATGTGAAAAGATCTTAGCCAAAGTTGAGAAGAAATCAGAGGCTATTAATATCTTGTGGGGCTTAATCAAGAACTAGCTGAAGGAGTTGTATCCCCAGATCACTCAAAGGATGGAGGCACTCAAAGACTTGGGAAAAAAATTAGAGTAGATCATGGAAATGATGAATACCCAAGGAGAGGGGCTAAGCTTTGAAGAGGTTAGCACCCTATTTGGTGTCATTTTTTAGCCTGCACGGAGAAAGGTTGGTATCTGGAATAAGCTAGAGGTAGACCTAACAAAAACATTCCCTCTCCTCTTACAGAAGTGATAATAGTTCCCCCATTATTTCTTTCTTCAACAAAGTTCTATTCCCTTTTCCCAAACCATTTAAAGGTAGTCATTATTTATTCATTAAGAAGGTGTTCCCACAGGTGGAGAACGAGCATAGTGTGGGTTGATGTTGGGCCCCAAAAATATTGGCAAATTATAAGAAGGTGTGTGGGCATGCAAGGCCTAGTTAAGAAAGGGCACACAAGGAGAAAGTGTGCAGGACATGGATCTAGGAGGGTTTAACAAAGCAAGTGGTGCGTGCACAAGACAAAACAAAGGTCTCAAGACTTAGCCATATTTGACACATCAGATAGAACACGAGAAAAGTGTGACCCAACTATGCATGTGGAATGAATAAGGTGTCAGCCTAGTGATAGGTTGGCCTAAGAAGGAATATACCTTGTGATGGAATTTTCTGGAAGGCCATCATTGCAAAGAGTGGAGAGCTCGGACCTGAAGAAGCATGCTCCCATGAAGGACCACCTTAGAAACTTGGCAACATATCTACAACTCCCACGAAGGATTGATGATGTTGAGAAGGGCTATAAATACAAGTACCTACTAGAGGAAAAGGAAAAAAGTAGAAGAAGGCAAAGCCATGTAGGAATATTGTGAGAGCTCCATAAGTTGGGTAGGGATCTATAGGAAAAGGATGTAATAAGGGGTTGGGATTGCAATTTTCTCTTGAGAACTAATGGGTGTAAATCCAGCTATGATGTATGACTTTGGTCTGCATATCTGTGGTAGTCTGTAATAAATCTAATGAATATAATGAGGTTAGTAAACTTGATGAATATGGTTAGTAATGTTTTCGATCCATGTTTATACCTTACAGTTTGGATTCATGAATGTTTATAGAATCAATATAACTCCTTATGCATTTCCTTTATGTTTTAGTTCCTCTCTATAATATGTTAAGTACCATTTGGTCTGGGATGACTGCATTTGTATAAAATCCATTCTGAGTTCTATGATAAGTGTATGTCTTAATCCCAATCACTCTTTTTAAGATCCTATCATATATGTTGTTTCCCACTTAACTCACATAAAAGAGAGACTTAGCACCCGCGTGTGCCTCAGGTGAGTTCCTAGCACCCGCTAGGTGATAGGTCAGTGCACATGGGATTCCCTTGTTCTTGGTGGGTGTAAAAATTACTACATATCATACAACTAGACTTGCAAAGAGAATATGATCAAGTAGTCAAATATATGTGTGTGTGTGTGTAAAAACCCTTTGTAAAATATGCATGTGTATAGAAATGTGTAAAGTACACAAATGTAAAATATGTGAAAATGGAACATGTGCACCTGATCCATGTTGAGAAAAAGGGTGTAAAGGATATCCTGTACTGTCGTGAGTTTTTTGGGTGATCACATGCCACCCTAGCTGAAGAACTAAAGGGAAGAAATGTTCTGTGTCATCCAAAATTTAATCACTTCTATTGAAATGTGTGAATAGATCTTTGTAATTTCCTATTTTTTGGGCTATCTAATGCCACTGGATGAGGTAGTGTAGAGAGGCACACTGACTGTAACCTCTAATCATGTAGTTGCTCCGTAGAAATGCCAAGAGACATTATGTCCTATAGATGCTGGTATGTATGGAGTTCATAGACTGGTTTGAACTCACTCATTGTATGTAAACCCATGATGCCAAGGGTGGAAAGTGCACTATACTGAGTTGGTGTAAGTACATTGTGTTATTAGAAACTATTAATGATGCCCCCCTTCTTTGGGGGTACATGCAACGTCACTAAAAGGAGAATGCGGCCTCAAAAGAGAACCTACTACACTCTGATCTGTAGAAATATTCCCTATAGGGGGAAAGGGAAAGTTCTTGGTAGAAACCAAAGCATGCAAAAAAAAGGGATGGCTAGCCAAAACAAGTGTTATTCTGAAAACACATGCATATAATAAGAAAAGTGTAAAATACGCAGACAATGTAGTAACTACTAAGAAAAGTAGTGTAAACAAAAAATAAAACAAGTAGACTACACAAAGAAGGTTGCAAACATGGGGAATCACTCATAATGACGCAAGACATCTAAGGCCTTCGTGGCCACAAACGATAAAGAAGTGTGCACACAAGAAAAGGGAAAAGCCCACATACAATGGAAAACAAAGAAGACAAGTAGAAACAAACAAGTAGTCATGGAAAAATGTAATCCTGCAAAAAATGTTCTACACATGGAACACCCATTAGCATGTTAGAGTGATAACCAATATGTTAAATCTTGTATGAGCAAGTAATATAAGTTGCTAAGTATAAAATGAAACAATATCACCTGGATAAGATGGATGTGGATGCCCCTAGTGAACAATATAGGGACGGTAAATGGTGAGCATCCATGCTGAGTGTAGAGCCTTGTATATGTGATCACACTAAACAAAGGAATGAATGCATATGTGTTGATGATAAATAAATATAAGAAATTAGTCTAACATGTGTAGTAAAGAAATCATGTAAAACACTAGTAAATAAGAGTAAATTCCCCCAAGATAATGCAATATGTTGTGGATGGATGGAATGAATGCAAGATGGTATGATAGGAGTAATGTGCCCCCTAAGTGGATGGAATGTATGAAATGAAGTTCATTTTTTTTCCCCCTCAACAGTCAATAATGAACCGTAAATGAGAGTGCATCATTAGGAAATTGTCGAGTAATGTTTAGTGTGTCTAGCATGCTGCGATGAGTGTGTATGTCGAAGTATTGAAGTAGTGAGTGATGATTTGGACCTAAGCATATATCACTACAAGATGAGAGAAGTAGGTGACAATTGAGCCTAAAGCATAGGTAACTATGAGAATGAAAGGATGAGTGATGACTGAACAATAAATGTAGATCACAATATGATGAATAAGAAGGGATGGGGATTTATTCTAAAGCATATACCACTATAAATGGATGGAAGAAGGTGACAATTTAGCCCATAGCGTATGTCACTACGAGATGGAAGAAAGGTGTGGTGATTTAACCTAAAATATATACCACTATAATATGATATGAGGAAGGTGGTGAATTAGCGTATAGTGTATACCACTACATGATTATAGAAATAGGTGAAGATTTTTCCTAAAGTGTATGCCACTACGAGATGGAATAAGGGTGTGGTGATTTAACCTAAGGTGTATAATACTACGATATTTAATAATGAAAGTGGGTGGCGATTTAGCATAAAGTGTATGTCATTAGTCTTATGAATGTCATATGATGAAATGTTATATGGTGAGTGCAAGGTCCATTTGATTTGTAAACCCTCGGCAGTCGAGTATGGACCGATAAACTAAAGTATTTCATAGGGTGATGAGCACACCAAGTAGAACAAGGTAGTGTATGTCTTAACTAGAACATGACTATGGGATATGTATAATGTGAAAATGCATGGTAGAAGTAATGCAATGTGAATATGGAAAACACGATGATAGGTTTTGATAGAAATAGAATGTGTGGTGATAAAATTGAAGGATATACCCATACATAATGAAACCTAGCATAATATGTAGAATTTAGGTAATGTATAAGGGTGGTGTATGATGTGACTAAATGTGTAGATATGTAAAATAGGTGTGATGTGTAGAACTTAGTATAATGTAGAACACATAATAAGTGTAAGATGAATAAGGTATGATGTGAAAAGAAATAAAACATAATGTAGAATGCCTAATGTGGTGTGTGGGGTTCAGTGTAATGGTAATGCCTCAATAGTCAGGTGATGACGATGCTATGATGTGTGATATGGTATGCCTATAGGAAATGACAATAAATGATAGATACAGAAGGTGTGACGTAAGACCATGTAATGATGTTAAAAGAGGAGGGGTGTGTGTGATTGCTATACCCCCAAGCATATATGCGATGAAGGTCTAATCAACAGACACTAAGTGGATCAATATATGGATTACTCATCTTAACAAAAGTGATGGTATGCAAAAGAGAAGTATGACCATCACATGGTTCATTATCATAGTAGATTTCATTTAGATCCCAATTGTCAACATATGTAGGATTTATAGTGGATTATAGAATTACAAGATTAACCTTAGGTGGTGATTGTTATGTATGAATTGGTGATGTGGACGATATCTTTAACAAAGGAGGTCTTTTAGCTTGACTTGGAAATACAATAGATGATTTAGTAGGAGGGCGTGATTTAGAGAAAACCATGAGAAGTGATGGCTTGTTTTGATTTGGTAATGGTATAGATGATTAAGTAGTAGGAGGTGGTGAACTAACTTGGAGAGATTGTTGCTTAGTTGGCTCGTGACTAATCAAAGGATGTGCATGATAAGTAGTAGGGTGATGCTCCTTAGATGGAGAAGGAGCAATTTTTAGAACCCATTTAGATGTAGAAGTTGTAGGTGGACATGTAATAGGATGTTTTACAGAAAATGAGATAAAGCCATGATGCTCAAGATGTTTGAATCTATGCTGTAAATCATAACAATCTTTGTCATTATGTCCATTGATTTGATGATAATGGCAAAATGGATGATCTTGATACTTTGTTTGTCGATAAGGAGGATAGTAATCAATATATGGTAGAGTGATAAATTGACGATGAAGAAGCTCGGTGAGAATGTTATGTGACTTAATGTTATGGTCAAGTATGAGAGGTTATAACGATGGCATGACTTTAGGTTTAGCTATATGACATGTAGTGGACATAGATTACACATGTGATTGAGAAGCATTCATAAGTTGTTAAATTTCTGATCTAAGAGATGTGATTGTGGATTCCATAGATTGCATAGAGGATGTAGAATGAACACAAACATGTGATTGTTAAGCATCCTTAAGCTATTGAATTTCAGATCTAAGGGATGTAATGGTGGATTCCATATATTTCATAGAGGAATTATGCAATCAAGAAGCATTCTTAAGTTGTTGACCTTCATATCTAAGAGATGTGACTATGGATTCCTTGACCACAAATTTTTCATGTAAATCCTGAATCGAGTCTAATATGGGTTAGTTAGATAGAGGGTCATCAATATCAGATTTGATAAAGAAACAATGAAGCATAACACTTAATTCATGTGGTGGCGTATCATCATCAAAATACTTGGTGTCTAAGGCTCTTTAGAAAATAGCTTGGTAAATGGGACGTTTCTTAAGTAAATTAGATAAAGAGACTTGATTACCCATAATAGAGGAAGGTAAAGAATCCTAAGCGTGAAAGTGGTAAGGTTCACCAAAAAAGATTAATTGAAAATGGAAACTTCTCTCTAATACTATGAAAGTATAACAACTAGTTAATCTAATATAGGAGGACTAAGAAGTTTTATAAATATGCTAAAGCAACATGGAATAATTGCAAATAATTATACTAAATGAAATATAACCCTAAATATTACAAGTAACTAAGGAGAAATGACTTAAATGATTACAGAAGACAATTACAAGTTTGATAATAAAATCCAGGAGCAAGAATGAACACCCAAAAGTCCAAAAAAGGTCAAATATGGAGTATCTAAGTAGACTAAGGAACTTGGGAAGGTATTCGGCCTTGGCATGCCTTGGTCTATAGATTATGCACCCTAGTTTCTGTAAAATCTCTGAATATGGTTTTCAAAGGGTTGCAAGGTATCTCGACGTGTTCACTACCTATTATATTAGATCTTTTGGGCTACGTTGAATGTGTTGAATAGTGAGGTGACAAATTGCAAGAGAGAAGGAAGTATCAAACCCTAAGAAAAATAAAAGATGTAGAATTAATGGGTTAGAATGACCTCAAACGATGGTTATTATGTCATTAAATTCCGACCAAGAGGTAACATCTATTATGTTTGAGGCATGCCTTGGTCTATGATTATGCAAAATAAAAGATGTAGAATTAATGGGTTAGAATGACCTCAAACACCAAATTAGTAGTCTTATCACTGAGCACTACACTACATTTCAGACCTAGATGTAGTTCTAGTATGTGTGTGCATGCCATGCCCTAGGTTCTCTTGTGCTAGTCACACTTTGTGAAGTAGTGAGCAATAATAACTATAGAAAATGTAATATTGTGTGTACATGAAATTGAATAAAATCCTCCCCCTATGTTGTGTGTGTTGATGCAGATCTCCTAACCTTGATGCATGACACTATGTAGATCAAAGTGATGCAATGGATGCAACTCTAGATGGAGTGATAGTAGTATATGCCACTACGACCCTCATTATGGTCTCATAACTTTGTATTTATAGGGTTCTCTTGCTCTGATTTCATAATTAACCCTGACATGTCCAACTAGGAAAATATAAGAATAAAAAATGACTAGAAATACCCCAAAAAGAAGTGGGAAAGTGGAACATGGATCAGTGCACCCAAGTATAGTCCTAGTCACCTTGGTTTAGGATTAAACGATGGGACAATTGAGAAATAAGTGGATATGTGTAGGAAAATATGAGGGAAGGATGAAATAAAATATAAAAATAAGATGGCCAAAAGGTGGGATTAATTATTACTTTGTTTACTTGAGAATCCTCTAAATAGTAGTACAAAACTGGGCTAAATAATGCGTAAAGTGCATGATTTTGTGTCTACAGTCATGAATTTTTCCTTTGAAATTAGGTTCTCTTTGAAACTTGGCATTATAAGTGTTAGATGCGCTAAAAACATTCTTGTGTTTATTCATATGTAATAACTTATTTTTACGCTCTTTTCTAGTGTATGACATAGATGACTGAAATATTGAAACTTATCGAGTATGGCTGATTCTTGCAATGAAGGAAGCAAACTTTTAATAAAAAGGTCTTATAAATATTTTTCAACTAATACATTTCTCATGTTAGTAAGAATTGTGTGATAACATAAGTTATAGTCACTAGTATGCTCTTTAGATCCTTGTTTATTTTGGACATGTTGTGCATAATATAGCTTATCCTTGATGTTGATTGAAAATTTTGATAAGAATTGATTTGCCAATATAGTTTAAAAACATACAATGTTTAGGTAGATTATAGAACCATTACAAAAAAAATTACTGAAGGATCCTACGAAATAGCTTAGCAAGTAATATATCATTAGATACATAATCAAAGTAAACAACATAAAAAGATCAAATATGTTCTTATGGATCAACCTTGCCATAATAGATTGGAAGATTAAGTGTGGTGAGACTAATAATAAAATGGTATGAAACAAAATTAGGTACAAGTGGCATAAGAAATAATTGAGAAGAGTCCATAGCATTAAAAGTATGATAGAAACCTTGTTGCAATTGTAAAATTTGTTCTTAGAGAGAATGAAAGAGGGACTCAAGAGCTTATATTCTAGATGAATATGTATGTTAGCCATGGTGATGATAGAGAAGAGCTTTAGTAGAAATAGTGGCTGTAGAAATATATA
Organism: Taxus chinensis; assembly: GCA_019776745.2. Taxonomy (NCBI): domain Eukaryota; kingdom Viridiplantae; phylum Streptophyta; class Pinopsida; order Cupressales; family Taxaceae; genus Taxus; species Taxus chinensis. The sequence goes on from CM034154.1 coordinate 391,962,295, forward strand.
TAAACACATTTTACATGGGTATGCTAAATGTCCCTAAAAATGTAGGCACACAATATGTGGGTATATTAGATGTGTTGACAGAGACATGCTGGAGTTGATCTCTTACAAAGTATAAAACAATATCAATGTGGTCATGATTTTTGTGTAATAAATGTTGTAAATGTTGTTCCTTATCCTTAGGGATGTCTTGTGTATGACTATTAGAATTATTATTAGAACTATGAACTTGGATAGGATCAATGTGAAGAGTAAGGATATAAATAGATAATAAATCAAAAAATAAATGTTGTGACTCATAAACATCATCCTCATAAGTATCTTCATATCCAAATTGGGAAACCATAGCAAAATCATCATATAAATCCATAATAAAACTAGGGTTAGAGTGCATAGTATATTCATATATAAAAATACCAACATGATAATCCATTAATGCCACAAAATCATATCAAAGTAACAAATGAAATCTTAAGGCCATTAGGGTTAGGGATATGATGTTTGATTAGAGGCTAGGTTCACCAAATTATTTCACTTTTTATGAATTTCCTATTATATTCCCTTTTAAGATTTTAGTGTGTTTCTAATTATTATACATAAAAAGGATGAAATAATGTAATAAGAGGCTATTCTAATATAATTAACTTCCAAAATTAATTTCCCAAAGAAAAATAATGCTTTACAAAGTGACTATTGATCTAGGTACTATCAAAACACAAAGGATAGATTGCACTTAACTGATTATGTATGGATTTGGGAGGTTCTGAGTGATTTGAGTGTAGAAAGATGGTGATTTGAGACTGAAAGTGGTTTGTTACTAAGATTGGAACTTGAAATTGTACTTGGTCAAAACCATACAGCTAGGTTGAAACCATCTGTATGGTCCTGGCCCTTTTGTAAGGTCTTGAACCTGTTTAGATTCTAGGTCTACAATTTTTTTTGTGCCTCGCCTTCCTAAAAATAACTATCTTTGTGTGTTAATATTCATTTTTCTCCTTTATAATGGTTTTTTAACTCTGATCCAGCCCTCAAAACCTCATAGTGCAAGATGGATTTCCTACAAAAAAAGTTAGGTGGTTTGTGGGCACCCTTGTGCACCACTGAGATCACTGCTATTACGAAGAGCGATCAAACAACACATCGTTCTCCTAGCATATGATATCTACCATTGTGTAATCAAAACTTCAAAAAACATTCTTTGACACTACCTTTCTTGAGTTTCAACATTTCTCAAATACCTGGGAAAGGTCAATTTACTTTCTTATGAAGAAAATATGGATACTCCTTGACCTGGTAGATGACTGTAGACCTATAGAGAGTACAATGATAATGAATGTACATGAGCTATTTCATAATTTTTAGATCTTGGAGTGCCTTTTATTCTTACTTTTACATGAGGAGATCATAAAATTCCAGGACCATAAATGAGGTATGACTGACTTTCTTATATATGATTACGATGGTTATTATGTCATTAAATTCCGACCAAGAGGTAACATTAGTTAATATGAAGATGATGCAATTGAAATTTTTAGTGATATTTACATAGTTTGTGTATGTTTTCCTTTATCTTCTAATTAAAAATGGAAAGATCTCAGGGTAGTGGTTAGTAAAATTTGAGTTCAACTCGCTAATGGAATTACTCATCATTCTTTTCCACCTTCTCACCTATATTTTCCTTCTCTCTTAGATATCGTTGTAGTTACAAAAAAAGAATTTATACACCTTTCCTAGTTTATGACTAACCCAAGATATAGTTTAGTTTACATTTTTACTAGATTTTAATAAATGGGATCTACCCCATCTTGAAGTAGAGGGACTTAGTCCCATGAGAGTTGATGAAATACCCATTTTTTCCTTTAAAAAACATTTCACCAACAATTTTTAACACCCACTGTGGGGTAATTTTTGATGTTTTGTACCCTATGTCGATCCACAAAATCCTAAAAAATCAAATATTCCAAAATCCTAAAAAGTTAGAATTCCAAAAAAATAAAAAATAAAAAAAGCCTTTATGCCTATGCCTAAGTGTATCCTATCCCTTGGCCAATTTGAAAACCTTTTTTTTCTACTTGAGTGATTCATATTTTTGAGAAAATTGGAAGATAGAATGTACACAAAAATTTACCGTGCAAGTGCCTTTGTAGTCTTTCCTAGTCATGTATTTGAGTTTCATGAACATGTTGATTTCATACTTGCTCTTATATGGATTCCAAGACAAAATCCTAAAGGTCCATTTGAGAACCCATCTCCTAGTCCAGTTGCACCTCCACTCTCTCCACAACTGTTGAATTCTCTTCATACAAAGATGGCTACACCAATACCTTGAGGAAAAAACACCAGTCCATTGGCTTTAACTCCTCAACTTCATGAGCTACCAATATGATCAAGAAATTATTTCCCCAAATTTTATGGAAATGGAAAGAAACATAAAAATGAACATATTATAGCCTTTATCATGTCCTATGGTGTTCTTAGAGTAAGAAATGAAGATGTTTTTGTTTAGCTATTCATGGATTCATTACAAGATGATTCTATAGAATGGTTCTACTATTTGATATCTCACTCAATTAATGATTGGGAAGATATGAAAGATAATTTTGAAGTAAGGTTCAAGATGGAAGAATATTATCATGCCCTTCTTACTTAATTGGCCCAAATTAATAAGGAAACAAAAGTACCCATGAGATAAATTTTATCCAAATTCAACAAGTTGATTAATAATATCCATACTGGTGCCCCTCATATTATAGAAAATTAAAATAGGTTCTTCATAAATGCTTAATTAGCTAAAAATTGGTTCATATTATGGAGAACTCAACTGGCTACATTGGATAGCGATCAAAAAATTTCTATTGAAGTGGAAGATGATATTATCATGTTAAGAAAGATTAAGAACCATTCAACAAAAAAAAAATTAAAGCACCCAGTATGAAGAAAATGATACATTGCTACAGAATTTGCTCAATGATCCGACTAAAATAAAAAGGTAAATTTATCATAATTTTCTCTATCAAAACTAGAACCAAATTAAGATCGTTGGAGCACCCCAAAGGATTTCCTCAGAGGCTCTTCCCATTAATGTAACATGAAAAAATAGAAAAGATGAAGAACATGAAATTTTTGAATCATAACCTAAAAGAGAAGAAGTTGGATACATAAATTATATGTATTTTGAATATTCATCTGATGAATTTTCTAAGGAGTCCATGGATGATATGAATAACTACTCTAGTGTAGTGTTCACTCACTCAAAATCATATAAAATGCCTTTTCTTCCATTATATGAGTGAAGAACTTGAATCCTTAAAAGGGAAATTATACATTAAAAAAAGAGGATCACCACTACCCACTTCCATGGAGTCAACCAAGAAGAATTTGGAGACCACCTCATCCAAAGCCACATCTTCTTCTTAGAGTAAGTCTCTTTCATCTCCCTTGGTCAAATCAATTTATTATTTTACTTATATGAATGTAACTCCTACTACCTTCAATGATTCCATTGTTCCTGAAGTATCCACCTCTTCATATTTTTACATCATTGACCACTTTAAGAAGTCCAAAGTACAAATTTCTTAGTATGAGAATGTGATAACTCATCCCAAGTAATTTGATAAAATTGTCTAGTTTATCAAAGGAAGTTGTTCAAAGTCTGGTTCTAATGATTTTCCTACTAAATAAATATTTCCCAATCATATTACCAATATTTCTAAGAATATTCTTGTTTCGACACCCCAAATTTTGAGAAAATATAACCCTTCTACTTATCTTTGTTGATAAATGGGTATAAACTTAGTAATTGTATCATTGACTCTAGAAGCTTTGACAATGTTATGCTTGCAAAAGTTTCAAAGGTTCTTGGTCTTACTCTTATCCATATTTTTGGTCATTCCTACTCCATATAAACCAAAGAATTTTCCTTCATTGGTCAAGTAAAAAAATTATCAAGTAGCATTTGAATATTTCCCTAATGAGAAATTCAATATTAACATTCTTATAGCCGATATTCTAACTTCATATGGGATGTTGTTGAGTTGAATTTTCTGTTGAGATGTTGGTGGAGATATACAGATGGATTGGTTTTATGCCACCATACATATCAATGTTAAAATGGAAAATAATCTTCCTATACGAAAGATGAGATACACTATTCAAAAATAAGATGACCCAAGGCTAGAAATTCTATACCAAGACTCAAGATATGGAAACTATTTCATAAATATAGAGAAATACATGGAGATACCCATATTGATGGGGTACCCATATGTGATTGATTCAATTGAGAAACAACATGATGATTTTATGGAACCAAAATTTGAAAGTGTGCACTTCCCGTGTTCTCTCCTTGGTGATGATGAAGATTGTTGATATCTAGAATTTTCACAAAATATCCCTGAGATGACAAGTAATGCATTCCATGAGGAAAAATTGATATCAAAAAAGTTCTAGAAATTTTAGCCTCAAGTTTCCAATCATGTTCTCAGGATCCAACATGAGGATTAACTAAATATTATGATTATGATTATGAATATTTTTCATTTATTTTTGGAGAAGAGGATCTTCTAAATGATGTTTTTATTAATGGAAAGGTGCTCGATTCTCTCAAATATAACTCCACTCAAGAATAATATATATCCATCATAAATACAACCCAAAATTTCCATAAGGAAAGTGAATATTTGTCTATTTCATCCCCCCTTTTGTTCACTCTCCTTGTAAGAAGATGATACACCATGTGTGCCATACTATAGTAAGAAACATATCAAAAATTAATCAATGTGTATGAAGGATAGCCATTTGGAGAAACTAGGAAGTATAGAGAATAAATAAGACTATGATGGTGTTGGAAATATTAAAATCCATACCAAGAACAAATTTATAGAAATAATGGTCTTAAAGAGCATGAACAATAAAGAGAAAATTCCCATCAGAGAACACAGGCCTAGTTTTGAGCACGATGAACCTGATATGATCAAGAATCAATCTTGTAGCAATGGAAAAGTGAAAAATGAGAAAAAATAAGAATGGATGAATTTTAAATGGAAATGGAATTTAAATTTTACAGATATAATGAGCTATCAAAGTGGATCCTCACTTGTAAGAGGATTCATACAAACTTTCTCAAGAAGAAATAGACAATTTTCTCTTTGTCAAGTATATGGAGATCTCTTGTATCTATTGGATATCTAAAGCATTTAAGAAATGTGTATTAATTCATTGAACCAGTCAATAGGTTTTCAGAGAAAATTCATTTGGTGTTACCTATACATGTGTAATATCAAGATAAGAACAAGTAATATGTGAAAGTGGGTTGTCCCCCACTTGTATATAGGTGAGCCAGGTTTGTTTTATTTTTCCATGGTTGTTTCCCTTAGTTTTTCCATTCCTATGTTGTTGTTGTTGTGTGTGTGTGTGGTGTTTAATAAATATTCCACAAGAAGATGTTTCCTCTTTGACTTTATTCTATCTAGTTTATAAGACACTTGTTTTCTTAATGTTGTGGTATTTTGGTTTTCATACTTGAAGTTTTTGTGGTTTTTCCAACTTTAGTCAAGTACCTAAGTATGAGCCAAATATTGTAATGTAAAATGTCTCTACATTTTAGTTGACAACACCATGTAAAGTGTTTTATCTTTTTGGTCAAGTAGATTAGAATTGTCAAACCTCTTTTCAAAGGTCAACTTCTAGGAATTTTTTCGAGAGCCTTAGATTGTCTTAGGATCCCAAATTATAGTTAATGGAAAGAGATCATAGTTTTATTCAAGGAAGTATGGTTTAGGAAATATATTGTGACCTTTGAAATGGTTTTGGGAAAGCATTTTCTTTATGTGATTTTTGAGAAAAATGTCTATGTGTGTGATCATTAAAGAAGAGTCAACTTCTGAGAAAGGTCTCAAGAAGTACAAGAAGTGTTGATAACTAAAACCATAGTCATTGCAAAACATAAATGGTATACTACATGATGTAATATTCAAGATAAATTTATAGGAACATAAAAAAGTGGAAACCTTCCCAACATTGAGGCACGATGGTTTTTTGAAACAAGGGACCTTGCATTAAGATTTTTAGGCACCTCATATGGAGTCGTGATCCTAATAAAGGGATAAGTTGAAGAAAAATTGACCCCCTCCATGACCCAAGTGTTATTTTGGTTCATACTTGTTTCAAACTCTAGTGATAACTTAGCTCAATAGCATGCCTTTTTAGGAAAAAGTGTCAAGTTGAATCAAAAATCATGAAGGAATCATTTTAAAAGTTTCTAAATAATTTTATTAGATTCGTTGGCTTATTTCTAGTCAAATTCATAAATTATACACCTTGAAAAGGATGATTTTTGGTCTCAGGCCAATAAGTGTTCTTTATATTTGAATTATCCATTAACATTATGTTGTCATAAATTTAAGTGCACTTGGTGCACTTTTGAAGATTGGAATCCTTTTGGGAGTGTAAAACATGTTTGTAAAGTGAACTTTGAAACTCCTCCAACCAAAATGCACCCTCCTCTCATTGGTGGATAAGAAAAATCATAAAACAATGAGGAAATAGAAAATTTGGAAAGGTTAAGCATGTTCTGGGTCCCACCCCTTCCTCCTTAGTGCACTTTGGAAGCCTCCTTTTACTTGGCACAATGGTGTGTCATTTGCACCTCTAAAGTGAACCTAAGGCTGATTGGAGTGCATTTATACCAAGGTTTATGCAAAGTGAGCTCTTTTTTTACTTTGCACAAAAAAAATTGAAATCCCTTAATCCTCCAAGTTTTCATTAAAAAATTATATTCCATCCCAAAATTATAATTCAAATTTAGGAAAAGTGTAGCTCATAAAAATCTTCAATAAACGTTTTTTTCTTCCTCCCATATCAATGAAACCACTTGTGTGACCTAACCATTTTTTTCTCATATCTCATGATCCCATAGTCAAAATACTTTAAGATTTTGTATACATAATCCTATTAAAAATATATTAAATTTTATATCAATAACATGGAATATGATGGAGTGGATTATTTTCTATGTTCACACGAAGATTGAAGCTTTTGAAACCTTGTTTTACAAAACCACTCAAAACTTATCAGATAATTGCTAGAAAACCACATAAAGCAAAAATTTGAAACTTTTTGAATGATATCTCCTTGAAAACTACCTCATTTTGAGCTATCATTCATGTTCTACGGTGAAATGATTCATGTGATATGAGTATATCCATTTTTGCCTTGCAAAACCTCTCAAAAATCCTCTTTACACCAAAACTTATTTTGTTATTTCCTTCAAATCCCAATGATATTTCTTCCTCAAATATAGATATCTTATTCCCCTCCAATATAAATTTGTAATGAATCAAGAATAAATTAATTTGGATGTGTATTTATCCTAAAATAAAGAACCAAATTTTCAGTATTCACTCCATTAAAACCCATTTTCCAAGCTCACCTTACAACCAAAGATTATTTCCTCATCTCCCAGGATTTCCATCAAGGGATTGTCACCAAATTAGGATAACCTCTTTATATTAGAAATACCTTCTTAAAAAATCAAGTCTCTTCCAATTTGGATTTTTTCCCCCACAATGGTCTAAAAAACAATTTGTTTTGTAAAACCATTAAAAACACTTAAAATCCTAAATTTCCGTAAACTGACTCAAAATCCCATTCTACTTGTCTCTCTAAACTCAACCATCATTTTGTAAGCCCTTGAATACTTTAAAATTATACAATAAAATTCCATTTCTATAGATACAAGCCTATCTTGATCTTGGATTGCATAAAATAATGTTGAATACATGGATTTTGAAGACCATTAAAGACACTTATATAAGAAGGAAAAATCGTTTACTGACATGTGTTAGAATCCAAATGAGTATTGAGTATGTAACATATGGTTTTTTTGTATCATTTATCTCCTCACCACTCTCCATTAAAGATACATGACATGGAGTGCTCATATTCTTCGAGAAGACATTTTCCATTTAGTGTGTTTTTTATTCTATATCACCATCAATTCATAGGATTGCTATGTATTTGCCAATGATTCTCAGGAATATCTGCAACTATCAAATCCAATAGAGCTCATGATTATTGAGTATAGGGCATGTGTGGTGTGAGTGCATGTTTCATGTTGTTTTTAAGATGATTATTTTCTCATATGGGAGACAAGAGATGAAGTTTGTGACAAAGAGTTGATTTTCCTAGTCTATCGTTGCTCACAAATATGAAAAGTTAAAGGAGATATTTCAATACATGAAAAAAGATGATCATGTCAGATAAGGTGTGGATAATCATGTCTAAGACATTTCCTAGTTAGAGAAGTAGTTGAGGAAGATCTTATTTAGTTGCAACATTCATCTACATTATGAAGTAAGGGTAGAATTTCATCCTGAATAATTTCATTTTATCTCACTTTCTCTCTAATATTCTATTTCTCTATTATGAAACAAGTTTTGTAAAAGTGAATTAAGTAACTTAAAGTTTCTATTTATTTGTTAATATTTCACTTTAATTTAAAAATTCACATGAGAAGGTGAAGATTCACTTGCTTTGGATATAAATTGTAATACTCTCTCCATTCCAAAGGATCAATTTTTGCTCATTGTATAACATACAAAATTCTTCCATTGTCATATAATTATTTTCCCTCCATTCTATCTCTCACTCACTCAGCTAAATGTTTATGATTTTGTAAGAAAAAATGAATTTGTACGTATTAATAATATAATTAAAATCAAACTTGAACTTTGTGTCAATCTATGTTTTTGTTTCATGATATTTACATAAGTTGTGTATATTTTCACATGTCTTCTAATTGAACTAGAAAGATATATAAGTTGTTGTTAGTGAAATATGAGTTCAACTCACTAATGAAATTCCTCCTTATTTTTCTCAACATTCTCACCTATATTTTAGCTCTCTCTAATATTGTTGCAATTATGAAAAGGGTGTTTGTGCACCTTCCCCTGTTTATGATGAACCTAAGAGTTAGTTTAGTGTATAATTATTATAGATTTTAATAAATTATGTCTACCCCATCTTGAAGTGGATTGAATTATTCTCATGAGCATTGAAAAAATCCCTATTTTTTCCTTGCAAAAAAAAATCACCAATAGGGAGCTAATCATAGTTTCCCAACATATGGGTCCTATGGAACAAAGAACCCTAAACCTCACTTGAAACCCATTGATCACAATAAACCTCTTATAATTGTATCTTCCCCTACTCAATTCCCCCAAAACCCCATACAAAATAATAACACCAAATATTCTTCATCTAATCGCCCTAATCAACTAATTGATCCCAATTTATTTATTATCTAATTATTGAATCAAATCGTCATTATGCAATCATCTACTACTTCTACCATGTTCAAAATACTTATCAAAATTCTAAAAATGGCCTCATAACTAGATTGTATATAAATGGAACATAATCATGCTTAAAAAAATCATTTGCCTTTAGATTCTAATGGGAATCTCATACCTCCTCCTCGAATATATAATAAGGTTCTTCTAACATCGTAAAATAAACCCCTAGATCCTTACATAGCTTCCATAGATATATAATAGATATCTCCTACCATTTCTTATGATGGGTCAATCGATCCAACCATCTATCTTACAAAGATTTGAAATTTCTATAAAGAGTGGATCTAGAGAAATACCTATAGTACAACTAAGATCCTAGCAAAAACCTTTATTGGACAAACTTTAGAATGGTACAACCAACTTCCTTCACATTTTATTGTCAATCTAGAAACTTTATTCCAAGAGTTAGTGATGGATTTTCAACAACATGATCTTATTAAAAAAATTTTGCAGAACTTCAATAACCTAAAGCAATCATCTCATGAATCTACCCATGCTTTCATCAAAAGATGAAAAGTTATATCTAATCAAGCCAACCATTACCTTTATAATCAAAATAATTAAAAACTCTTCCTTGAAGACCTTGTTCATAATATCTAATGTAAGGTTTGATCCTTATCCCACCATGTTGGAAGAGGATCTCGAGCAAAAAAAGTGAAAAAATTAACTTATGTGAATTTAAAAAACCATATAAGCCATAAAAATATATTGAATCAATGTCTAATTCCATTAACCATCAAGCCATTTTTAAAGAAAAATCAACCACATTTTCCTATTATTGGCAAGAAAAAAAATTTTGTGGAAAAATTGGTGGGTTTCAAGCCAACTCTATGGGAATCTAAGTCCCTCTACTTTAAAGGTGCAGCTTTCGTATGTGGATGCATGAAAAAGTGGATTTCAATGGTGGCCTTTCTACTAGAGATCCTACAGGGGCATTCCACTGACCTTGTGGAAAAGCTAGCAATGTCTCACAAGAGAAGAAACATTGTCTTGGAAAGGGGAAGGGGATTGGAAATGGAGGTAGGAGTAAACTAATGTTGCACATAGAATATCAGATGCCCACACACGTTAATTAGAAATTTCATTTACATGCATTTATAGTTAGAAGAAAAACAAATCCATAGGAGAAGCTACAAGACCGACTAAAATTCATTGGTCGCAAGGTACCAATAAATCCCTCAATCAAAAAAGGTGAAAATTCCTTCTTTTATTATTGAAGCTAAAGCAGAGTTTATATAGAGCTTTGATAATAGAGGAAATTATAAGGAGAAGGGAAAATAGAAGAAGTGTGGCATTTTCTGTCTTTTCCAAGTAAAGAGCATTCTAGTCTTTTTGAAATCAATCGCTATCCCTTGGAATGACATCGAGAAGCCATTATATTCTTCACAAGAAACTGTTACAAATTCACAAATCCTCAATGCCTTTTCAAATTCCTCTGTTGTGAAGAAAATGCTCATGGAAGGTTAAAAATCAGATCTTGCAAAGCAACCGTTACATTCAATTTTCTAGTTTAAATATAGACCATTTGATTTTCTCCTCTAACTCTGAAATTGGGCCATCCACATGGAAAGAAGCTATTGGAGCAGTTATGGGGGAAGCCTTCCACATTTTGTGATTTTTCATGAGATTTGGCAATTTGGAACAAATTGGCCCGTAGCCCCGCTTTGACTTTTCAACTTAGACACGTGGCACATTCTTATTGGAAATGGGATCGTGGCCCTTTTCTCAACATTTTAATCTTTTTTGGAAAAAGGCTCAAAAACTCAATTTCCTCTACTAGCCCGTTGCTCCAATTTGACTAGGACACGGGGCATGTTCTAGTTGGAGAAGGGTTTGTGGCTCTTTTCTAAACATTTTAACCTTTTTTGGAAAAAGGCTCAAAAACTCAATTTCCTCCACCGGCCCGTTGCTCCGATTTGACTAGGACACGTGGAACATTCTTGTTGGAGATAGGGTTGCGGTTCTTTTCTAAACATTTTAAATTTTTTGGAAAAAGGCTCAAAAACTCAATTTCCTCCGCCGGCCCGCTGCTCTAATTTGACTAGGACATGTGGCACATTCTGGATGGAGATGAGGTCACTGATCTTTTCTAAACATTTTAACTTTTTTAGAAAAAGGCTCAAAAACTCAATTTCCTCCATCGGCCCACTACTCTGATTTGGCTTTCAACACATTGTATCCTCTTATTGGTTGCGCAAATTGGGGAAGTGGTGAACCTTTATCCAATTTTAACCTCTTTTTAGAAAAAAGGATAAAAACTTTGAATTTCTCTATTAGAACACCCTCACGCTTTTGAATTTTAAGGATGATTCAGATTTTCGGGTCCCAAGTGTCCCAATTGAACTTGTACATCCTGGGACAAAAATTTTCACTTTTTCCGTAATCAACAATTTTGGCTACTTCAAAATTTTTGAGGACGCGGGACAAAGTTACCATTTTTGCCAAAAGTGTTAAGTTCACCAAAAATCCCGTTCCTCCCTATCCAATATGATCTGACCATGTACCTACATTCATTGGGCTCAAAATTTGATGGGGAAAATATGCCCATCATCCTGACTATGGAAAATACATATAGGAAGAAAACTTCGTTGTTTTGAGTCTAATTTTTGAATTTCCTTCATGAACTAGAGGCATGGAGGCAATGATTGGAGAACCCAAACCATAGAACAAGTGAACAATTTTGATAAAAAATGGAGGTTGCAAAGAGGATATTACATGTATAGACTGGGAAATGGAGGATTTCTAAAAATGAGAAAAACAAAGGTTTAAATAGCTTTAGGGAACGAATTTTGTTAATTTCTTGAATCTCTAACTTGGCTTAAACACCAACGAAGGGCATGAACTCAAAAAAATTGAATTTGGCTATGAAAATGTAGAGTAATTTTTGGGAGACAACAACTGGCTCTAGCTTGGGGACATGGCCTGAACTGGGGATGACTAGGGCATGAAATGAGGATTCAAAATCTCAAGTTTCAAAACATATTACCTTGACCAGTGCCTTATCCATTGGGCCTTTTGAAGTCATGTATAATTCTGAGAAAGAAAGGAATAAGGAGGAAACACAAAAGCCAAACCACACACAACAAAAACCCAACAAAACTAAACCAAAACCACACTACAAAAAATGGAAAAACACAACAGGAAATCACCTTTGGTACAAGGCGGGGGACAACCCACTTTCACTGATGATATAGTTTCAAGTATTTCCCACTTAAAGGAAATCAAAATGGTGTTCCATCCAAGTATGATAGGATAAAAAAAATCTCACCATAAGCTCCATGAATTTGGAATGGGTCCAGCCACAATGAATCAAACTTTCCATGGCTACCCTTTGGTTCTCTTCTCTTGTTCCATAGCAGGAAAAAATCTCCAACTTTGAAATTCCTTGCTTTGGTCTTCTTGTCAAAAAAATTATTCACTTTCAACTAATGCTCCTTAATTCTATCCACCACTTGGCATCTACTTTCTTCTAGCTTCTTCAGGAAGAGGATCCTCTTGTCAATGGATTCTTTGTATTGACCATCTTCTATTTCTTGTGGTAACTTGAGAGCTGGCATCTCAATTGTGAGGGGAATCTCTGCCTCAACTCCATAAAACATTTGGAAAGGTGACATACCTATTGCCTTCTTAGGAGTGATCATATCGGCCCATAATGCATCATATAACTTCTTGTGCCAGTTCCTTTGATTCTCATCTACCAGCTTGCGAACAATGGTTACAATGTTCTTGTTGCTTGATTTATCTTTCCCATTTCCTTGTGGGTAGTAGTAAGAAGAGCGAGACAGGGAGATTTCAAATCCATAAAAAACTTTGTGAGCTCCTTGGAAGAAAAATAGGTGGCATTTTCTATAACTATCTTCTGTGGTACTCCAAAACGGACAATGATATTCTCCTTGATGAAGTTGTAGACTGTTTCAGAGCTGGCTTGCTTGGTTGGAATGGCTTCCACCCATTTAGTGAAGTAATCAGTTGTAGTGAGTACACAAGTATGCCTTGTACTTAAATGAGGATTCAAAGCACGAATGAAATCTAGCCCCCATTGCTGAAATGGTTCCTCAATCACTACAAGCCTTAGTGGTAATGCAGCTAGTTGTGGTTTTCCAACAAATTATTGACATACTTTACATTTAGAAACCTAATCTTGAGTGTCTGAAAAGATGGAGGGCCAATAATATCTCCCCCTGAGAATCTTATGTGTAGTGACCATTGCTGAGAAATGTCCACCACAAGCTTGATCGTGATATGCCTTGAGAAAATTTTGTTGTTGCTCCTTATCCACACACCTGAGGAAACAACCATCTAGACCTCTCTTGTAAAGTGCATGATTCTATATCATAAACTTGGCTACTTTCAGCTTGATGGTTCTTCTTTTTTTGTAATCAAGATGAGGAGGGATTTCTCCATAAGTGAGGTAGTAAGCAATATCAGCATACCACTCATCATTAGTGGTGACAAAGTGCACTTGTGGACTGTCTCCTGAACATGTTGAGCAAACACCATCCTTCTCTCCCTACTGATCCCTGAGAGCTTCATCTTCAGCAATCAACTAGCACAAACCATTTCCTCTTACCATATTAGAGGGTATAATATCCAAGTCATACTCTTGGGTCTTTGCAATCCAACATCCTCTCTTAGCCCCAGGAACTTGTTGAGTAAAAATGGACTTAATTGCACTTCCAGGGACCATTACCACTATATGGTAATTGAGAATTTAGATTCTAAAACATTTAACAGATTTGACCATTGTGTAGGCATGTTTCTCTAATTGGCTTTACTTTAGCTCATGCTTTTTCAAAGGACAACTCATGAAAGCAATGGGTGCTTCCAAACCTTCATCTTTTTTTTGAACAAGGACATCAAAGAGGGTATGTTTTGATGCATAACAATACATGATGACCTCCTTGTTGAAATCTGGAGATACAAGAGTTGGATCTTTGGAAATTACTTTCTTGATCTCCTCAAATGTTGTTTTTCCTTCCTTATTCCACTTAAAACTTGCTTGAGGCTTCATCATGGAAGTTATATGCTTAGTCAGTTCAAAAAACTCAAGCAAAAAATGACAAAGGAAGATTACCTTTCCAAAGAATGAATGCACTTCCTTCTTGCTGGTTGGTAAGGCTAGTGCTTGGATAGATCTGATCCTCTCAAGATCAATGTGTGATCCATGTTTGTTCATAATATGTCCCAAAAAATTACCTTTTGTGACTCCAAAAATGCACTCCTTTGAATTTAGAGAAATTCCATGTGTCCTACACCTTACAAGGACTTGCTCAAAATGACAGATATGATCTACCCTCCTCTTTGAAAAAACCATGAGGTCATCAAGGTAAGTGAAAATGTAATATTTAAAATATTTGAAGGCCAAGTTCATTGCTCTCTGGAAAGTGGCCCCAACATTAATCAAGCCAAAAGGCATTCTTTTGTAAGAAAAATTTCCCCAAGGTGTTGTGAAGGATGTTTTGTTGCAATCTTCTTTTGCCACCTTGATTTGGTTATACCCTAAGAATCCATCAAGTAAAGAGATCATTTCAGATCCATTGACTGCTTGCAAAATATGATCCATGATTGTAGAGGGTAGTTGTCCTTTAGAGACTCCTGATTCAGATTTTGAAAATCTACATGAATCCTTATTTCCCCATTCTTCTTCCTTACCAACACAATGTTAGCCACCCATGTTGAATGGTGGATGGGGAATATGATTCTAGCATTGAGCATATTTTTCACCTCTTCTTTGATAACATTGACAATCTTTAGATTGTAGGGATTTTGTTTTCTCCTGAAGGGCTTAGCTTCTTTCTTCAAAGGAATGGAGTGATGCATTTCCTTTAGCTGAAAAGATTTGAGTTCATCATAGGAATAAGCCAGGACATTTGAGTAATTTGTTAGTAGAGTGAATAAATTTCTCTTCTCTTCTGGTGAGCAGCATTTACCAATGTTAACCATCCTTGGATTCTCCAAAGTGCCAATTTTTTCTTGATCAAAATAAGATGGACACCAAGAATATTGTTTTTCTTTCTCTTGGATGAACCTATCATACTTTTCAAAGAGGTCTTCCAAATAAACTAGGCCTTTGGGGATTTTTTTTCCTTTTAGTTTGATTACTCCCTCTTCATAAATTCCCTAAATTCCTTCCTTCTCTTCTTTGGGGACTGATTCATGGTGTGGGTTTTCACTTCCTTCAAATAAAATATTATTGAAGTTATCCCTTTGTTCTAAGAAGGCTAGGATATGATTTTCATCATTGAATACCTGCCAGTGATTTGCATTGTCTGGTATGTTGGGTCTGAGCACCATCTCAATGGTCACTTTATCGTTGCTAAAAGAAGGATGATGTGTCACTAAGGAAGATGACACTGCTAGAGAATCATCCTTTTCATTATACTCAGGGATATCTTCAATGGAGAATGCATCAAAGGATTCAATGCAGTTCCACACTCTGTTTCTATAGTGCATGAGTATGGGGTTTTTAACTTGATATTGTTGGTGGACCTGCTTTACCACAACCTCTACATCACCTTTGCATCTAAACTTCTTGATTCCCATTTCCTCTGTTTTATTTGTGCCTAAGAATAATGCTTCATACTTTTTTGTATTATTTTTATTGTCAAATTGTAGCTTATAGGTAAAAGGATATACCTCATTGGAGGGAGAGTATAATACTCCACTAGCTCTTGAACCTTCTTTAGAATGACTACCATCAAAATCCATTTTCTAGATTTGGTCTTCTTCTTCCTCCATGAGAAGTGGAAATTCCTCTTCCTTTTGTGATGTAAGGATGTAATTTCCATGCCCACAATCTTGAAAAATGATATCAGCTCTTAAATCATGATACTTCCTTACTTTGAACTTCATTTCTATGACTGGCAGCAACTTCTTCATTTCTCCTTTCACTGGGATAGTTACAGATGACCAATCCATTTATATTTCTCCACCTAGATCTATGTAAAAAATTCTACTCAACAACATAACAACAGATGCTGAGATTTCTATGACCAAAATGGTCAGGAGAATCTTCTTGTTAGGGTAATCAGCTTGTGTAACCTGAGCATCTTTAATCCTTCCTACCAATGGAACTTGTTTGGATTCCATTGAGTAGCATGTGCTATTTACCTGGGTTAAAGTGAGGCCAAGAGCATTTGCAAATTTTGCTAGCATCACATTATCTGAGGCTCCAAAATCTATAATACAATTGTAGACACTAAAATTAGGTCACACTCCCCCTTCATCCCTTGACATATAAGCCCCCCTCATTATTACATTTACCTAGCCATGACCCCCTTCACCCTACTAATATTAATTAAATTAAATTAATGATTTATCCTCACTATAATTATTATTTAAATATCTTATTTAAATAATATCTACACAAACAGTTCACTTAGACACCTCACCAAGCTAACTCAACCTAAGACCTATTCTTAGAAAGTTACCATAACTAACTACGACTTACCCAAACCCTAAAAATTAATACCTACACTTCCTCTAACCACATTCCCACATGCTCACAAGAAGCTCCCAGTCTAATCCGCGGGATACCGACGAAAAGATCTAATGAAATCAGGAGGATCTCCCTCAGTTTAGTAAAACTAGGAAGATCCCACTCTTGACCAACGTTGGTTACCCCTAATCGTCATAGCCGGTTAAGTCAAACCGCCATCAGATTACCACTTTTTTTTAAATCCAAAAACAACCTTATTCTCAAGGTTTGGAAACTTGGAAGTTGGAAGCAAGTTGGAAAAAATATTGGGAGAAAGTTGACGAGCAAGAACAAAATCTCAAAGAGATGACACATCTTCAGAGAGCCAATTCCAGGAAGAACTGACATCCAAGGAAGGAGATTGAGGATCTTCTCCTACACAGCCATCCCAGCCACATTTCTGATCTATCCAAGTGAAAGAGGAGTGTGCATGCAGACCATATAGAAGATTTTCTTTAGTTGGTGATCAGTTGCAGCCTTCAAACCCATCATCAGCACCTCCATCCTTCACACATAGACTTTCAAGAATGAAATCCATGTAAGTAAAACATCATACTTTCATGGTTATTTCATTTTATCATTATTTCATCATCTATTGTTTATCTTTCTCCCTATTGACCATCTCTAACAGTTTTTACCTCTATAGACCCATCAAAACCTCGTAAAAACCTATTCTAGTCACCCAATACCTCGTCCCGACCCAACCCAAATCCTTTTTTGCAATCACAAAGGAGACCAAAACCCTGTTCTGTGATGTTTCTAGATCTCACAGTAATCCGGCACCGAGTTACACCATAATCGCGATCGGTCACCCCTAGACCTGACGACGGTCTCTATGTTTGTCCCACATGGCCTTAAACAGAGACCTACCCACCTCATTTTACCTCACCCTCATTCACTTGTGACCTACTCGAGACCTTTATCATACCTGCAGAACCCAGAACTAACCATTTGACCTATGGATTCTATTCTAGCTTAGCATGTTAGATTAGATCTATTTTCTTATTGTGTTTTTAAGTGAGATACCTAAATCAGTTTCAAAATAACAATAGGATTTACCTTGTTTTTCAGCATTAATTTGTTTAAAACAGTGGATTGATAGCCATCTAGGAAGTATCATGCTTCCTACATCTAGCTCACGCTAGGCAGTTCACTGCTCATATTGTTTAATTCTTTTTGGTGGTCTTGCTTTCATTACAGGTAGTTCCTCCCAACCAAAAGGAATTTCTCATGGTTAGTTGTGGATTTGGAAGTCATATGCGTGCAACAACCCATCAACCGACATTTGAACAGGTATTCCTCCTATGCCCCTTACCCTATCTGTTTCGTCAACAATTCAAAGAAACCAAACTAAGAAAAACAAGGTGAAGACATTTTAGCATGCACCAATGGGACCCATTCGGGGTTTCCTTACATTTCATTTCATTTCTAGGAAAAAAATTGTTACATGTTTGTTTTCCTTTCCAAAAGTGTCCTTACATTTAAATTTCTCCCCTGGTAATCCATCTCCTTCTTTCTATTCTGTCTAAAAGAAAATCGTACTTTTGGTGTATTTTAAAACAGAACTCACTTATTACCTGTTCATTCTGCATTGCATTAGTGAAAGATCATACTTTCTCCTATTCCTCTTATTATGTCATCCAATTTCACATTTTCGATTTGGGTTTTAAAATAGTTGCATCCCATTCCAATTTTCTGCATTAGCTCACATTAAATGAGGGCAACCTATATGCTGGAGGTCATTACTAACTGATGGTTGACAAATGAATCGTAGAAAAGCACTTCTATCCTTTTCTCTTTCTCTGAGTCTTACCAACCCACACAAAAATTCAAATACATACATTCTTAAACAACATCTTACTTGGAAGAAGCAGTAGGTTATCACATGATCACGGCACAGTGGGCACCCAGCTTATTGCTCTATCGAGTCATACTTCAGAGTGAAGCCCCCCCCACAATAACAAACCTGAAACCTCACCCTTTAGATCTCCTTCTTTGTAGGAAGCCATCCTCACCAAAAACTCTATTTCACAATTCATGTGTCAGTCCCTAAATAACATAAGCTAAACAAAACATAATAGAAAAATGGCACTCTTAGGATCACATTTTCTTAGTGTTTCTTGCTTGGTTTGTGTTTTGAGGTGAAAGATCACGTTCATCACTTTTTTTGTTCATCCTTGCACGCTCCTCATCATAGCTAGTGTATTCCGGCTTTACCTGAGTGTGCCTGGGCCATATCACCATCATTACCAATAGAATTCTAGATCTGATTCCACATCAAATTCTAATTCACAACCACTTTTTCTCATCACTATTTCAATCTCACTAGTAACCATCATCGGTTACCTTTTGATCGCCATCAGTTAAAACTCAAACCGACATCAGTTCCAAGTCCTTTTGCTAACCTACTCAAAAGGACATTCTCACTTCACTTTTTTTCCACTTTCTCATAGTCTCTGTCTTTTTTTTCTTTTTCCCTTGACGTTTTACACATCCTCAGATTTGGCATACTTGTCAGATCTTGCCTTCTGCTCTATGCTGTTTACTCACTATCCCATTTTCTACAGTGATCGGAAATGGTTACCCCTGATTGACATTGGTTTTCCCTAATCGGAATCAGTTAGCTTTTTTCACATTCCACCCACCATTTGTTACTTCTTCCTTTTTTTTTCTACTGCTCTCTGTACCATTTACAGAGAAATAGCCCCACATGATCAGTACTGGTTCACATGGTACTGACTCACAGACAAATGAATGCCCTCATGTTCAATGCCAGTTACCAACTACTCCCACCTAGTCCTTCACCACCTTTTGTTTTATCACTAGCCATGGATCCTATTTAGCCTACTAATATCGCTACCAAAGATGCAGAGTTTACACAACTCCTTGACCAAAACCCTGCTGCCTTGCAGTTTTACCTCCCCCATTCATCCACTCGAGATGCCTCGGGTCATTTGATATATGACATGCCCATATATATTCCCCCGACTCTTGCACCCACTTCCGCATGAGCCCCATCTAGATCCGTGCTACCTACATCCAGCTTACCCCCAGTCATTTTGCAATTAGGTTTCATACCCCCCATGACTATCACATGTATATTACCTCTGTAGCACCCATTACATCCACCATAACCCACGGTGACTACCCCAAACACAACCTCATCCATCCCTCATTTCTCACACATACCTATAGCTACGTTACCACCTCCAGTGTCAGTGACTCCTACTCCATTTTAAAACGTAGTTTCTTTCTATTCCGCAATCATTAGCCCCTATTGCTACTGGGGTTACCTTGACCATTCCACCCCCATGTGCATACTACCAACAACTGCGCCTGTTTCATCTATTATTCATTCTGGGTATGTACCCCCTATTTTATTCCCTTCTTCTCCACCACCTTACATGGCAGCCCCATACACTGGCATGCCACAAACCCAATATATGTTCAAAACCAACCTCCTCATGCTATAAGAGGCATCCAATCATCACAACCCACCAACGACCTAATTAAATTGATGATGGACAAGATGCAAACAATGGAGGCATCGGTTTTCGGCTCCTGCAACACTCTCACTTATGATGAGATTTGTAATGAGCCTATTCACCCATCCATTCCCATCCGTTCATACCTTGTGCATTGGTAAATGCCTAAATTCAATCATTTCAATAGTAAGGAAGATCCACAACAACATTTGTGCTCGTTTAATCAAGGGATGTTATTTGATTGCTCATGATGATGCCTTACTTTTGAAAACTTTTCCCATGTCCCTCACTGGACCCTGCATTATACTGGTATAGTGGGTTACCCAAACACTCCATGTTTTCATTCAATCAGGTAGCCCAAGCTTTCTTGGATCATTTTTCTATCAATATCACCAAGAAAGTTACCATGACCGATCTATATTCCACACATCAGTATGAGGATGAATCTATCACAGATTTTGTTGTTCGCTAGCGCATTTTGATCAATCAACTTACCTTTCAACTGCCACAAAATGAACTCATCGAGCTCTTTACCCGAGATTGCACCAGGCATATCTCCCTAACCTTGTAGGTTCAAACTTTCTGAAGATTCAATGAGGCATTCACTATGGCACGAAAGTTACAGATTCGGGCCATCGAAGAGAAGAAAATCCAATTACGAAATAAGAATTTAGCATTCAAGTAGACTGAAACCTCTTCTTCTTCCGAATTACTAACCAATTATTCAAAGGCTAAAGGTACCACTAATGCAGTGGTACTCAAGGCCAGCCCAGCTCATCTGTCTAATCAGGCTACACCCCTCATCTAGTCTATCACCCGTTTAGGCTTTTCGATTCAGACAAGTGCAGTGAAAATATACCCCAATTGGGTAACCTTACTCTTCTGTCTTAGAGAAGCTTATCAAAGCTAGTGCCATCACCCTTCCACCCATAAAGCCACACACTGGTTTTGACCCTACTCACCCCATGGCCACATGGTATAAGGAACAATATTTCTGTAACTATCACCGAGTGAAGGGTCATAGTGATGGCAACTACATCACTTTTGAGAATATTGTCCAATAAATGTTTGAGAAAGGAAATTTGAATGTGGATAATCCCAACACCACCCCCAAACAAAATCTACAAATATTTAAAAGACCATTTCCCAATCATATCCCTTCATCCAATCAAACAGGTGAGACATCCACTCATGATACCCATACTCGTGAGGTTCATCGCGATATTTAAAAAGGTACCTATCACCTCTCAATTACCTCACATCCCTTCCATAGAGGAAATCCTAGTCCAAAATCCTCCTTCCATGTCTGAACCAATCGTCACTATTCCTTCACCAATAGAAGAGAACCCTTCATCTCCTGCATCACCTCCGTAGGAGTCTTCTGTTGACATTGAGACCATCTCACCCCTAGCTTCTCCACTTAGCCAAAATTTACCTACCGTACCTCCTCCACTCATAGAGGAGCATCCATTACCTCCTCCACCCACAGAGGAGAACCCATTACCTCCTCCACCCACAAAGGAGCACCTATCTATTCCCCCACTCATAGAGGAACTCTCATCATCCCTTACACCCGTCATAGACCCGATGGGGATACCTTTTCCTCTTGGCGAGAATTCTCCATCCGCTACCTGACATCCAATAAACCTACTTTCAGCTATCTTTCCCACATAAGCTAAAGCTGGCCGATTCCCCATCTCTAAGATGCATTTTACGGGAATTCCCATTAAGTCTTCACCAACTCCACCCACAAATGTGCCATTCTCATGTTTGGCCGATGACTTGGATTACGTGGATAAGGCTTTATTATGGGTTAGCCTCTTACTCCTCGTCTCAACACAAATGCAGAGATACCTTGATGAAACCCTCCACTATCTACCCAAGCGCATTTCCACCCATCAAACCACATATAACCACAAATGTCGTACAACCCCTTCCATGATATATATTAACACATCACACCACAAACCCTTACCCATAACCTGAACCTATACCTAAACTCTAAACCCATACCCATAATATTTACCTCCACTAAACCTATTACCACTTTAGGGATCACCCCAACCACCAGCCTTACTCATCCACCTATTAAAATGGATTTAGCTACATCCTCAAACGTTAAAACCACACCTACTCTGACACCCAAACTAAAGAAACAAACTCATCAACCTCATACCCCTATTGCACCAATCACACCCACACTTGTCCCATCTGCCTTAAGACCTTAGGTGCCCAACATGGTCAAGCACCCCTCACCCATTCATAATCCAATAACAAAACAACCCATTCCTTCCTCACAAATCTCTAACCTACCCAGGAACAAAACACAACTCATACCCACACCTGCAGTCTCTTTACCACCAATACCTATGATACCTTCAGCCATTGCATCACTACCTACTACACTTCAGTCATTTTCCCTCACACCACAAGCATAACCTACGTCATCTACCTTCATAGCACCCCCAATTATACCCGTGGGTAAATCGCCCTCTTCCTCCATCTACTTTTCCTTCAAGAAACTGTATGCCCACATCATCTTTACCCTAGAAGGTGCAACCCAAAAACAAAACCCCACTACCCCACAACAAGGTAGTCAAAACAACCCCACACACCCTCCTACCTATCCATCTACTGTACCCCTACCCAAACAAACCCGACCGATATCTCAAACCACACTGAGCACCTAAACCCATGGCTCGACCTGTTCCTACTCTTCCAAAAAATATTCCCAGACAACCAACCACACCTACACCCAAACCTACATTCACTTCCTATTGTGATCCACTAGTAGGTTCCTATGCAAAAAATTTAACCAATCTCCTCGATACTTCTGTTATCACATTACCAAAGCTCTGACCTTACGACCCCCTCAAACCCAAGCCAAAGGGGTTTGATGATACCAAAATTTGTGCATACCATCGTGTGTCAGGGCATGATGTGGAAAACTACAAGGCCTTGAAAACCATCCTTATCCAATTGTATCCACCCTAAACCAACTTTGATGACAATGACCTTCTCGATGAGGATCCAGCTTCACCAACACCCATTCCCACACTGCACACTCAACAACCACAACCTCCACCCTCACAACTCCCAGAACCACACACAAAATTTGAACTTAACATGGTTCACATCAGAGAACTTGCGATGCCACCACCAAAATGTCATTGTGCCCAACTGACCTCACAGGGCTTTTCTCCTCCAGTAGGTTTTTACCCTTCATGTCATTATACCACTTACCCTACACCCTCTCCATTGGACAATTTACCTCAAATCAAAATGTACACATCACTACATGTGCATAGAAGGGTAAAGAAAAGGTAGCTGACCCACCAACCAATCCTATACCCAACATACCATCTGCACCCATGCCTAAGATAACTATCTGCAACCCCACATACCCCATTTCTAATGGCGTCACACATCACACCATGCTTAAACAATTACACCAATCTCCACTCAAAATGTCCTTATATGACCTCATCCAAACCTTAGAATCCCATCGTTAAGCCCTCATGGAGGTTCTTCAATCTATTGAGGTTTTACCCAATGACCCTACACCCATAGCCTCCATGTATCACACCCCATAATGTATCCTCCCTCACCAAATTACCACCTTCATCCTTACCTCACCTTCTTCACCAAGTGGCCTCCCTCAACTTCTCAGAGGCAGAGATCACGCCATACCAAAACGATGACCCAGACCTAGCCCTCTTCATCTCTATACACATTGATGACATATGGGTACATCGTGTGATTATTGATGGAGTCACTAGCATTAACATCATGTCATCCCATGCATTTTCTCAAATGTGCATACCTAATAATTACATGCACAAACATCTGGTCATGTTCCGTTCATTCAACGACTCTATCACCTCCACTCTAGGCACTGTCATCCTTCACGTTTGCGTGTGCCCCCACACTATTCAAGAATTGTTTTATGTTTTGGAGGGGGAATTCCAATATAGCTTGTTGCTTGGTAGACCCTAGATCCGTGTCATGGGTTGTGTTCCCTCCACTTTGCATCATTATGTAAAGTTTGAACACGAAGGACACACTTATACCATTCCAGCTGACCCATCACCTTTCAAAACATACAACATGCTTTACCGACCCAATGATGTACTCATACCAGTCAAGACATGTACTTCCACAACCAATACTGCTTCACCTACACCTACTCCCACACCTACCAGTACAGCCACTACTTTCACCAGACATACCTCCTCTATGCCTACCGCTGCTATGACCTCCATGGCTGACCCATTCGCTTCCCAATCCATTAACACCACCTTTGCATTGACCTCCAACACATCGTTCATACCAGCTACCCACATACCAATCACTGATCGTTTGGAAGGTATTTTTCAATGCCTCACTCTCGGGGAATACCACCTATATAGTATCAACAACTTCCTTACTCCACACGAGTATGGAAGTCTTCACCAACACCCTTGCTATGATCACCATATAGGAGAACACCTCCTTTATGGTCCTCCTCATCTTTGTACTAGTCTCACTTATGGGGGACATGATACTACCACCTACACACCTGAACCACCATCATAACCCTTCCCATTTTCCGCTAACTTCCAATCACTTACCAATCACCATTTCACCCACACCTTCCTGCACCACTGTGCGTTGAAGGGTTATGGTTTTGGCTTTTACAAGCAAGACCACCATACCCTTATTCCATGTACCACCCACAAACATAATGACCATAGTGGTATTGGCTTCCCTGACCCTTCTACCAAACAGGCCCACATTGAACTCATTGAGGACCCTAGCCCTTCTCCACCTTCATCACCACACTCACCGATGGAGTCGATGGATCTTGAATCTATCCCTTCTAACTTTTTTTTTTCATAAACACCATTTCCTTGGGGCCTTTGACTTATCAACACAAAGGCGAGGCCCCTTCCACTCTCCCATTCCTGTATCCTGAGATGATCAACGACAACAAACTGACCATTAACATCATTTAATTTTAGGATGATGAATCCATACTCACCTACCTTGGTGCAGAAGACTCATATATTCATCATTTGTTACCCTCTGAGACGCAAACCATGTTGAATGAATCGACCATTGAGATCAACATTCATACTCAGGATGACCCGCACATCCTAAAGATAGGACAATCTTTAGATTTTGTTGAATAGGAAGCCATCACTTCCTTTCTTCGAGATCATAACCATGCTTTCGCTTGGTCTTACACAGACATGCCTAGTATTGACCCCACTATAGTGGTCAACAATATCGTAACTATTCCCGATGCCAGACCTATCAAACAAAAGTTGAGGAAAATGCACCCTTGCATTGCTCTTCTCGTCAAAGAAGAACTTCAGTGTCTTCTTTCTGTTTCCTTCATCTTACCCAATGATTATCCTCATTGGATTTCTAACATTGTCCCTATTACTAAAGCAACAAGGGCACTCCACATTTACATGGACTTCCGAGACCTCTACCTCACCTGCCCAAAGGAAGACTTTCCCTTGCCCGGTATTGATCAACTGGTGGACCTTACCATGGGTCACGAGATGCTCTCACTCATGGATGGTTTCTTGAGTTATAACCAAATTTTTATTGCCTCAGAAGATCAGCACAGGACCACATTCATTACCCCTTGGGGAACCTTTTGCTATCGAGTCATGCCTTTTGGCCTTAAAAACATTGGTGCTATATATCAACGTGCTATGACTTACATCTTCCATGATATCATGCATCAAATATTAGAAGATTACGTAGATGATCTCTTGGCTAAATCTAAATGCCGCACCGAGAACCTCGCTATCCTTGAAACCATCTTTGATTGCCTCATTAAATATTGCATCCACCTTCAACCAAATAAGTGCGTCTTCGCGGTTCTCTTAGGAAAACTCCTGGGATTTATTGTTTCCCTCCATGGTATAGAAGTTGACCCTACTAAAGTCAAGGTCATTCTGGAAATGCCTCCGCTCACGAACCTCAAACAACTCCGTAGCCTGCAAGGTAAATTGCAATCCTTTCGCCGTTTCATTTCACAATTATCAAAACAGTGTACAAAAACTTTCATGATCCCCTTAGGAAGCATGTCAACTTTAAATGGGATGATGACTGCCTCAAACACTTATTGAGGCCTTAACACAATACCAATGGTCTAGGCCACCCGTACTTATCCCACCTAAACATGATCAACCTTTTTACCTATACATATCAGCTACCGATCATTCCTTGGGAGCCATGCTAAGTGGTTGCGACGAACAACATGGGAAGTAGGTGGTTTATTACATAAGATGTACTCTTTTTCTCTATGAAACCCGGCATAACCACACTAGAAAAGCTTTGCTTAGCTTCTAGTTTGTGGCTCCACCAAACTCCGCCATTACCTACTCAACCACAAAACCTATGTTGTGACCAACACCGAGGCTTTACACTTCATGTACGCTAAACCTTACAAAAATCTAGATGTACCTCACATTCGTTCATTTCTCCTTCCATGACATAGACTTACTAATTGATCCACCAAAAGTCCATTAAGGGTCAGGCTATTGCTGACTGATTAGCATAACTAGACCTATTATCATAGACAAACGCTGTCTTAATTTTGACTTTCCCGATGGATCACATTGCAAGTTTATTAACAACGTATCAAACGTGCTTATGAAAATGACACTGTTCATCGACGGTTGAAAATGTCCAAGTGTGGGGGTGGACCTAGTGTTATCCTGATCCCTATGGATGGAGAACCCATGCACTTTGTAACTTTCAAAGCTAGAATTTGAATGCACCAAGTAATATTGCCAAGTATGAAATGCTCGTACTAGGTCTCTAGATTGGCTATGGACCATAAATCGTCAACTCATATCCTATGGATCTTTGGTGCCTCATCAATTTGTCATAAACCAAGTCAATGAGTATGTACCAATGTCGTAATGAGATACTGCAACCCTATAAACATGCATGTAGACATACTTTTGACCATTCTCTTGTTGAATCATTACACCCTTCCTACCATCACCATGTGTCAACTTTACAAATTTGCTCAGACACTATGAGCACTATCCAGCTTCCCAAATACCATCTTTCCCTAATGATTAAAAAAGAATATGTGACTATACAATGCCGTCCATTTTCCTTCTTATTTGCCTCATGATCTTAAATCAATTAGAACTGACACCCCACGACTCAAGTGACACTTTGGCATAAACAATTCTCATGGACTACCTTCTCCGTCTCCATTTTAGATCTTGATCCCACTGGTAAAGGACACCTTGCACCTTCCTCAACAAGGTAACCAAATGCTTCGTTATCGTAGGGGGAATCCTCTATAAGCCATGACTTGATGTTAAGCTCTTAAAAAGCCTCACAAATGATGAAATCCCTTATACCTTCAAGGAGGTTCATGATGGCATATGTAGAGGTCACTTTAGTGGCCTTGTTATTGCTAAGCGTATTCTTTGCCTAGGCTATTACTAGCCAACCCTTAACCATGATTGTTGTGACTATGTCAAATGCTACATGAAATGTCAAAAAAATTCCAACCTTCATCATACACCCAGTCATGCTATGAGTAGACTGCTCCCTTGAAGGACATCTATAAAAATCTCGCAACTCTCTACATAGTCTTTCCAAAAAGAGGACTATTTTTATCAAAAATAAAAATTCAGAAGCTTCCCGCATAGATCAGCTTCACAAAGACCTCAAGGAGACATATATTCCTCCCATATAGACTTCCCGCATTGATCAATCTATCTACAAATTCAAAAAGAAAAGAAAAAGAAAAATAAGCTTTTTTGTCATGGACTTACCTATTTTGATCGTGGATCTATTGCCCATGGCATTCCTTTTCCCATTTTATGACCCAATTACCTGCACCTCCTTACCCATTATCTTTTCACTTTATATTACCTCAAGGGACTTGTTGAACCTCTGACATTTGGTGATAATGTGACTATTTTTCACTCTTAGAATTATCAATCATATAATGTCTTTAGGGTCTTACGTTCATTAGCCTATCTATAGATGTGTTTCATATGTTTTGATCCTTGCCAATCTGGTGGCTTTCTTCTCCTGTCTTATCTTTTCTCTTCTTCATTACCTTTTGATCTTCTTATACAAGACTTGGTCCTTAACGCTTACCTTTTGGGATCATCCTCCCCTTTCACCATAGTCACCCTCACCTGTAACATTTTTACTATCATCTATCCCCACCTATTAAACCCAAACCCACAACATGACCACAAACCTACAAACTCATTTTCATCTTCTTCCCTAGTTTATGGGATAACTACATCAGTTTGAGGTCCCTTTTCATTGAGACTATATAGGCAGCACTTCCAGGGCATGGGGCCCTAGAAGGTTAGCTCAGCCACTCTTTACCCTAACCATTTTCCCCACCTTTACCTGATTTCCTATTCATATAAAAAATCTTGACATCTAAACCATATACCACATAACTTTTACCACTTATATTATTTCACATTTTCATACATAACCAACATTTTCCACATTTTACATTATCTCATGAATTTATATTTCCATTTGTTATCAAAATACTAAAATGAACATCCATGCCTAAAACCAACCTGACTCAACATGCCTAAAACCAACTTGACTCAATCCATGCCTAAACCGACCTGACTCAATCCATGCCTAAACCAACCTAACTCGATCCATGCCTACACCTGGCTCGATCCATGCCTCAACCGACCTAACTCGATCCATGCCTATCACCTGACTCGATTCATGCCTATGACCTAACTCTATCATGCCTAGCTCATCTATTTTCCATCCATATCATAATAAAGTAAAACTCATACACATCACAACAGCATCACCTGAATATCATATATCTCCTCATATATACATGTGTGCATCAATACAATGTACACACGCATCACATAAATGTGTATCTCCAAAATAATAATCGTCGGCTCGTAGGTCGTTATCCAATACAAAAATGTCTTCGGCTCACAGGCTGGTATCATGTACAAAAATAAATACAATATCTCTTCGGCTCACAGGCTGGTATACATCCAAAATCCAAGAATACCAAAATAGATGATATACTATCTCACATTTGCTATAACATATCTGCCTCATCTATAATGTCGAGAGTCCCCTCTGACCAAGAGCGGAGGCTTGCTACTATCAATCTACCACTAGATAGCTCAACATCTGATGCTGACCCCTGTGCACTGATAGATGTCCTCTACTCTCTCCTTTGGCCTCGCTGGCCACCTACACTCTCAACATTATACGTGTGAGACTTTTTCTGCTCACTCGAGACTATCCGTGGTGGTCTCATCACACCATCTACTAATATCTATAGCTCGGGCTCCTCCTCCTATACCTATACTTAAGGCTCTCGCCTCTCTACCTGTTTTTATGGCTCTGGCCTCTTGGCTTATACCTATGACCCCTGCCTCCCGGCTGTCCATTCCTAACCCTGCCTCTGTACCACCCACCACTACCTGTATCCATCTGTCACCCCAGCATCATCTGTACGATGATCCACGGGCTCCTCTTCCTCCCCTATCAACTCTGCTAGATTAGGTGGAGACAAAGGTCTCTCTACCTCCTCTCTCTTATATCGTGGGAAGGGCGGGGGTGCATCCTGTACTAAACCAAATTGTCACCTCTCTCGGTTGACATGTATCATCTCATGCTCCCTGGAATAGCGTCCCTCTATCTATCTCTATAATTGTAGTCCCTCCAGCTCTACATACATCCCTTTATAAGAGGGAAGGTCGCATAGGGTCTCCAGACTATATCCACACTGGACAGACTCTCCACCCTCTGTCTATAATACACTACGTCGTATGTCACTCGGGCTCTCTGTACACCACCATCTGGCACCCATCGCCTATAACCAACTTGAATGACTCTCTGCTCAAATGCATCTACCCAAGGTAGGCCTGTCAGTCACACACACATAATGTGCTCATAGGCCCAATAGTGCAGAAGGAAAATGCAACACAGACTGAATCTTTGTAATCGCCTATAGGCCCACATCTCTTTATATAACTACACCAAGAAAGATGGTGCCCATGCAAAACTGGTATGATCAATCATCATGTCCCGAAGGACACCCTTTAGTAACCATGGGAATATCCCACCCTTTGAATTTGGTAATGCGTAGTACCTGATCACCTCCATCATTAACACTGTCAACCTTATCTCCTTAGGATGGGCAACATAAACCTCTCTATAACTCAGGCTAGTGCTATGGTAGTGCAACTCACCCACTCTTTCTCCAAACACCTCATTTATACACCTTGCCATGACCTTTGATGTCACTGAGTAAACCTGGGCTCCACTAATTGGTAGCCTCAATATCCTATATATATCCTCTAGAGTGATGGTCATCTCCCCTGTCAGCAAGTGGAAGGTGTTGGTCGCAGAATCCCATCTCTCGATGAGTGCGACCATCAGACTCTACTCTCTCACAACCTGCCCATAACGGCGGATCCCAATCAGGGCGACATCATCAATGTGACTCCACTCCTTGAATGTCACCTTCTCATGCAGCTCTAGCAATATAAGTAGCTCTTGGTCCCTCATTCATGGCTCATCTCGGGCTTGCATCCAACCAACACTATGTATTAATACACTTTCCCAACTTACCCTTTGTTCACCCCCAAACCACCTATTCTTCCTGAAACCCCTTTACCCTAATCCTTACCCAACCCACCCATAACTTTTCCCCTCTTTCTTAACCTACACCTTTAAATATTTTACCCTACCCATTGCCCATCCATTTCCAATACCTAACCCATTTTTTGCCTATTTCTGGCCCAATTTCCATATTTTCAAGTCGACTCTGGTTACCCATAACCATCACCAGTAGCCTTTAACCACCATCGGTCACCTATATTGTGACTTATGCCACTTCTACATGACCAACATCATCTGACAGTGACTGACGCCGGTCACTGTGGTGGCGAACGATGCCGAAACCCTCGACCAATTTTTTTAATTTTTGACCAAATCAACCTAACTACCTAACCAAACCTACTTAAAACTTCCCTACTTCCCTTCTCACTCCTATTGACCTACATTCCAACCTCCCCAACCCAATTATATCTAATTTACCTCCCAATCCAAAATTCAAAACCTCACCCCACGTTTTTATTATAACCCATATTTTAACCTACTTAATCAATCAAATCATTAATCTATGGTGTGGAGCTTACGTCATCCCTTTGCCGACACTATGGTGGTATATCTGGCTGCTATATAGGTGGACCACTTGACCCCTCTCCTACATCTTTTATCGAGCCAAGAATAACCAATCCTTAGCCACACAAATCGTGCCACCTAATCTCGCGGCCCCACCTCTCACTCAATCAATCTCACCTATGTGGCTCGCCAACCAATCTCTCTACCGTACTCTTTTGACCTCTTCCTCTTTTCTCTCTTTTTGTCCTTTTCTTCTTCTTAACAATGCACAAATAAATTTTAAAACGTAGGCTTTCCACTTTTTATACCCTACCCGACCCGACCGACGTCGGTTAACCGTTGATTGCTACCAGTCTGATGCCCTACACTACCACCATCAATTCCCCTACACTATCATCAGTTCATACTGACTAATTTCGATTACCCTGCGTACTCATTGCCCTCACATTGACCTCATTTTCCTTACTTCCCTTTTCTTTTACCTCCCCTACACCTACCTGGACCACTTTACCTACACCTCTGGCCCTCTACCCTCTTCAACCTCCTCACGTCCACTATTGATGCCTTATTATTTTACCCCTACCCCGGCCTTACCCGTGCCGTGATCTTGATATTTGGACCTGGACCATCGCTAGTGACCTTTAACATCATGTGTTTGCTATACCTTATGGCACTGTTACCTGTGTTTTTGACCTAATGACCTTACCTAGGCTATTTTTGTGACCATTTATCCTAACCCTACCTTTGGTGTACTAGAACATACCTAAACGTTCCTACACCTAACCTACATTGTGTTTCCTGACCTTATCCTATACCTTGGATACTGGATTCACTTCACCCTTGTTTGGATAAACCTATCGACCTTAGACAATGTAGAGTTTTCCTGCTCTTCAACCCAGTAGCGTGCGTTTGACTGTTGCTACCTTTGACCCTGACCCATTACCTAGATCACCCGAGTAGACCTTTCAACGTTTTCCCCTATACCCACTTTCCTTTTCCTCACATTTACCTTTTATCAAACCACTCATTGCTTCAGCCTGCTACCTCGTCAATTCCTCGTTTGAGGGGGATCACCTTCACCCTCACATGGGGTAACCACATCTTATTTTTGTTAGCATCGCTTACCAAAACAAGCTAAGAAACAAAAAGGGGAAAAATGTAGACACTAAAATTAGGTCACACTCCCCCTTCGTCCCTCGACATATAAGCCCCCCTTTATTACATTTACTTAGCCATGACCCCCTTCACCCTACTAATATTAATTTCATTAAATTAATGATTTATCCTCACTATATTTATTATTTAAATAATATCTACACAAACAGTTCACTTAGACACCTCACCAAACTAACTCAACCTAAAACCTATTCTTAGCAAGTTACCATAACTAACTAAGACTTACCCAAACCCTACAAATCAATGCCTACACTTCCTCTAACTACATTCCTGCATGCTCACAAGAAGCTCCCAGTCTAATCCACGGGATAACGACAAAAGATCCGAGGAAATCAAGAGGATCTCCCTAGTTTAGTAAACCTAGGAAATCTCACCTTGACTGACGTCGGTTACCCCTAACCGTTGGCGGTTAAGTTGGACCACTGTTGGTTACCCCTTTTTTAACCCAAAATAACCTTATTCTCAAGGTTAGAACTTAGAAGCTGGAAGCAAGTTGGAAAAACATTGGGAGAAAGTTGACGAGAAAGAACGAAATCTCAAAGAGATAACGCATCTTCAGAGAGCCAATTCCAGCAAGAACTAACATCCAAGGAAGGAGATTGAGTATCTTCTTTTGCACTTCCTTCCTAGCCACATTCTGATCTATCCAAGTAAAAGAGGAGAGTGCATGCAGCTCATGTTGAAAGATTTTATTTAGTTGGTGATCACTTGTAGCCTTCAAACCCATCATCAGGACCTCCATATTTCACACATAGACTTTCAAGAATGAAATCTAAGTAAGTACAACATCATACTTTCTTGGATGTTTCATTTTATCATTATTTCATCATCCATTGTTTATCTTGCTCCCTATTGACCATCTCTAACATTTTGTACCTCTATAGACCCATTAAAACCTTATTAAAACCTATTCCAGTCACCCAATACCTCATCCTGACCAACCCAAATCCTTTGTGTAATCACAAAAGAGACCAAAACCCCATTCTATGACATTTCTATATCTCACAGTAACTAGCACTAGTTATACCTAACCATGATCAGTCACCCTTGACCGACGCCGATCTCTGTGTTTTCCCACATAGCCTTAAACAGATACCTATCCACCTAATTTTACCTCACCCTCACTCACTGGTGACCTACTCAAGACCTCTATCAGACCTGCAGAACCCATAACCAACCATTTGACGTGTGGATTCTATTCTAGCTAAGCATGTTAGATTAGATATGTTTTCTTATTGCGTTTTAAGTGAGATACCTAAATCATTTTAAAATAACAATAGGATTTACCTTGTTTTCAGCATTAATTTGTTTACAACAATGGACTGATAGCGATCTAGGAAGTATCACGCTTCCCAGATCTAGCTCATGTTAGGCAGTTCATTGCCCATTTTTTTAAATTCTTTCTGGTGGTCTTTCTTTCATTACAGGTAGTTCCTCCTAGCCAAAAGGAAGCTCTCA
Source organism: Taxus chinensis (assembly GCA_019776745.2). NCBI lineage: Eukaryota > Viridiplantae > Streptophyta > Pinopsida > Cupressales > Taxaceae > Taxus > Taxus chinensis. Next base: position 391,996,413 of record CM034154.1, read on the forward strand.
TGGTCAGTTGTGGATTCAGAAGTCATACGCACACAACAACCCATCAACTGACATTTGAACATGTATTCCTCCTATGCCCATTACCCTATCAGTTTCATCAACAATTCAAAGAAACAATCTAAGGAAAAAAGGTGAAACAACAATTGTTCAGCTACAAACCTTTGATGAGAAGTGACAGGTAAAATGGATTGACTCTATTGCTGGTGGAGGCACTGAGGCATAGCATTTTTTTAGAAGATGGTGTGTGACGTAAGCCTTTAGAATTAGAGATTGGGGATGTAGAGTTACCACCCCAGACTATCTTGATGAATCTATCAAATTGGGCAGGATGTGTTTGTAGGTATTTAATTTCAGAGAGCTAGACTCTGGTTTTGCTATCATGCTCCATAAAGTCAAATGAAGTTATGGTAGATGAGGAATAGGTTCCATCAGTGGATGAGGACTTAAATGGTAGATGTGTCGTTACTTTTGGAGTTGGGTTATCCTTTTCAAATGTACAAATTGGCTTGGAAGGAGATGGGGGTGTAGCATTTGGTTGAAATTTAGATGTTCTTGCAAAACCAATATTTAGAAAAGAATTGCTCTTAACAAATTTTGAGTTGGGAGGATAATTAGATAACTTACTTGGTACAGCAGTGTGATCCTTGACAACTAGTGAATCTGATTTCTCTCTAGCTAATTCCATGGAAGGTGTTAATGGTGATCCCTTGCTGATGATCTTGTTTAGTGGAGGCTTTGCAGAGAAATCTTCTTTGTTCTTCCTACTCTCAATTGCAACCGCTAAGGCTGAAACACCAATCTTGGATTTTGCACGAGTGAAAAACAACACATGAAGAATTCCCTAGTGTTAATTTCAAGATAGTTTTCATAGTCATCCATGCTTTCTTCTTCAGTTTCCTCAATGTCTACTCCTTCTTCTAATTCCCTAGTGTCATAGATGACATTAACTGGTGGTGCTTCAAGAGCAAGCCTACGAGGAGGTGGATCAATTCTTGGTCTATCAGGAAGATTTTGTGTCCTTGGAGCATTCCTCATTTTGATTTTTGACAGATGTTTCTTCAAAGTAACTAGGTCATTTGCCATTTTTTAGAACATTGGATCGGTGGTGATTGAATTTAAAATCTGACCTTTTTACTTCCCATTTGGTCCTTTCACTTTGTCAGAAATAATTAGATCATCATCAGTCTCAATTGAAAATTCTTTAGCTTCCCTCAATTTTCTTGGTTGGGCTCTTATGAGGAAGAAACCAACCTCTGATGGGAAAGCACTAATGAAGAACCTTTTCAAGTTTTTTTTGGAGGGTACCACATCTTCTAGGATCCTTCTTGTCAACCTATCATACCTTGCTACAAAATATCTCATTGATTCGAAGGTCTCCTTCTTCATCTAAACCAATTGGACCATCATATCCTGACAATATTCTGTGCTCTTAAACCTATGTTCAAATGCACTTCTTCTATCTTCCCAGCATGTGACAGATCTTAGGGGCAAAATGTAAAACCATTCAGCAAATTTTTCTTGGAGTGAATCCACAAAGAGCCTAACTGAAACAAATTAATATTCAACTCCCAACACTCCACAAGCAATGATGAATGCTGCTACATGTTCTTCTAGGAGCTGAGAACCATCCCCTTTGAATTTTGGAAAGTTATTTCTTGAGCCTCTTGAGAACTCATGAAGTGGTTGTGGAAGAGCAATTGGACTAGTATTTCATCCCCATGGTACGTTAGGTCTACATACTTCATGCTCATGATCACCCATTCTATTCTTGTTTCTACACTCTGGTCTTGCTAAGGCTACTTTGGATGTTGCTTTCTTCTGCTTCAATTTGGATTCGTTCTATTTCTTCAAGTTGAGCCCTTGTCTCCTCTTCATCTCTTACCTCTCTTTCAAGCTCTTAAAATGTGGGATCAATTTTTCCTCCTTGCCTCAGTTGTCAGGTGTATCTTCTATCATCCAGCTAGAAATTTAATGCTCTTCTCAGGGTGCTGGAATTTGTCTTTTCCTTTCCAATTCGATAGCACATTCCTCTTCCAGCTCCATAATCCTTATAGAAATGAAGTAATGATTGACACTTCATCTATTATGCTAAATAGATTCTCTCATATCAGAAAAAATGTCTTCTTGGATGTGAAAGAGTAAATTAGGTCTCTCAACAGGAGGATTTCCTAGAATAGCCATGATTTACATCCATGTAGTTTATGTGATTATTCAATTTCTAAAAACTTTTCCTCTAGAATCTTTTTTTGTATTTTATGACCCTAATTTCATTTTTAGGTACAGATGCTACAAATCTACCCCACGGTGGGTGCCAAAAATAGTTGGCAAGGAAATTTGTCTTATGGAAAAATTGGTGGGTTTCAAGCCAACACTATGGGAATCTAGGTCCCTCTACTTGAACGGTGTAGCTTCTGTATGTGCATAAGTGAAAAATTGGATTTCAATGTTGGCCTTTTAACCAAAGATCCAACAGGGGCATTCCACTGACCCTGTAGCAAAGATAGCAATGTCTAACTACAGAAGAAACTTTTTCTTGGAAAGGGGAAGGGAGTTGGAAATAGAGGTAGGAGAAAACTAATGTTGCGAGTAGTATATCAAATGCCCACACACATTAATTAGAAATTTCATTTACATGCATATATAGTTATAAGAAAAAACAATCCATAGGAGAAGCTACAAGACCAAATAAAATTCATTTTTCGTAAGGTACCAATCAATCCCTCAATCAAAAAGGCAAAAATTCCTTCTTTTATTATTGAAGCTAAAGTAGAGTTTGCATAGAGCTTTGAGAATAGAGGAAATTCTAAGGAGAAGGGAAAATAGAAGAAGTGTGACATTTTCTATCTTTTCTAGGTACAAAGCACTCTGGTCCTTTTTGAAATCAATCGCCATCCCTTCGAATGATGTTGAGAAGCCATTATATTCTTTGTAAGAAACCATTACAACTTCTAAAATCCTCAATGCCTTTTCAAATTCCTCTATTGTGAAGAAAATGTTCATGGCGGGTTAGAAACCAAATCTTGTAAAGAAACCATTACATTTGATTTAATAGTTTAAATATAGACCATTTGATTTGCTCCTCTAACTTTGAAATTGGGTCATCTACTTGGCAGGAAGGGATTGGAGTGGATACGGGGGAAGCCTTTCACATTTTTTTATTTTTCGTGAGATTTGGAAATTTGGAACAAATTGACCTGCAGCTCCGCTTTGACTGTTTAACTTAGAGACATGGCATGTTCTTATTGGAAATGGGATCATGGCCCTTTTCTCAACATTTTAACCTTTTTCAGAAAAATGCTCAAAAACTCAATTTCCTCCGCTGGCCCACTGCTCTGATTTGACTAGAACAAGTGGCACGTTCTGACTGGAGATGGGGTCGTGGCTCTTTTCTAAACATTTTAACCTTTTTCAGAAAAAGGATTAAAAACTCAATTTCCTCCACTGGCCCACTACTCTAATTTGACTAGGACATGTGGAACGTTCTTGTTGGAGATGGGGTCGTAGATCTTTTCTAAACATTTTAACCTTTTTTTTGGAAAAAGGCTCAAAAACTCATTTTCCTCAGCTGGCCCACTGCTCCGATTTGACTAAGACATGTGGCACATTCTGGTTTGAGATGGGGTCACAGCTCTTTTCTAAACATTTTAACCTTTTTTGAAAAAAAATCTCAAAAACTCAATTTCCTCCGTCGGCTAGCTGCTCTGATTTGGCTTTCGACACATGGTATCCTCTGATTATTTGCGGGTTTCGGGGAAGCGGTGAACCTTTATTATTTTTAACCTTTTTTTTAACAAAAAGGCTAAAAACTTTGATGTTCTCCATTGGTCTGCCCTCACACTTTTGAATTTTTTGGCCGATTTGGCTTTTCAGTCCCAAGTGTCCTAATTGAACTTGTGCAACCTGGGACAAAAACTTCCACTTTTTCCGTGATTGGCAATTTCGGCTACTTCAAACTTTATGGGTATGTGGGGAAAATTTACCATTTTTGACAAAAGTGTTAAGTTAACCAAAAATCCTATTCCTCCCCATCCAATAGGATCTAACCATGTACCTACATTCATTGGGGTCAAAATTTGACGGGGAAAAGATGCCGGTCAACCGACTATGGAAAATACGCAGAGGAAGAAAAATTCATCATTTTGAGTCCAATTTTCTAATTTCCTTCACGAACCAGAGGAATGGAGGCAAAATAATGATTTGATGACCCAGGCCATAGAATAAGTGAACAATTTCGATCAAAAATTGAGGTTGCAAAGAGGCTATTACGTGCACAGACTGGGAAATGGAGGATTTCTAAAAATGAGAAAAACAGAGGTTTAAACAACTCTAGGGCACTACTTTTGCTAATTTCTTGAATCTCTAACTTGGATTAAACACCTAAAAAGGGCATGAGCTCAAAAAAATGAATTTGGCTATGAAAACATAGAGTAGTTTTCGAGAGACAACACCTATCTAAATAAAAATAATGAGAATGTTATTTCTCATAATCCACACCATCCACCCTTATGACAAAATCAATTATTACAAATACTCATTACCCCTCATATATTTCCCCTGAATAAACAACTAATGAATTCCTTTAATCTTGATCTCTTTTGTTGGTATCATTCCACTATCCACCACTCCCAAAAAGATTGTTGGGATATTAAGGAAGATACTTTGGATTATTTCCTCATGCCTTGATTTGATACTAATGTTATCATTTAATAACACTATGAAAAATACCAATCTCTTCTCCAAGCTCCTGAAGAGCATAAATCTAGGATAATCACAATAAATATCCCATGAATAACTTTTTAGTCATTGTCGAAGGGTCTTATGCCTACAATTACCTAAATTTGCAATATGTCAATATGGATAAAGTTTACTACCAATGTAATACTCCACATAATGAACCCATTCACAAACCTAAAAATCCTTCCTCCATGATAAAGAAAATAATTGATACCTCTTATGAGAAATCAAATGATGATCCTGATCCTTCAGTCAAGCTTCATCGAAAACTAGTAGTGGAAGAATCCCCCATACAACCTATCCCACCCACCTTATATAAGGTTGATAAAAATTATAGGACACACCAAACTATGGGGAATATCACTCCTTGTTAGCCACCCAAATACCATTATGACATTTATTCTAAGTTGCAATGTAGTTTCTTGGATGAGATTAATTCTATGAGTTGTAAAATTCCTTTGATGGAACTTATGCACACTTCTCCACAACATCAAAAATTTCTCATGTAACAAATCTATCATTTAGAGGATTCTTTAAATGAGCTAGAGGAATCTCCTCCTACACTACATAAACTCTAAATTCATAACATTTTTTTCATCCTCCAATTTACAAAACCACTATCATTAAATATACTAAGAATGACATGATTAATAATGAAATAATATTCCATGATGATTATCCTATGCTCCTTATTAGTGTCAAAATTCATAATTCACAAGTAAAATGAGTATTAGTGTATAAAGGCTCTGGGATCAATTTTTTTTCCTTTTCTCTCATTAAAAATATTTCTGTGTCTTTTGGATACCTAAGACACACTCAAATCACTTGTTGTGGGTTTTATAAAAATCTTAAAAATACACTCGGTTGTATTTGGATTCAAATCACAGTAGGCCCTAAGACTATCTGCACTAATCTCATGGTGTTTTATCACCTACATTCTTATCATCTCTTACTTGGATGAACTTAGACACATCACATTCATATAGTCACATAATTAGGATACCAATGCATTAATTTTATCCATAATAATGAATGGTATAGGAATTATGTTGAACCAAATCCTTGGATCATACCCATTCATTTTTTCAACAAACATTTTTCGTATTCCTACTATAGGTACCTAACATTCCATACTTTATTTTTTTATGATTACCGACCTAATATACATGTTACCCTCACAAAATTTAATGATGGTGAAAATAATTAATTGTAAAATGTGGTTAGTAATTATCTATTACCCAAAAATATAACACTATGTATTCCTCCACTTTTATTACCTAAGGATTTATTTCTAACTATCTTAGAATATGAGGAACCTCTTTACAATACTACCTCTTATGGCCACTCCTCCTCCTCTGAAGATGAATAAATTCATATCATACATATTTTCATAGATATTCCCTCAACACATTCTTTCAATAAAATGGGAATCATAACACATGATGATTCCATCAAATCCAACATTCCTAGTAGTAATCCCATGATCCACTATATTCTGAAACTTGCCAGTAGTGAAGATGATATCTTATCCCATGTTAAATTGTAATATCTCAATGTTTTCTATTACAACACAACTTTTCACAAACACATGCTTCAAACCTTGATACTCATATGATTTCTACATCTTACAATTTTTATCCTCCTTATTACACTAGTGATAGTGATGATGAAGATATTTTCCCCTATTTTCCACCAACCAACACACTCTTACTCGATACTCCTTGGGTTATTTAAAAACTTTCTAATACTACTACACATTCCACTTCCCCACCAAAAAATAATCTCATAATAGATAGATCCAACTATATGCATCATAACTCTACTCTGTCGGATGAAGTTGGTCCATTTGAACACTATACATATGATCTAGTGTATCTAAACTCACCCTCTCTAAATCCATCATCCTTGATTCTCCTAGCATAGTTGATCTTTTTCAGGAAAGATGAATCTTTTATATTTCCCCATTTAGACATAAATTTATATGCTAAGGTCTTGGATGTTTGAAAAACCATCTCTCGCTAGCATCATAATGGTAAGAGATACATGGTTTTTGAAATTGATGTAGAATATAATGGTCCCATGGCTACATTAGATAATGATGAGGCCATACTTGAATTAATTCATGCATGAGAGGACACCCTCACTTTACAAAATAAAAAAATTGGCCATATCCATGATAAAACCCTCACTTTTTGATAGCTTCATCATTATTGTTGACCTTGTCAATGATGAGGTTTCTAAGCTTCTAAAGGATCCTTATAATTTTCAATATGGAAACACCTTTCTCATTGAAAAACACTTTAAATGTCCAAAGTGATGATGATCCTTCTCATGTTGTCATGTGAGGCAAGTGCTTCCCCATTTACATGATATGAATATAAAAGTCCTTCATAAACACAATGAATAATTTACTTGGGGATACTCTAGCTTCCTAAAACTAACCTTGACATTATTTTGCACAATATAATTACCTACCCTGCTGTCACAAATGTTCAACGAAAGATTCAAAATTTTCCTCTTAAAATAAACAACCTATGTCATTAAGAACTCATAAATATTCTTGACACCAAGTTTATTAATCCAATAGACTATTTCAAGTGGGTGTCTAATATCATCCTCATTTGTAAGAAATTAAAACTTGTCATTTTTATTATATTGACTTAAACCTCACTTTTCCTAAGGATAACTTCTCTCTTCCTTCCATTGACACCATTATCGATGCCACATAAGGATATAATATTTTATCCTTATGGATGGGTTCTCTAGATATAATAAAATTCAAATATCACCTCAAGATCGACATAAGACCACATTCACCACCAAATGGGACACCTAGTGCTATATTAAAATTACTTTTATCCTTAAAAATGTTGGAGTGACTTATCAACGAGATATGACCCATATATTCCATGATATTATTCACAAGCTGAGTCAAATATCTGATTTGTTAGATGCCCCCTACTATCAAATACTCCTAAAATTGGTGTAATCCTGATAAAGCCCAGATGAACTAAACATAATGTCCTTGAAAGATTCCATACAATACAAGGTTAAAAGCAATCCCCGAGAAATTGCATATCTGACACAATAGAGACCACAAGATGTGTGTTCCTAGGGTTGATAAATCTCCAAATGGTGCTTTTAAGATCCGTTAACGCAACCATATCAACATTTAAAGTTGGTTTACTAACATATGATTACCCTATCAACTATCCATGATGTCTAAACAATTGATATGCCGAAGCTCATACGGAAATCAAAAGGTTTTTCATTAAATTCACATGTCATACACATGCCATTAATAACCTTATAAAAAATGACATTGTAATTCAATTGTACAAATATTGTTAACAAGACTTTGAAAATATGAATGCCGTTTCATGGTGCACAGTGGCTAGCATCAGTACCTGGTTGCTAGCCCCATGAACAAACACTGAACTTCATACATAACCATTATACATTCATTTTCAAATGGGGAAGTGTCACCATCAATTGCTTTCTAATAGGGAAGGAGTGTCACCAACTCTAATACATTATTTTTTCTGAAACTTGACCTATGACACTTGCTATACCTCCATTAAATGTAGCTTGTTTAGCCATACTATTTCACCGTAGAAACATAAAAAAACACAATACATGATCTACTAATTATGCATTTTTGTTATGACTTAAGAATATGAGTCAAGGCTCTATCATTGTATTCTCCCATAATGTTATTTTTATCATAGCATATCTAGACAATGGATGACACATTAAACCTTCTGACTACACACATCACCACGTAGAAAGGCTATCAAAAGTAACACAATTGCAGATCAACTTAATTATGCATCAAATGTTTGATTTAGCCAATACCTGAGTCCAAAGGCTCTATCCTATTGTAGCTTCATACTATTTATTGAAGGAATAAAATAATATTCTATAATCAAAGACTACTACTATAACCTTCATCTGCGCAGCTAGTGCTCTTGAAGAGTAAAAAATCCTTAGAAAACGATCTATTGATGCAAATCCCTAACCTAAAGGTGCATCAAACCCAATGTTAAGGACAAATACCTTCCCATCAAAAGACCTCCATGACAGATACACAAAATCTGAATTCTTATGGAGAAAAATGTATTCAAGGAGCTGGGAAAATTAGTGATACGAATATCATGTAACAATTCTAAGAAAGCATCATGCCTCAAATCCTGTCCGACTTGCCAATTTCTTGCCACTTTCACCATGTAGTATGTTATACACCATTAGAAGCTCTTATAATTTAACAAGCAATAGTTCCATACTTGCCTCTAAATTCTGTCATATGGCTCTCATGTTATGTTTGATTTATAACTTTTTTACTAAAATATTCTGGGGTTTTATATCAATCGTTGAAGTGACTAATGTCAAGTTTTGCGCCATGAACACAAATGGCATCGATCTACTTAGGGATGAGAATTATGATTGAATACTCGGATGTGAAGACCATTGCTCAAAAAGTTATGCATTCCAGGGGACCATATGAGATGTGGTGTACATCACTCGGTGGCTTATAGGTTAAAACACAAAATTGACCTTGCATTCATCTCAGAAAATTAGTAGCCAAAGATGATAGTTCCAAACACCAATTAGGGAACTGAAGTCGCAGTTGTAGACATGAACCTGAATTTGATGACATCTGAGTTGCAGCTCTGATTTTTAGACGAGTTATATCAACACCAAAGATGCTACGAACATGACACTCCTAGTGAAAATAACACTATTCATTTGATCAATCTAAGTTGCATCAAAGAGGGAGTTGGAAATTGGTATCAGCCATCAAAACTACATGGGAAGACTCTAAGCAAGGCCACGTATATGTTGTGCGCCTACACTTACAAACATAATCATAACATGGAGTAATGTATTGCATCTTATCATTTATCATCAGAACTGCCATCATGCTTTGTAATGTTAAATGGTGGTCATATGTCCTTACAGAAACGTCAACACGTTATGATGTAAAAAAAGCAATGTGACATGTGGTCTACATGGTAATTTTGAGAAGTGGTCTAAAGGTCCTGTACGTACCCAAAATTGTAAGGTACTGCTTATAAGCCGGAAAGATCGTTACACCATACCCCAATGATGATACAGGATCTCCTCGCAAGGTGTTCAGAATCCAGAAAAGCATCGCCAAGTATACATTTACATCCCTCATAAGTCAGTCACTGATAATGGAAAATATATAAAAAACAAGGACTTTAAGAAATTATGTAACACCTCTCCCCCCCTTAAATTCCTTGCATTTTGGTCACCTTATTAGTGCACGAGACCCGCCGCCCTAAGCCTGAGGCGGTGGTCCCGTGACCGCCGCCCTGCACAAGGCAGCGGTCCTGTAACACAATTCTTCCATGAATGTTCCGAAGATCTCATCAAACAAGTAGGAATTCAAATCTTCAGATCCGCATTCTTCAACTCTGGGCTTATGCATACCATCATGCATAATCCTATAGGTGTTATGGCCGCCCATTTTAAATAGTGTATTTCTCTTGTTAGGAATTAATAGATATCTATATGCGAAATAATTCCTTACAGAATCGCAACAGTAGAAACTAAGTATGTAATAGATATTACAGATCTCAAATAGAAGTGTAGAATAAATAACACAACATAAAGAGACAATATTTAACGTGGTTCACCCAATGTGGGCTACATCCACCAAGAATCACTTGCTCAAATTTTATTGCAAGCCAACAGTCTTCACAATTACAATAATCATAGATTTGTTTGGAGCTATGCGCTCAACAAACCCTCCCGAATTCACACTTGAATTCGCACTACACTATGCAATACACCTTCTTACAAAACTATCACTACTGCATAAGATCCTATATGTATCGTCCATTTCTTAAGCATTTTGATACAGTACCATGGGTATCAATAAGTATGCCGAAAGATGCGGTGGGTATCAAAACAATGGGTACCGAAAAACCATGGACCCAAAAACAGCGCATAACGGTTAACCATTACCCATGGGTTAATAAACCACCCATGAAAATTTGCTTCGGGGGCTTCGCCCCCAAATCCCCCATGACCCGCTCACCGACGAGCGGGACCACCGTAAAAATATCCGAGTGTAACACATGGAAGGTGTACCAAACTCTAACATAAAAATAGACTCCACAAACATAACAATCTTCCACTTGGAGACTGATTTCCACTGAGCAAGCTTCTCAACCCTTCACTGTCATCCGCGAAGGCCAACCAAAGTTGAACATAGCTTTAGTTTATCCCTTGTGACCACCTTGGTCATCATATCTGCAAGATTCTGACTGGTATGAATCTTCTCCAACTTCAACTTATCTTCCTCCAAAGTTGCCCTGATGAAGTGATATCTCAACTGTATATGCTTCATCCTAGAGTGGAAAGTAGAGTTCTTAGCTAGGTGTATAGCACTCTGACCATCACTATGCAGCTTACATTCCTTCTGCTTATGCCCCAACTCCTCAAGCAATTGTTGTAATCAAATCATCTCTTTGCTTGCCTCTGTGGCAGCAACATACTCAGCCTCTGTGGCTGACAAAGCCACCAGCTTCTGCAGTCGTGAAATCCAGCTCATTGATGTCCCACCTACAGTGTAAATATAACCTGTCGTGCTCCTCCTGTTGTCTACATCTCCAGCCATGTCTAAATCTACATAACCACGTAAAGTGGTGTCTGATCCACTATAGCACAAAATTGTCCCCGTGGTCCCTCTCAAATACCGAAGGATCCACTTTACTACTTGTCAATGCTCTTTACCTGGATCACTCATAAATCTACTCACAGCTCCCACTGCATGGGCAATATCAAGCCTAGTGCACATCATAGCATACATCAAACTGCCAACCACTGATGAGTAAGGTACCTTGGACATCTGGTTTCTTTCTTGCTCTGTCTTGGGACACTGCTCCTTTGATAACTTAAAATGGCCTGCCAAAAGAGTCCCAACCGGTTTAGCATCCTGCATGTTAAACCTATCCAATACCTTCTTAATGTACTCTTCCTGAGATAAAGTCAACTTCCGTTCCTTCCTATCCCGAGTTATCCTCATACCAAGGATTTGTCTGGCTACCCCCAAATCCTTCATATCAAAGAATTCACTTAGATGTTTCTTGAGTACTTATATTTCTTGCATGTTTTTACCTGCAACCAACATGTCATCAACATACAAACACAGGATAATATAACTTCCATCCAAAAATTTCTTTGTATACACGCAATGGTCAGAATGACATCTAATATAGCCTTGCTCCATCACAAAGCTATCAAACTTCTTATACCATTGACGTGGAGCTTGTTTCAGGCCATACAAGCTCTTCTTCAATTTGCACACCATCTCCTCTTTACCATTGACTTCATATCCTTCTGGCTGCTGCATATATAGCTCCTCCAAATCACCATGGAGAAATGCAATCTTTACATCTAACTGTTCTAAGTGCAAGTCTTCTGCTGCCACTATTCCAAGAACAGTTCTAATAGAAGTCATTTTTTACTACAGGAGAAAATATCTCATCAAAATCTATACCTTGTTTCTGTGCAAACCCCTTGACCACCAACCGGGCCTTATATCTTTTCTTTCCTCCTCCTTCGTCTTTAACTTTGTACACCCACTTGTTCTGCAATGCTCTTTTACCTTCCAATAGCTTCACCAAATCCCAAGTCTGGTTCTCCATGAGAGACTTATGCTCCTCATTCATGGCTTGCTCCCACTTCTTACTAGCATCTACCTGCATTACTTCATCAAAGCTCTCTGGCTCTCCACTATCAGTGAGTAATAAATAATAAAGAGAAGGAGAAAAACGTTCAAGTTCTTTTCTTACCCTAGAAGACCTCCTCACTAAAGGAGTTTGGGGTTCCTGTTGAGTAGGTTCTTGAACTGATCTATGGGTCACTGTCCCATCCAGAAGATCCTCTACCACTGCATATTCTTGGATTCTTCCTTGTTTTCCTGCAACTATTGCTTATACATGACTTTCTCATTAAAGACCACATCCCTAGACTGAAGGATTTTCTTGTCCTTAATACTCCAACATTTAAATCCAAAGTCATCACCACCATAACCAATAAAAGTGCATTTTTCTGATTTAGCCTCTAACTTGGTCCTATCATCCTTGTCAATATGAACAAACACCTCACATCCAAAGACTCTAAGAAATGAGTAATCAACTTTCTTACCGTACCAAGCCTCCTCAGGTATGCCTCCATCCAAGGCACTTGAGGGTCCTATGTTTATCAAGTACACAGTTGTGCTCACCGCTTCTGCCCAAAAATAAAGAGGCAGTCATGCATGTATCCCCATGCTCTTAACACGTTCCATTATTGTTTTGTTCATCCTTTCTGACACCCCATTATGTTGCAGGGTTCCTGGAACTGTCTTTTGCCTGCAGATTCCATTCTTAGAACAATAATCATCAAATTCATTGTTGCAATACTTCCCTCCATTATCTGACCTAAGACATTTTAACTTAAGACCTGTTTCATTCTCTATCAAGGCTTTCCATTTAACAAAAGTATCAAATACATCAGATTTGTTTCTAATACAATAAACCCAAACTTTCCTTGTTGCATCATCAATAAAAGTAACGTAATAACTTGAACCCCCAAGAGATGATACCTAAGATGGCCCCCACACATCAGAATGTACCAGCTCTAACTTACTCTCTTTCTTCGTAGGTCCAACCTGGAGAAACCTTACTCACTTTTGTTTCCCATATATGCAGTTCTCACATAAATCAAAACTTGTTTCTGTATATCCAAGCAAATTCTTCTTTATGATGTCCATGCCCTTATGGCTCATATGACCGAGCCTATAGTGCCATAATGTTGTATCTGCATCTGAAACCACAAGATTACAATCATTAGTACTATCAGTGGATAAATACAAGGTTCCAACCTTCTTACCTCTTGCCACCCACAAGAGCACCCTTGGTAACCTTCCAAGAGTCAGCTGTAAATATCACAGTACAACCATCACTTCCCAATTGCCCCGCCGCTATCAAATTTCTCCTTAATGTAGGCACATGTTTGACATCCTTCAATAGCCATGTATTCTCATTCTGCATCTTAATTTGAACAGAACCTTTTCCAACTATATTGCAAGGCTCATCATCACCAAGGAAAACATGCCCAAAATCCCCTTGAACATAATCAACAAAATAATGCCCATGTGGAGTAGCATGAAAAGAAGTCCTTGAATCTAAAACCCAAGATTCAGTAAATATTATGCAAAGAAATAATCAAAGCATCCTGGCATACATTACCTAATGCCACATTTGCCTCCTTGTTTTCTTCCTGTTGTTTCCTCTTATCCCGAAGCTTCCAACAGTCCTTCTTTGTGTGCCCAGACTTTCCACAATTCCAACATACAATCTTGCTCTTGGATTTTGACCTTGCCCGATCTTTCAATTTTCCACGGTTTCCTCTATTCTTCTGTCTCCCTCTAGTTTCCACTGTCAAAGCATTCCCTGAAGTAGAAGATTCCCCGGAACTTTTTCTTCGCATTTCCTTGCTTAGAATCACCCCTACAACATCCTCAAACTTCAACTTCAAGTTAGCTGGAAACAAGTTGCTTACCGCCATTACCAGGCTATTCTAACTTTCAGGTAAAGAGCACAGAATTAATAAAGCCCTAACTTCTTCATCCTATTCTATTGTAACTGAAGCTAGCATATTCACAACCGTATTGAAATCATTTAAATGATCTACTACTGAACTATTCTCAGACATCTTCATATTAAACAACGTTTTCATTAAAAATATCTTATTAGAGGCAGAGGGTTTTTCATACAACTTCCCTAATGCATCCATCAATTCTTTTGTAGTATTTTCCTTTGAAACATTAAATAATATCGAAGATGCAAGACACAACTGGATCATTCCAAGTGCCTTCTGATCCAACAAATCCCATTCTGCATCTCTCATACTCGAGGGTTTGTTCACCTTCTCAGACAACGGAGTATAAAGATCCTTCTGATAAAGGTAATATTCCAAATACATCTTCTAAAGACTAAAATTCTACCCATTGAATTTATCAACCCTATATCTTCCATCATCTGCCATAGCTCCCATTCAAGATAAAACATTCCCTTTGATTCAACACTTCAGCATACCAAACCAGACTATGATACCAATTGTTAGGAAATAAGAGATAAAATATGCAGAATAACCCCTTACAGAATCGGAACAGTAGAAAATAATATGCAGTAAATATTACAAATCTCAAATAAAAGTGCAGAATAAATAACATAACATAGAGAGACAAGATTTAATGTGGTTCACCCAATTTGGGCTATGTCCACCAAGAATCACTTGCTTAGATTTTATTACAAGCCTCCACTCTCTCAATACAATACCCAGATCCGTTTGGAGATATGCTCAACAAATTCTATAGAGTTCACACCTGAATTCAAAGCACATCTGCAATACATTTATTTGTATATCTATCATATGCATAAGACCATATAAATAGACAATTGCTTAAGCAGTTTGATACAAAAATGTGGGTATCAAAACAATGGGCCAAAAAACAGCCCATAATAGTTACCCATTACCCATGGGTTAATAAACCACCCATGAAAATTTTCTTCAGGGGCTTTGCCCCCGAACCCCCTTGACCCGCTCACCGGTGAGTGGGACCACCGTAAAAATACCTGAGTGTAACACATAGAAGGTGTACCACACTCTAACATGAAAATAGGCTCCACAAACATAACATATCTGAGGTGGTTTTTCCCCTTGAAGTTAAAATACCATCACTTCACATATCCTTCAGCTATTGTATCCCTAATGAGGATTATTATCGAGAACGTTTAGCAAAATTAGATTTGTTCGATGAACATATCCTAACAACTCTTGAACATCATCATGTCTATCAAGAATGCATCAAGTACACATATAAAAAACATGTCAAAGAATGTGACAGTTGACCTTAATATTGTGACCTCATTCTCAAATAAAATCAAAATGTCACTATTTTGGAAAGGAGTAAATGTGGAAATTTTTCCCCTAACTCAATCGATCCATATATCATCATTTAAAAGTATAGATCAAGAGCTTATAGTCTATCCTCCCTTGATGGTACACATAAAAAGTAACCTTTGAATTCCTTTCACTTGCGGCCTTTCAACTTTTAATGCATCAACTGTCATGACAATAGTCAACTCAAAGATATCATTCCATCACTAGCCCATTATTTCATCATTATAATGATTTGAAAGCAAGTGGGTTACCGCCACTATGCTAAAAACCTTAAATATTAGCACAACGACTCTACTTATCACATATTTTGCATGGAAAAATTCTTCTTCAATAGGAACCCCACAATCATTACATCCATCCAACTTGTCTACCAGCTGAAAACTTATTACAAGATACACATGTGTAATTTATGCACACATATTTCCCTCTGCTTGAAGTGGTCCACTGAGCCTACCCTCAACATAAAAGTAAAGTAAAAATTAGATATGGATGTATATTATCAAAATAAATAGAATTTTACCTCAATGGATAACACTAAAATATCAAAATTACATTGGCAAAAATAAAAATTATTGATCCCTTAAAGGAAAAATGCATGTTAAAATTTCTAGATTGATCCCTTGAAAGATGGCTATCCAAAAGAAAAAAATAGAAATTCAAAATTGTAGACCACTTCCTCAAAGGATGGATACCCATGTAATTTTAAAAAGGTTTCCCACATCTATTAGCCTTCAAAAAAGTGAAAATATCAAAAGCATCCTAGGAAAGCTTCCCACATCAATCAGATTTCCCATTAGAAAAAACTTCCCACATTGATCAGTTTGTGTCAAAACAAAATGTATATATCTAGGGCATGAAATTATGAAACCATTGAAAGGATAACCTACTCTCCTACACAATCTACACATGGCAACCATTTCCATGTGCTAGGAAGGTATACCTTTCACTTTCATATGTATCCAAGATCCTACATGTGACTACTCATTGGTAGTCGTGTGTTAACATCTATTATACTTGCCAAAAAGTGAAAGAGCTTTCATTATACATTTTACCATCACATATGTATCAAATCTAGTCTAGAAGAAAATAATTCACACTTTATTCCTACCCATGATTAAAATACATTTTTACATACATTAAAGTCACGCAATAATCATAGATATATCTTAAAATGTCAAATCAAAATCAAATACATCAGACTTACATCTAATCTATCTAAACATCACATCAAATATAATCAAAAAATTATCAACATATATCATGACCACATATAAATACTACATCATCACATCCAAACATCACACTAAAATAAATCAACATACAATTCAAAATCATATATATATATATATATATATCAACGTGTAAATATACATCATCAAGAGTCTCAAAGCTCTGTATATCAAAAATATACATCAAATATACGATTCAAAAAGATTTTTATATATCAAAAATATCATCTATCGAGTGAACTAAACATCCTTCATCCATTCAATCCCTCAGGAAATACTCCCTTGATCACCACCAGAACCTCTATCCGGTCCTCTGTCAATCCTTTGTGTCACCTTGGACCCATTCAATGGTCCTCTATTTTATACAACCTTCATCAAAATTGCACATCTTAAAAGTACTTGCTTCCTTTTTTTGGAGCCACAATACCCTCTTAAAATATAGATTTATCCTACAAATCCTGACTTTATCAATCATGAAATTTTCAATCTCTCTAAATATTATTCTGTTAACACCTACAAGTCATACGTCTATAGGTCGAGAACTCATTATTTACCCTATCACTTTACTTCTCAGTCATGTAATCCCACCTTTATCTTAAAATAAAATAAACAATTAATTAAATCAAATCCTACTTTGATCATGCAACCCAATCAGCCAAAGCTCACCTCTATCAAACTTCATATCAATTTTTTTTCCACCTTAACACGAGTAAGTCATATGTTTATAGGTAAAAAACCAATTAGTTCCCCTATCACTTGGTTCCCTAATCTCAAAATCCCACCTTTGTGAAAACATCATAGTATACCTAGTTAAGATCATCTTCCTACCTTTTCTTCCTACGAGTCATATGTCTATAGGTAATGAAATATTTGGTTCCCCTATCATTTAATTCCATGATTGTGTCAAATCCATATTTTAGATCATTCTTGTTTCTATACCTCGTCTTGGGATAACTTAAAATTAACATGCATGTCAAATAAAATCTATCTCATCCAATCAACTCAATTAAACTGGTGATTATTTGCACTTCATTTATAAACACCCATAGTTTGAGGGGGAATTACTCATCCAAGCACAAAACAAACAATTTCAAATAGTCTTTGTAGGGTAGTTTTTTCATCACAAATCACTCAACAAAAAGGGAAAATGTAGACATCGGGTTTTTGTCACCCACCTACACCCTACATACATACATTATTCCACTAAATATATCACCTTAAACATTATCTAAGTCACCCTACTCACTCCCTACAAACAATTTTCACTCTCGGTTGATTATATTTACCCATTAAAACTCACTATAACCTCCTAACCATCTTTAACCTATCCTAAAAATCCTACCCAAACCTCATAAACTCCCAACCTCACCTTATCTCTTCCCTAACCATTTCCCCTCATCCCCTTAACAAAAATTCCCATTTTGGAAGTGGTTGAAATAAATTCCAAATGACTTCCTTTTAATTTTCTAGATCATCTGTGATTCCAAAAAATCACCCCTGATAATAAATGGGAGCTCAAAATCTTGTTTCAGAGACCTTTTAGACCTTTTTACATCTTCAATACCAATTTTTCTTCAACTAGAAGAAAAATACTGCTAATCCAACAATCTCCAAGCCCTGAAATAAGACTATGCCACTCAAATAAGCCATAACACATCATTCTTTACACCCAAAAGCCCTAAAAGATCCTCTTCACACTATCAGATGATCAACAAACCAACATCATAGACTCAATTAGTTCTTATGCACTCTTTTTTAGTATATTTCACCTCCAAGGTAATATCCTACAATTCCACTCTTATACCCATATTTTTTAACATCAAAATAAGGAAAAACAATCATTTTAAAATATTTGTTTCATATCAATTTATCATTTATAAAAAAATCAATATTTTTACAGGAATCACCCATGTTTCCCTTCAATCTCTATAAATTCCATTGAATCTTCAACAATTTCTATCAATTTATTACATTTTCTCAATTACCAACTAGATATTTGGATGTGATCTGTTTACTTGCAAGCATGTCTTTGATGTAGATTACTATTCTAGGCTAGTCTCATCCAATCACGAGCATCTACGATATTTAGATCATCCAACAACCCTTTGTGTGGGAGAAATTTGATATCCTTCATGATCTTACTTTTTGTTCCATTGCATTTACACACCCTTTGTGTGGGAGAAATTTGATATCCTTCACGATCTTACTTTGTGTTCCATTACATTTACACATAACATTGAAGACATTGATGAACAATTCGAGATCCTCCACAAGATACGAGAAGAAACCATGGAATTTTTGTATGACTATTTTGAAGACCTTGAGATCTCCATAGTTCTAGCTTGGGAAACCTACAAAGTGAAAGAGGATCTTAATTTTCACCTTGAGTTCTAGATTCCTTCCTTATCATTGTCAATATCTATCTTATCATCTTTTTCAATTCACTTAATTATATCAAAATGAGATGGCATCCTTCAATTAAGTGAAGTCATAAAGATGATCAAAATATGGTGGGGTTTAAGTATATTTGAATTCATAATGAGATGGTCAAAACTAGATGAATTTTGGCCATATAATATATGAATTTAAAGATGATTGTGCCAAGGATTAGGCTTTACTGAAAAAATCATCATCCTATTTATCTAATATCTCTTTTCTATTTGTCTTCGTTTGTATTTCTCTTCATTTCATGAAAAAAGGAGTGCTCATTCATTGTTCACATCTCATCATCCTAAAATTGTGAATGTTGACACAAGTATACTTAAACCCACAATATTTTGAGTTTTAGGTACTTTCTTCAATTAATAGAATTTACTGAAAACTACCTAATACAATTTCATTCCATTTTATATGACAACACCATTGAAAATTTTCCCCTTTTTTGTCAAATTGGTCAAAATATCCCAACTCTTCAAAATTGCCCATTTTCAAAGATCGCATTATGGTAAGGGTTATTAGATCCTCGAAGCATTTCAGAATTCTTGTTTATAGTCAATGAAAAGGTTTAAAAGTTTTCTCTATGATGGTAAGACTTATAAATCATTATGGGAGCTTTTGAATGATCTTAGAAAATATTTCCTCCTAGAAATGTTTTGAGAAAAAAGAATGTGCATGATTAGTTGAAGATTCAACTTTAGTGGAGGATTTTAGAAGCCTCATGAAGTGTTGGGAGCTCATATCCTAGGAAATAGAAATATTATAGATCCTACGTCATGCTCGACTAAGCATGATTAAATTATGGGAAGTTAGAAAGAAAAAAATCTTCCAAAACTGATACAAGGTAGTCTTTTCACACTTGATTTTTACATGGAAGATTTCAAGAATCGCAAGTGGATTTGGGAGCCCAAAAAATATCAAGTGAGGTTATATTAATTACACTTTATGACTAATAAGTTAGTTTATCTTACACATGTCAAAAAAATATTGTTGTGCTCAGCCCAATGACACACCACCTTAGGAAAATATGAGTATAAAAGAAAATGTTGTTGAATAAATCATTTTCAAGCCTCCTAAATAGCCTCATTGTATTGATTTTCTTATTTACATGTAAATTCATATATTATATGGCAAAAGTTCATTTAGTTTTGACTCCAGGGAAAATGAAACATTCTGGGAAGCAAGACAGGGGTGAAAACCATGCTTTGGAGCCAAACTTGGGCACACTGGCACACTTTTCATGTCCCTTTACATCCTTGGCACACTTTTGAGGTGTAATTCCACCAAAAATGTTTTCCCATTTCCTAGCGATTGGAATTTTACATGTTAAGAACATAAAGGAAAGATAAAAGTGCATGTGAGGGGCTTAAGTGATAGTTGTAACTTGAAGGTGGACCAGTATTTTCCATTTAAGTGAACTTTTAAACCCCATTTGCACCAATGGAAAAATTTTGAGGTGTAATTTCTCCCAAAAAGTGTGTCCTCTTCTTATTGGTGGAGATCTTTGATATGGTGTATGCCAAATTATGATTCAACCATGAGAAAATTTCCCTTATGTGCATGTACATATTATTTTCCCTCTCCATCCTCACTGATGGAAAACTTACCCCCTCCTTGCACCCCAAGTGCACTTATAAGGTGTAATTTTACCCGAAAAGTTTGCCAAAGTGTAATGAGGCCTGCATTCTCCATTTCTCCATCTTCAACTCCTCTACCCCTCAACTTCCCCATGTACACTCCCCTTCTTTATATCCACCAAATAAACACTAAGTATTTATCCCACTTCATAAAAACACAAAGCATATTTTTCAACCATTAAAAAACATCTAGAGTTTTTTCATCTTCTTCAAACACAAAAAATCTCCCCTTTGTGCCCTAGATATCAATTTTTTTCCTCATAACGTTTGATTCCAAGATTTATTTTCCTCCAAATTTGACCATCCCTTCCTCTCTAGTACGACTTTAAAATGAATGTAATATGGATTCCATTGATTTCCTAAACTTTTTCTTACATCCACACGAAGTTTCTAGCCATAAATAATGTTTTCACAGATCTACGAAATCTCATTGAGCCAAATTGTCTGAAAATTGAAGCAAAGCATCGTAGTGTAAAATATAATTTTTTGAGAACAATTTAATTCTGATACGACACCAAGAAAACCACTTTATATTGTTAGTAAGTCTCTATCGGGTAGCCTACTAAAAATAGTAACTCTGAGAAATTGTTGGTTTTCGGAACCTCAGTTCATTCCTCCAAGATTAAAACATTAAAAAATGACGCATTAATAAAATTGTTAAAAATATACACCCATGTATGACTTGCTAAAAATAGAAAGTGTTAAAAATGAGATCAAAATGGTCACACATGCTCCTACCCTTCATGTCTCATTGATTATAGCCTTCACAGAGGTCAATTTCTCAGTTTGTAAGAGAATTCCCGCATATCTGGATTGATAAGCATAAGGTGTCTTAGAGTGAATATGCTAAATTTAGAAACATGATGTGGAATGAACCTCATGAAAATGAGACAGAAAGGATTCTCTAAAAGTGTTTCATTTCGAGAAAATGGTCACCTGTTCCAAATCACAAGGCTATTTTTATCCTGTGTACCATACTATGACCAATTTTTAGGAACACTTCTGGTAAACAATAGTCTATTTTTGACAGTCCTCATTATGAGAGGTAATTCTCAACATTTTCAAAGTTCCACCTATAACTATGTAGTTACCATATCTTTAGATATTTCCTCAGAGGAATGGTAAGAAAAAAAGCATGCTTACAGAGGATTAACAGTTCAATTATGACTCAGTTAGAATGGAAGCCCTCTCAATTCCCAATTTTGGTCTCGAAGTGCATTTTGGTCTCAGTATATTTCTCAATTGATTATATGAGTTGATCAAAATATGGAATAATTCTTCATTTAATCTCCTACCTTCACCCATCTCAGGGTTGAAAGTTTTTTGGTCTCACATTTCATTAGTCATTGTGTTTCCTAGGTGGAAGGATCAACATAATTGCATTATGTAGAAATTTTTTTTAAGTTCTCATCAAGTGCAAGAGGGTCAAAAAGAAGAGGAAATTTTTCATGGATTAGAATGGATGGTTCAAGTGAAAGGTGAAAATATTCATTGATATCAATGTTTCATTCATCAAGTGATTCTCGCTACTGCTCTCATTATACTTGACAAGGCTACAACAGTTCACCATTCTAGGAGGCTTCTCACAATGCAAAATATGTCAAGGATCAAGAGTTCATCACTACATTCGAGAATTTCATTAGTTCATCATAGGAGTGGATATTGTTCATGATTAGAGATTCTTCATACTTTTTCATTCAAGTTTGGATCTTCTCCTCTCTCTCTCTCTTTCTCTTCTTATCTATTTCTCTCTAGATTTCTATTTCTTCATTGAAGAGAAAATTTTGCAAAAGGTGACTTAACTTAAATTTTCTATTTCTTTATTGTAGATTTCACTTTAAGTTAGAGAGTCACATGGGAATGTGAAGAGCCACTAGATTTGGCTATATATTGTAATACTATCTTCATTCCTAGTGTTTATATTTTATTTTTCATAACTCCCATTGACTTACTACAAGAAATAAAATATAATTCTTATATCTTTTTGTCTTATGTTTTCCTCTCCATCTCAACTCTTAATCCAATAAATATTTGTAATCCTACACAACCATGGAAATAATACATCTTTTGATGAATATAAGGCAGTTAATCTTTTTGTTGATTATGTTTTTGTCTTGCTTTGCATATTGGTGTCTTCTCATTGTTAACTTGGAAGTATTATAGTTTTATGTCAATAAAATTGACTTGTTATTTATTGAATAAAGCCCCCTTCTCACTTTATCTCCTCTCCATACACACACTTTTCCTCTACCTCCTTTTTGCACACATGTTTAATGGATTATTCGTGTGTGATCCTCAGTTAAAAGGCCATCCATGATGGTTAGAGTAGTGTACATATTTCCCTATTTTCAATAAATGGAGATGCTTGATTCCTAAGTAAAGGGACTCAGTACCAGAGCATTGGTGAAAACCCCTAATTTACCCTTGTGATTTTTTTCCAACACTTCACTAATGAAATTATGACTTGAAACCCTCTTAGTGTAGAACTATGTGGTTATATCAAGATGTATACTCTAGTATTGCCCCTTTGTATTATCTTATATGCCTTCAAAACAAGTTTTTGTAACATTTTGGGTCCTTTAGTGGCCTATAAATGTAATTTTCTATTGAACCCTAGTTGTTGCACATTCTTGATATCAGGTGTAATCATCTGAATCACTCCAAAAACCTAACCAAAGGTAGAAAAAATGTAAGAAAGTTAGTGTTTGGGTTGTGGTGCAACTTGTGCACAAATTATGTCAACACTACTCTGAACAGACCTTAACCACACGTAGTTCTCCACCTAACATGTGATTTTTATGGATGTAACTTGTTGGCAACTTAAACCAATTTGATCATGCTTAATTTAATTGTGCTCTTGCTAACACTTGGAAATAGGAACTTTGTGTGTTTGCATATGAGGGAATATATACTCCTTGACTTGGTTGAGTTCTTTAAAACTATCATAGTGGCTGCCTTAATGGATGTACATTATCTTTAAGAAGATTTAGGAATCCTTGAGTGGATTCTGTGAGTATTGTAAATGAGTATGTCAATAGAATTTCATATGATTTTTAGGTGATTAAATGAGGTAGTGTTAACTTGATTATATAGGTTTCTGAAGGTAAAATATTATGATAATGCCAACCCAGGGGATAAAATAACCAAAAAATAAGAGTGCATTGAAAAAAAGTCACAAAATGTGTTTGTATACGATCATACATGTCAGCTAGGAGCTGATTATATAACTTGATAGAATTATATGGTTATGGACAGGGAGAAGGTGAATCAAATGTGAAATTTACACAATTATGGTAAGATCTTAAGCATTCATTTTATGGACTTAAATTAAAAAAAATTCAACACATTAGTGTGTATGAATAAGAAATTTAGGAAACATATTGTAAGATATACTTAGTGGTGATAGAATGTGGGTGTTTGTCTTAACCAAGAAGAAAAATTGTGATCTAACCTAAATGGTTAAATATATAGGGTGTATTAGCCAATGGTAGAGTATCCTAATCAATTAGTTTCCAAAGATAATTTATGTAATATCCAAAATAATCATTCAACAAATCTAAATAACAATAGACAATGCAAAAAATTACTAGCAATGATAAGAAGAAGAATACTTAGCTGATATTTTGGATTGTGTGTTGATATGGGCTGACCCAATGATAAGAAAAGGTTAGAAATGATCAGATAGAGATTTTCTACTAAAAACGTATCCTAAAAATCTACTTGGACCAAAGTGTATCGTATAACCCAAAACATACCCCTGTTATGTACCTCTTTGTACACCCTTTTCAATTTGTAATTTTAGCTCCTAAAAATTTTTGGGTCTATGTTCTGCTTCTTGATATACTCATGTCTATAATTTAGACCTTTGATAATGAACAATCTCATTGTGTAGTTGACTAAACCTTTACAAACCTATATGGTGAAGGAGTCCTATGAAAAACATTAGTTGGGTTGTGGGCACCTCTGTACACCACCAAAATTTCTACTACTCCAAAGAGGGCCAAAACCACACATCATTCTTGCCTATAATGTGATATCTAGAATGCATGAAACCATATTTATAATCATGACCTTGCAACAATATGATTGTACTTGAACCTCTACCCTAAATTGACTTGATTTTGATGATGTTCCCTTTGTACTTTAAGATCTAAGAGAATGAATACCGCATAATGAGTATACAAAGTATATGAAGCTCAAGGGAGTTTTGTAGTAGCTTTTAGTTGTAATTTATCTTTATGTTTTATCATTGGAATGTGAGGATTTAAGAAGATAAAATTCCCTTCTCTTGATGAGAGATGAATAATTTGTTTATATATGTGTTTAGATCTAGAAAATGCAGATAAATCTGACTAGGAGTGTAGCAAAGGCATTCAAATTGAGAAAAGTATTGTAGGAGGAAGAGCGGCCAAAGCAGTTAGGTTGACCCATAGCACATGGGTGCTATGGCCATTTCTATATGTTATGGTCCTAGATGCATGTGTGAGTAATCTTAAAGTTGGAATTGTTATATGCGAGGGTATAACCTGATTTGATGTATTATTATGTTTGTTTTGAAAACAAATATGTTGTGTGTGTAAACATGTAGTGCCCACATTTTACGCACCCAAATACAATAGTAAATACTAGGATAAATTTTTTTTTTGACTTACATTTCTCACTACACACAACACATCAAGGGCTCCAAGTACAGAAACTCGACTCACAAAAGACAATCACATAAATCATTGACTCACATAGACACATGAAAATGACATAGGCATGTCGATGCTACACTTTTCCCAATGAACGAATACTAGAAATGACCCAACCACAAGAACATGACTTTAGTAATGGAAAACCCACAACACATCATTTTTTTAATTGCATCTGAGTTCCGATTAACATTCTAAGAACATTATTATGCAAGTATAGTTTTCTCCTTTTTCCATCTATAAAATCTTAAGTTCAATCCACATTTAATTTATAGTTCGACCAATTTAGGTTGGCTTCCTTTATGCATCACGGAAATTTTCATAACTTACTTGCTTATTTGGCACAATTCTAATCACATATATAGTACTTAATTATCTTGTTATTATGTTAAGAATATGCTTCTCAAACGTTTATTTAATGTTTAAAAATTTACCCTTGCTTCACAAGTGAACCTAACGTGATGTCAAGGTGAAATCTTGGGATTAAGGAAGACATAGATTTGAGATAACTTTTTTTTTTCAAGAACATCCATCGATCACGGAATAGTTATTTCGCTACCATAGTTATTAAAGTTCAATAACTTATGGACTTCCATTTATATTTATACATCTTTTGTTTTCTCAAAGTTAGGTCACACCAAGGCAATACCTATTTTATTTTATTTTATTTTTAAAACACGGAAGGAAATTTAATTGATTACACGGACTCCAAGAGTGGTAGTATCCCTAACCTCAAATCTTTTTTTTTTCTTCTATAATGTATTTTTACATCACAATATGGTCACATTATAACCATCTTTTTATAAAAAAAACATTACAAAAGCACTTATCAAACCTCTTAAGGAAGTACAATGGTTAGAAGCATTATAAACTACACATGAACACAAGTGATCTAAGTTCACGAAGATCCCATATCCTTGCATTGCATGATTCCGCATAAGAAATATTATTTATTCCTTAATGCCATAAAATGACATAACAAGGGATTAAGGGACAAGATTATAGTTTATAAGGTTCTCTAGAATCAACATCTTTCAACTCAATTTCGTATGCAAGGAGTTAATTATAGTTTTCTACCCACAAGTTAACATCCTAATCCACTAGGGTTTAGTTCCATTCCAATTTTTCACTTAGGGCTTTATGCTCCATTATAGATAAGAATAAGATTCAAAACATATTCACTCTATAAAACCTCCGTAACAGATCAAGCACTCTATTGTCACTAGCAAAGGATAGTACATATAGCTAAGAGGATCTATTCCTTACCAAAATTTTAAGTGATAGAACCACTATTCCACTAGCTCCATGATGTCATATGGACCCCACAAGGAATTCATTCGATGCAGGAGATTTATTTGACTGTGTTGCTTCTATATGTCTGGTTTGTGTTGATGTCACCTAAACTTACCTACTAGGACGATAAACCCATTTCTTGGAATCGTATTGTCTAAAACTAGGATGTTCTATCGAGTGTAAAGGTTCGTTCGAAGGTCACTGTTTTCTATGCTAAGGGGTCAACATAGGAAGGTTAGTTATATAAAAATTTTGAACTAAGGTTGACTGTTGTGGTTAGGTTCCTTTAATACATTTTCAAGGTAAGAAACACAACACCAATTACTAAACCAATAATAGCACAATGAAAGTTCACTACAAGGTACAAATTTCAATTCCTTTTGACAATTGTATTCCACTTTTACCATAACAGTTTTGGGATCAAAATAACATCCATGAAAGAATACAAATTTCTCAAGAACTTATTAATCTAGTGACTTTTACATACTACAAATTTCAACAATAAGTCTTTCAATATAATACCAAAAATAAAAAAATGAATTACTCAATGCCTTTACGTCATCATTCTTTCATCCTGCAAAAACCACGTGAGCAAGATATCAACGATAATCTGAGCATGGATGAGGTGTGCACTTCATTCTACTATGATTTCATGTCAATAGATGAAATCCAAGAGCACTTTAAGAACATTGTAAGCGGCGAATTAGTTGATCCTTTTTGTAATCCTAGAAAGATGAGATCGTGGAAAATTTAGTTTAGATAAGAGGATACATTTCTAATGAATCTTAGAATATTCTGAAGTGGCTTAAGCATTGTAAGATAATCCAAGGTGAAACTAATCAATGGTTGGAAATCATCATAAATACTAACATCAGTCATGGGAGGGAAGTTCTAGAAGTAGCACGCTCAGGTATAATGTGGCGATAAAAATTCGAAGGATCTTTCTAGTATGACGTATCAAAGGATCATCGTTTTGATGTGATTCTTCCATCGAATGATGTATTCTCCTTGTTCCCTCTTTCTATGTCATTCTTGCATGTAGCAATTAAATTTTCCCAAAGGCAACTTAAGTGTTTTATAATTTTCTTTGGGAAAAGACGTTTAAAAAGGTAATATAAGTCACTTCCTTTCCACTTTTGTAAAATTCCACTTCTTAAAATAAGGAAAATGGAATTATTCCGGGAAAGGACTATGAACAATCATGTAGGAATGTGAATATTAATAGGTTTTAGGATATATACTGCGCATTTTATCTATTATAAAGGATCATTTTTTTGCTCCTTCTATCCTGATATTATTATTCTTTTTCTCCTGTCTAGTTTTTTCCTCCATTTTCTCACCTTGTATTTATCTGGATGTATGGAAATTTTCCATGAAAGGAATACCAAATAGTGATTTGAAACTCATAGCCATAGTATGGAGATTATAAATTAAACTTTGTGTAACTGTTGTTGGTTTTTCATGATTCTTGCATGGCTTGGCTATGTATGTTTTCTTGTTTCTTTTAGTTGAGATAGATATTATTCTAAGTATTAGTTAATGGAATATTTTGTGCAACCATCAATATAACTACCTTTTTCCATTATTTCCTGGCATTTTTTACTTCACTGTCTCATAAATTATACCCTCTTTAACCTAGAGCTACAGTCACAACAAGGTTTTTTCTGCACATTCTCTAGTCTTTTACAAACACGAAAATATATAAATCAAGATGGGTACATAATTTTTGTATAATCAATTAAGTGAGGGAGATAGCCCTTCATGAAAGTGGAGGGAATTAGTCTTGTGAGGGTTATAATACTTCGTGAGTTTCGATTGACAATTTATTGTTTTGCCAACGAGTTGAAGGGATTTTCATTTAACTGTATTAACAAAATCCTAATAATTTAAAATTCTATTTAGTTAAAAAAATAAGAACTAAAACAAGAGAATTATGATTTAGGTCTTTCCGAAGAAGAACCATGCCTGGAAATAACAAGTCACCCTAACCCGCATGCTTTTCAACATCTTGCTTGCATATACTTCGTCAACCAGTTCAGGAGACTGCATTTTGAACCTCCGAATAACACAATACTCACCATCACTATGAAGTTCTTCCAAAGAAAAGAGAATTCATTTACCCATTATGTCACCATATTGAAAAATCAAACAATTAATGAAGAGTGCATTTCTCTAAGAGCATATAAGTGTTAAACTTTTTTGTTGCATTTGAGAATTAAACATAAAACATTTGTGTTTACATATCTATGAGAGTAGTCCCAACAATAGATATGTATCAAGTAAGTGGCTATTTGGAATTATAAATTTGATGGAAAATCATTAAGAAAATTTCAAAGCTCCCCAATTTTGAACATAGGATGGAAGGATGCTAAGAATTATTCCTCGAGTTTGGCTTTACACCTGAATTTGCATTTGATTGAAGAGCCTCCAAGGATTTCTAGAGCAAGTACCATACCTTGAGCATATCCTATGGAATAATAAAATTCCATAACAAGAGATTTGGTAATGAGCCATTTTCATTGGAATCAAACACGTTCGCATTGGCTCTAGCTCCTCAACAATGCATTTTTAACTACCATCATTGTCCAAGAAAGAACATCTCTAAATTTATAAAGAGCTTGAGATGGGAAACAAGTTGTCCACGTTTTTGAGAATAACCACCTTCATCATCATCCTTGTGGTTAATTTGGCAGTCAAACATGAAGATGTATATTTGATTGTTTCTGACCAATCTGAACAAGATGTTCCTTGACATGTTTTTTATGCACAGCTAGAACATTCCATCTACTAACTGCAATCAGATGAACACATCATCCTTGAGGATTATGTTCAAAATTGTGCATATTACCACGTTTTTGTGCATCCTTGGTGTATCAAACTCCAAGCAAGCTGGGCACCCAAACAAGCTTGATGGATTTTGTATTTAAATTATACAACATTGCATTCCATTAAACCAAATTTTGAAATTGCTTCCACATAGCATACAAAATAATGCCAACGCCCTTGGAAAAATAGTCTCAGATTGGAAACCATCCTAAGAATAGCTCAACCTTCTTCAACCTAGATGAATCTCCAAAACAAACTGGAGCTTCCTCCCTTGATCCATCTTATGGCAGCTCTCTCTTGGAAAGATACAAAAGAGGATCAAAGAAAACACAGATTAAGATTCCCCTTTACCCTAAAAATAATTACCAAATACTACAAAAATCTTGGGCTGACCTAATTTCCTATAAATAATTACCTTTCCCAATTAGTGTTAAATTTTAAGGTGTTTTTATTTTATTTAAATATTCAAAATTCAAAAATGTTTTGGAACCCCATTTTCTTTTTAAAAGAATAACAAAAATCCTATGACCTGGATTGTGAAGTCAATGACAGTAGATGAAAACATTGCTTAAGGTAACCTTAATAATAGAATAAAATTTTGAGCCAAAGACCCAACGCTCCTACAAATCAAACAATATAAATCATGATATTATTATAAACATTAGATTAAACAAATACTTTGATTTTTTATGGCTAAAATAATGATAATAATTATTAATCATATTAATGGCGACAACCAGGCACACTCGAAGAAGCGAGAGCTAGATTTTTCCTTTAACCGGATAATAAAAAAAAAGTAAAGCCAACAAGGATCGGCAGGAGCACAACAACATAACGCTTAGCAACCCAGTCATCAACGAAGAAAAGGAAGAACGAGGAATGGGGAATTACATTCTCCTCCCCTTAAGAAAGTATCATCCCAATGTGACATACAACTGAAGAAGGTGAAATCTAAGCTTCTCAAGGGACGAGTCCTGGCACAAGGCACGCTCTAAGGTTAATTTTTTCAGATACAAAATCACGGTTTAGGTGGCTTCTAGGAACATTTGGAAAAACCTTTCAAAACTTTCAAGGTAACCTTTGAAGATTGGTAGTTCCCTCTTATTCGTTATTTCATTAATCTCTTTCTATTAACATTATGAACTTGATTCAAGTCTTTTAAAATTTCATTTTTGTAGAATTTTAGTTTATTCATTCATGTGGGTTCCCATCATGAACTAAAATCAAAACACCCTACCAGGGTCATACACAACCCTAAAATTTTCACATACATACTTTTACATACTTTCACGACAGTATCACATCACAAGGGTTTCACCAAACCATGGAATGACAACAAGTAGACCACATAGCAAATAATTTTCAACAATTACATCCTAGGCATAGATCTAGTACACACATATGATTGACAAACCGGATCAACACACTAATACATATACAATAGGTATCACATGACCAAAACAATCCATGACTGTAACAACATATTTCTAATCCAATATCCAATAGTCCATACCAACCAAGGGGAGAGTCAAGCCATCAATTATAAAAAAGTTTAACTAGACTCACAAGAGTACACATAACTCACTATACCAACTCCACACATGACAAGGCATCATGAAACAACTCCAAATATCTCCAAAAGCAACAAAATACAACTCCATATATCTCCCCAAAACATCACCAGATAATCTCCATATACCTTCTAAGGGAAAGAAACATAGTGCCAGAACCAAGTCAGGTCACTCAACCATAGAGCCCCATCAAGAATATCAGGTCACTCAACCATAGAGTGCCATAAAGAATAACATGTCACTCAACCATAGAGGCCCGTCTCCTTTCTCCTTTTAATGAGGCTGGGTCACCCTATGGCCTTGGGCATATAGAGCCCCGTCACCCCCAAACCCAAGTGACATAATAACTCGTGGTTCAACAACCCGCTAGTTATCTATAACTCCTTGGGATGTACCCCTATAAAATGAAGCGGGTCCATAGGTTCAACCACTCCATGGTGAATCCCATGACCCTATTCTAACACATTAAGACATTATAACTAGTTTAACAATCCATTCAAGTGGCAAAATCAAAAGCCTTGGGCTAGGCTACAAAATCTTTAAAAATGAAAATAAAGTTTTAAAACTAGGAAAAACAAATGGCTAATTAGCCCTGGTGAGTGTAAAATCCAAATGTTAATGCCATAATCAAATAAATGCCCAAAATATAAGAATATGTCAATCAAGAAAATGGCTGGTTTTAGCTAAAAGAGAAAGATTAATTTACGAATAAAATGTGTAATGAGAAAATAGCACATCACAATCACTATGTGGCCTCATACCGCCACCAAAGGGGTACTCATCGAGTTGCTGACACTTGGACATCGAGCCTTAGCTCATAAAAATATACATGTAACCAGAAATGAGTATGTCAAATATTGTAGCTGTCATCATCTCTTCCTGAATCATTACTCCATACTTCCACAAGGATCAACATAGTCAAAATTACATAGGATTATCCAATGAACAATCTAATAAGAAATAGAAGGGAAGTCTAGTTGCATAAGTTGAGCCTAAGGTGGTGTGTACCCACAATATACTGAGGAAGCTCGAAGTATACTAAACAAATAGAATTGGATTTTTAGTCTATATAAGACTTCACTTCCTCACTTGTACTCGGCTCAAGATTATGAAACCCTGGTCCATGCCTCCTCTCTCCACACATACACTCTTGACGGTTTATCCCCTTAGGGTTTTCTAGTGTAAGGTCCACAACATACACATAACTACATCACTAACACAATGGTGATTCACACAAATTAACCATAGCGTCTTACGCATGGTATTTATACGGGGTATAACATAATCATTACTTTCAGGGGTTATGATACATCACATTACCACATCCTACACCCAAAGTGCAATCACTGTACAATAGGGATCATTTTTCACCATATGCCCCTAAATCACGACATGAACTATCACATATTACATGAATTATATGTATGAGGAACACAATGTCTAACATTACAACATACAGTCAATTTCAATACAACATGCTGATGCACACAATTCATCACAATACGATGATGACATCATGATAAACTTTCATTCACTTTACATCAATTTTGTCATGCAATACATCAATACACCTTCATATCACATAAGGTCAAAATGTTTCAACACTCTGCAATTCACAATAACATTCCTTTCACACACAACAAGGTGATACATCACACACAGATTCCTCATTGAATCCACGAAAAGGAGAGTGAATACTCTCATCACAAGCACATCAACATGACAACAAATACGCACTAAGTGACATGCACCACATGTGTTTCCATAAGGTCACAATCACGACATAGTTCACATAACAACATATATCACATTACTCTTCCAATATCCACCACCATCATGCAAACATCATCACAACTCCAATCCATCCCAGAGGTTTGAGAGCATGAACCAAGCTCTGATACCATATGTAGTGCCCACATTTTACACACCCAAATACAACAGTAAAAATACCAGGATAATTTTTTTTTTGACTTACATTGCTCACTACACACAACACAACAAGGGCTCCAAGTATAGAAACTCGACTCACTTACAAGTCATCAACTCACATAGACACATGACAACACATAGGCATGTCGATGCCACACTTTTCCCAATGAATGAATACTAGCAATGACCCAACCACAAGAAAAGGACTTCAAGGATATGACGAACCCACAACACATCATTTCTATAATTACATCTGTAGTTATGATTAACATTCTAAGAACATTATTGTGCAAGTATAGTTTTATCCTTTTTCCATCTACAAAATCTTAAGTTCAATTCACATTTAACTTACAGTTCGACCAATTTAGGTTGGCTTCCTTTATGCATCATGGAAATCTCCATAACTTACATGCTTATTTAGCACATATTTCAAATTCACATATAAAGTTCTTAATTATCTTGTTCTTATGTTAAGAATATGCTTCTCAAACATGCTTATTTAATGTTTAAAAATTTACCCTTGCTACACAAGTGAATCTAACGTGATGTCAAGGTGAAATCTTGGGATTAAAGGATGATTTAGATTCAGATAACTTTTTTTTTCCGAAAACATTCTTCGATCACGGGTATAGTTATTTCCCTACCATAGTTATTATGGTTCAATATCTTGTTGAGTTCCATTTATATATATATATATATATATATATATATATATATATAAGTTAGTTTCACACCAAGCAATACACCATTTTATTTTATTCATATTTTTAAAACACGTAACTCATGAAAATTTAATTAATTACAAGGACTCCAAGAGTGGCCTTAATCCCTAACCTCAAATCTTTTTTTTTTCTTCTATACTTTATTTTTACATCACAATATGGTCACATTATAACCATCATTTTATAAAAAAAACATTACAAAAGCACTTATCAAACCTCTTAAGGAAGTACATGGTTAGAAGCATTTTAAACTACACATGAACACAAGTGATCTAAGTTCACGAAGATCCCATATCCTTGCATTTCACAATTCCGCATAAGAAATATTATTTATTCCTTAATGCCATAAAATGACATAATAAGGGATTAAGGGACAAGATTACAGTTTATAAGGTTCTCTAGAATCAACATCTTTCAACTCAATTTCGTATGCAAGGAGTTAAATTATAGTTTTCTACCCACAAGTTAACATCCTAATCCACTCGGGTTTAGTTCCATTCTAATTTTTCACTTAGGGCTTTATGCTCCATTATAGATTAGAATAATATTCAAAGCATATTCACTCTATAAACCCTCCGTAACAGATCAATCACTCTATTGTCACTAGTAAAGGATAGTACATATAGCTAAGAGGATCTATTCCTTACCAAAATTTTAAGTGATAGAACCACTATTCCACTAGCTCCATGATGTCATATGGACCCCACAAGGAATTCATTCAATGTAGGAGATTTATTTGACTGTGTTGCTCCTATATGTCTGGTTTGTGTCGATGTCACCTAAATGTACTTACTAGGATGATAAACCCCTTTCTTGGAATCGTATTGTCTAAAACTAGGATGTTCTATCGAGTGTAAAGGTTCGTTTGAAGGTCACAGTTTTCTACGCTAAGTGGTCAACATAGGAAGGTTAGTTATATACAAATTTTGAACTAAGGTTGACTGTTGTGGTTAGGTTCCTTTATTACATTTTCAAGGTAAGAAACAAAACACCAATTACTAAACCAATAATAGCACAATGAAAGTTCACTACAAGGTACAAATTTCAATTCCTTTTGACAATTGTATTCCACTTTTACCATAACAGTTTTGGGATCAAAATAACATCCATGAAAGAATAAAAATTTCTCAAGCACTTATTAATCTAGCGAATTTTATATACTACCAATTTCAACAATAAGTCTTTCAATATAATACCAAAAATAAACAATGAATTACTCAACGCCTTTACGTCATCATTCTTTCATCCTGTAAAAACCACGTGAGCAAGATATCAATGATAAATCGCTGGCATGGCATCCACCCTAATCAATCATAATTACCATTTTTCAGTTTCCCATTTACATAAGATAAAAATTACAATTTGCAATCGAAATAAAAAGGTTTAGAGACATGTATTCGTTACCTTTCATTTTGCTTCTTTTTGTAACCCAGGAGAGAGAAAGAGAAGGGTAGAGAGAGAAAACATAGTTTTGTCAAAACTTCTAATGCACACAAAAAGTTACATTATAGTGTTTTAAATAGTTATTTACATGTGTTACAAGTTTTCAGGGTGATTTGGCAACCCTACGAGGGTCCTGCAGCTTTCTATTTTTACATTTTCTCACTAGTTACAAAACGTTCAAAATGGGCTTGGAGGCTAAGAAACCGCTTCCAAAAGTTATCTTCCAATGAGAACACACACCATAATTAACTTTCTACGTGTCCCCAGATATACCAAGAATTCATAGCAACTAACAGAATTGGGAAAAAGTGAATGGTTTGCGTTTGGCGGCTAGTTTTTTAGGGCTACTGATCGTAGTTCACCCAGTTGTAAAATAAGAAAAGTTAGCTCGAGGGCCCAGAAAACCGCATCCATAACTGGCATTCGATGGAGGAACATGCAACGATACATCTCCTACTATTTACATTATATAAGGAGAATTCATCAAAGTTGACGGGATTGAGAACTAGAGAACCATTTTCAAATGGGGACAAGTTTTCTGGAGCGATAAGACAAAATTGGTCCAGTTTGACCTCGTCAAACTGAGACCGGAGGCCTACAAAATGGCTTTGCTAAACTATTCTGAAAAGAGCTCTTTCCTATACTGAATGTTCCATGCAATTTTATGGTATAAACACTAGAGGTTTGTGAAGACGGGAAGACATTTCTCAATCCAGGTTTCAAATGGCGATTCAAAATGAAAGCTAACTTTCTAGAGTTAATAGCTTTCTACTGCTATAAACCAGTGTAACAGGGCTCCTATAAGAGCATCAAAAGGATGTCATATGTTTGTTTCGAGTCAAACCAAAGGTCGAGGTGACTCCTCATATACTAAGGTACACGAATGAAACTTCACATCTCATTTCCAGAATTACAAAGGGTACTTAATGAGTCTCTGAAAAATGTAAAAAAAATATTAACTTCTTCTTTCCTTTTTTTTTTTTTTTACAGGGAATTGGTCAACATTATTTCTAGAAAGTAAGTTTCGTTTGGTCGATAAAACAATACTGGAGAGATCAAGATGGGTAAGATTTTTCTTAATCATCTTGAAGTGAGGGTGATAATTCATGGTTTAAAGTAGATGAGTTATACTGACTTCATGAGTTACGACATGACAATTTATTGTTTTGAAATGAGTTGAAGGGGCATTTAACTGTATTAAAAATCCTAAAAATTTAAAATTCTATTTAGTTGCAAAAGAGAACTAAAACATGAGAATTATGAGAGGTAAGGGAAGAAGAACCATGCCTGGAAGGGACGGAGTCGGTCAAACCCGCAGGATTTGGTTCAACATCTTGCTTGTGCTCTTTGTCAACCAGTTCATGAGACTCAATCTAACCTCCACAACATCACACAATCTTCCCGATCACTTGAAGTTTTTCCAACAGAATAAGTTTCCCATTATGTGCATATCCTGAAATCATGGCATTCCATGAGACCGCATTTCTCTAAGGCATATTGTTAAACTTGTGTGCATTTTGTATGCTTCCACATTTTGTATACATATCTATGAGAGTAGTCCCAACAAAAACATGTAACAAAAATCCATTTTTGATTATTTTTTTGATGGATTTCCATTACCAATTTGAAAGCACCAATTTTCACATAGGATGGAAGGATGCTAGCAAAGGTTACCGAGTGTCGCTTTACACCTTCTAGTTGCATTTGATTGAAATCCTCCAAGGCTTTCTCAGCAAGCCCATTTTGAGCATATCCTACAATCAGCACATTCCATGACACAAGATTTGGTTGAGGCATTTTATCAAACAATTCCCACGCCTTTTCAACAAATCCATTTTTAATCATCGTTGTCCATGAAACTACATCTGTAAGGGGTGTTTTTAAAGTAGCTTGGCATTTTTTAAAATTTGTCCACGTTTTTGAGCAGCTAACCAAGAGAACACATCTCCTTGAGGATTTTTTTGTGCATAACCACTTTTTATTGCAGCTGACAAAGAGAACACATCTCCTTGAGGTGCTTTTTGTGCACAGCCACGTTTTTCTGCAGCTAACCAAGAGAACACATCTCCTTGAGGCATTTTTTTTGCACTGCCACGTTTTTGTGCATCCTTGGTTGTATCAAACTCCATTGGGCATGAGCTGGGCACCCAAACATGATTAAAAACTTTCAGTTTGAACCCAACAACATTGCATTCCATTAAACCACTTCGGATTTCTTCCACATAGCATACAAACCTACCAATGCCCTTGGAAAAATAGTCTCAAACAGAAACCCTCCTCCTTCATGTCTTCTTCAACCTTTGGTGGGTGTGCAAAACAAACTGGAGCTTCCTCCCTCCCTCTATGGCAGCAGATCTCTCTCTCCCTCAGCAAAAGACAGAAAACAAAAACACAAAAGAGTCCCCTTTGCCCTAAACCGCCCCAAACAAGGAAATCACGGGATTTTCCTTTTTCTATTTTTTTATTAGTGTTAAATTTTAAGTCTTTTATTTTATTTATTTATTTATTTGTTTGTTTAAACTTTTCTTTAAAAAAATAAAAAAATAAAAATCCTAAAACGAAGTCAAAACATAATGAAAACATAGCTTAAGGTAATTCTTAATAATATCTGATAAAATTTTGATGCCAAAACCCAACGCTTGCAAATCGACAATATAAATCATGATATTATTATAAACATTATTTTTTTGATTTTTACGGCTAAAATAATGACAATAATTATTAATCATATTAATGGTGATGACCAAGTAGACTCGAAGAAGTGAGAGCTAGATTTTTCCTTTAACCGGATAATAAAAAAAAAGTGAAGCCAGCAAGGATCGGCAGCAACACAACAATGTAACGCTTAGCAACCTGGTCATCGGCGAAGAAAAGGAAGAATGACGAACAGGGCATTACAAAACAAGAATGAGTGAAATATAGCTAAGGATAACATAATTGGACAAATTAAACTAGTGTGAGCTAGTGGAAGAGTGTTGTATAATTTTTGTCATTGCAAGACATGAATTACTAAAATGAGTGTCTACATTTCCCCCATTAATTAGAATTAAAATTTGTGTGATTAAATGACAACTTACCTGAGTGTGTAGATACACTTTATCTTCACTTGAAGAACCTTGTGCTTGAGATAGGAATTTTTCTTTTTTCCAATTGTGTTTTTTTCCTAGATGAACACCTGCAAAGAGAAGTGTATTCAATGTCCATAATATAGGAAATAAAAATTTAACTTGAAAAATTTGAACTTAGTGTAAAAATAACAAGACATAAGTAGAAATGGTAAACAAAGGAAAGAGTACATATGATTATTTTGTAAGAGAGGGGGAGAGAGTACTCCTTCTACTGTTTCCAAAGAGATTTGATGTGCTTTTTGTTGGATCTGGTTAGAAGGACTTAAGGGTGATTAGTCCCTAAGTGGAATGTTCCAAGGAGAATATAAAGAAGTGAAAATGCACCTAGTATGGTGAAGATAACTCTATGGGCAGTGTTGTAGTTGTTCCACATCCCTCTACGAAAAATATGAGTAATGATAAGTCAATCATATGAGGATAATAATCACCTCAAGACTTTTCAAGACCCACAGATAAGTGCCACTGTATATGAACATAAACCTAATTTATTTTTAAATGATGACACAACATACCGGTGTACTAATAGCTTACACGTACCCTTTGTGCCACCATAATATGAACTTTATTATGCATTTTGTCGCTAAAACTAAGTAAAGATCCTATAAATGCCATCGAGAAACTATACCAAATGAGAAAATTGTTGAATCTACCCCTCGAATTGAAGCATATGGATTAGGCAAAACATACAAACACTATTTTATTTGTACGGTTCAGTCCTTATATGGTTTATGACCCAAGTCTATTTTTGATCCATTTTTTGAACCTATTAATGTTTGATTATTTACTTGTTATTTTATTTCCTAATTTTTAACTACCATGAGTGTGAGATATCATCTTATGGTTGCTCCCTTTTTGGGGGCACGTGGGATACAATAATGGGAGGGAAAAAAAACCAGAGGACTTGTACTTGATGCACACATGTGTTATAGGATTTTTATAGGGGAAATATGGGAATGTGAATGGTGTATATAGAGATACATATATAATAATATAATAGATAAACTGAAAAAGGTATCAAACAATAGAGAAATAACACATTAGATGTAAAAAATAACATGCAAGGATACAAAAATAGAAAAACATGGTAATCAAGATGCCATATACACGAGTCACCACTTAGGATGGTGTAAGAAAAATTGATAAAATCAATTCCAAAAAAAACAACAACCAAGCAACATATGGAATTGCCCGCAAATAAGTGAAAGCATAGAGAAAGCATGTAAAACAAGAAATGAGCCATAATATGAAAATGGTTCTAGTTTGGAAGTAACCTATAAATTAGATACTACACGTGAAGCACCCATTAGATTTTCAGATTAATAAAAAGTATGAAAAAATACATGTATTGAGTAAATGAGGTAAGAGAAAGTAACTTAGAAAATATTGTAATAATAAAACCCGTATGTGAGAAAGCGTAAAGTGGATGCCACCATTTACTACAAAATAATTAGTGGAGAGTAACGTGAAGTATCTTGCATCATGTAATAATCTATGTGTAGCCTACATTTAACTCAATGTGCCACATGAATGCACATGTGCATAGAAAAAATGATACATCATACTATGTATCAAGATAAAATTATATGCAATGTGCACTATGAATAATGTAAACGTGTAATAGAAATAAACAAGTAAGAGAAATGCAAATATTTTTGGATGCATATATTTCAATGTTTTTATATTTTGAGGGTATTTGAATGTTTTTCTATGTTTTTATGTCCCCCTGAGGGAATAGGTGAAAACATATTATCTGAAGAGAAGGAAGGGTCAAAGAATTTCCTCCAAGGGGGAAATATTTAGATTTCTAGTTCTTTTGATGAATGAAGCCTATGTAATTGTATAGGGGAAGCAAGCTTACCCCTAGTATGTGTGTGCAAAGTGAGGTTCAGGTGTGTAGCTACTACCTCAATAGTCAAATTTAACTTATAAATAAAGTGTTTCATTAGGAAATGAGGGGGCATCACATGCCCCCCATGGGTGAGTGGTGTAAGAACTATCCAATGAGAACCTCATGAGAAGGAAAAGAAGATTCTGGGGGATATATAGGATTGGGCCTTAGTTATGCCTAATAATTCCACTCAAGTTCATATGCCATAGAAACTTTAGGAAGAGAGAAAGGTGGAATAGATATATAATAATCCATGTGTGATTTGGATGATTGGTGAATACAATTATGAGGGGGAAACCCTATAGTGAAAAGAAGATGAACCATGTATGAATTAAGTAATAATTTATTATCAAAAGTAATATGATGATATAATAAAAATGTAAGAGACTCAATTTAATCAGGGTATCCTCTATCAACCCCAGGAAGAGGGAGAGACACAAATTCAACCATAAGTGTAAGAGGTGATATGTAAGCACCGTGATCAATAAAAAAATACAAAGGTATGCACAAAGTAGGATATGTAAAATTATAATGAGTGACACCATGTATATAGGTATTGGCTAATATAGCATAGATAAGTGCATCAAATGTAGTGGAAGTAAACTTTGAAGATGACTTTGTAATTCACCTACAACATGCATTAGAGAAAGGAATTCCTATGGAGGAATAACATAGATAGTAAGAGGCTCATTGAGTGGTTGTACCTTGCCCTTATAGGTATCCATGGGCACATTACTGGGTTGGAATTGAATCTTAGGTCAACTAGTGGAGAATTTACATTGACATTAAGAGGCATATGATAAGAACTAGTAGGAATGAAAGCTTGTACTCTCTTATCAACAAATTCCTTAGTATGGGAAGAAGAAGAAGAAATTCAAAACATCATTATGTTCACCATTATGTAAAATATACTTTTACAAAGAAATATTGGAAATACATACATCATTTGTAATGAATGTTTTTTCATAGGAAGCTAAGACATCATGTTGTGAAGAGAGACAAGGAACACTAGCATCATTTACAATAATTTATTATTCACAAACAGCCAAGACATCATGTTGCAAAGAGAGATAAGAAACATTAGCATCATTTGTAATAACATTTTGTGTATGAGAAGATATAACAACAGTTGGAGGAGGAAGGGAAGGAACGTACACATCTTTTATAGAAAAATTTTGTGCACAAGTATTTAAAATATTCTTTTGAGATGAATATGGGACATCCCAATCAAAAATATGAACATCAAGGAGATCTTGTATAATATCCCAATTGTAAATATGAGTAGATATTTAATAATAAATTTATATACAAGAGAGTGTTAAGATGTATGTAGCAAGTGACCAAGGCTTCCTAAGGATAATATTATAGTAAGGGGCATCAAGGAGTACATAACAAGTAGTATCAAAGGTTTTAGAGAGAATAGTGATTGGTATAGTGATAAAAATAAAGAATTTGTGAGGGATATTGTCAAATATATAGATATAAAAATTATAATGAGGGATACTTCCACAAAAAGAAGGAATGAAATAGATGCCGTAAATATTCAAGTTTCATCCGCTATCAAGAAGAAAACCTTTAATCAAAGCCTTATGAATAATAAATTGAACATATAGAGGGAGATCAATGTAAATAAGAGGATAAAGAGGACCGTTATGATACTCGAAAAGAGAATAAACAAGAAAAGAATATAAATAGATACATATTACAAATACATAGGGATCATAGGGCTTGGTTGATGTTACGTTCACCAAATGATTTAACCTAGATGGTTAAATTTATAAGGGTAATAAATGATGGTAGATTATCCAAATAAATTTATTTCCAAAGCTAATAGAAGTAATATTAGGAATAATCTATGAAAAAATATAAATAATTATACATGATACAAAAAATTATTAACAATGAGAAGGAGAATAAAAATTAGCAGATATTCTAGACTATGTGTTGATTTGGGATGGTCCGATGACTACATAAGTCTAGAAATGATTTGACAACGCTTTGCTACTAAACTTGTGTCCTAAAAAATTTCCTTGACCAAAGTGTATAGTATGGCCCAAAGTGTACCCCCATTGCAGCCCTCTCAGTATGCACTCGTCCCTCTTAATTTTTATCTCCTGAAACTTTCTGGGTCTATGTATTTCTCTATGATCTATTTTTGTCTCTAATGTGGATCTTTGATATTGTGTGATTCTCATTGTGTAGTTGATTAAATCTTCAAAACCCTATACGGTGAAGGATTCCTATAAAACAAAAATTAGTTGGTTTATGGAGACCCCTCTTCACCACAAACATCACCACTACTCCGAGGAGGGCTCAAACCACATGTCGTTCTTGCATAGTAAGTGATATCTAGAATGAATGCATCCATATTAATAATCATGACTTTACAGTAATGTGATTGTACCTAAACCTTTACACTATCTTGAGTTGATTTTGATGATATTCCATTTGTAATTGCATATTTGAGTGAATGACTACCCCAAAATGAGTATGCAAAGTATATTAAGCTCAAGGGAGTCTTGGAGTTAGTTTTCTTATGATTTCCCTTAATGTTTCCTCATTGGAATTCTAGGAGTTAAGTAGATATAATGCCCTCCCCTTAATGAGAGATGAATAACTTGCTTATATAAGCATTATGGATATAAAAAACTCAGATAAAGATGAATAAAAGTGTACCAAAGGAATTCAAATTGAGAAAATTAATTTTGGAGGAAGAGGGTCTAAAGCATCCAGGTCAGCCCATAGTGTATGGGTGTTATGACCCTCTATAGATGCTATGGTCCTAGACGCATGTGTGAGTAATACTAAAGTTGGAATTGTGATATGTGAGGGTATAACCTAATTTTATGGATTAATATGGATGCTATGAAAATAAATAGGTTTTACGTGTAAGAAATAATGAGTGAGATATAACTAAAGATAGCATAATTGGCTAGATTGAGCAAGTGTGGGATAATGCAAGAGTGTTGTATAATTTTTGTTGTTGTAAGAGATGAATTACAAAAATGAGTGTCTATAAATTGCAATAAGTATGGTCAAAAGGGTAAATTTCCAATTTTGAGTGTCTACAACAAGTATCTTTATGAACAAATAAGTAGTACAAACAAAGAGAACAATTCTTGCAATTAGGATAATGATAAACAAT
Source organism: Taxus chinensis (assembly GCA_019776745.2). NCBI lineage: Eukaryota > Viridiplantae > Streptophyta > Pinopsida > Cupressales > Taxaceae > Taxus > Taxus chinensis. The sequence goes on from CM034154.1 coordinate 392,040,068, forward strand.
TTAGCTAAGAATATAAGAATAATTCATGATTTAGGGATTAAGATAATGCTTACATTATCAAGTGATTAAATATAAAATTTATTTGTCTATGGGAGAATATTACTAATTTAAGAATAATCTTGATGGGATAGTTAAGTAATAGAGTAATTTACAATAATATAAAAATTTGGAAACTAGGGTTTTGTCATGCCCAAGAATTTTTGACCGAAAACCTAACCAATACCCTGATAAAAACTGGGAAATTTTTTGTTACGAGCGTTGATTAATTGTGGGTAGACTAAGGCCTCACCAAGCTATCTTTTCAAACCATTTAAAAATAGTAGGGAATATAATCATGGTTCTAACTTTTGTAAATAACAAGAATGGCTTACGATTAACGATTCCATGTTCTAAAAGCTTGGTTACAAGAAACCAAAAGAACGTAACATAGAATTGAAAAAAGGTTTTATAGGGTAAATTTAACCTTTGTAATAATAGTAAATGACTCAAAATATATGGATGGGATATATCATACTAACATGTGCATGATTTAAGCTATCTAGAGGTACACCAGTCCACCTTAACAATAAATTTTCCATTGTTGTCATTTAATTTTTTTTAAACCCTTCCTTATAACACCAAGGGTGTTATTAGTACCCAAGGAAAAGGTTATACTTTAATTCTTAGTTCAATTCAATAAAATTTACCAAGGACGTATCAATATATTCATATGTACATTTATGCATCTTGAGGTTCTATTTAAATCATCATAAGCTAAGTGTGGTTTGGTTATTATCTTACGACACTAAAATGATCCAAGACGTAAACATAACCAATGTAACAATTGTGTTATTTATAGGTTAATTTTAATCTAAAATTTCCTCCTTTAAGGAAATTACTCATAACAGAGCGTGGAAATAAATCCGTATCTCTACTAGTCTATATAACATAAAAAAACATCCGTCAATGAAATTGAAGTTTAGTTAATAGTACCCAAGTAACATTATTGTTAAAAATGTAAAGAGGAACAAATCAAATCCATTAAGACAAACACTAAAATCAAGGGGATCCTACATCATGTTAAAAAATTAAATTCAATTATAGCTAATTTATTTCCACCTAAGAAATTGGATAGTGGAAAATATATAAGTAATAAACCTATCTTATAATTTCCTACACCAAAGAAAAAGTACAAGGTTAATATTGGTCCCTTGGATCTAATCCATCTCTAAAGATGATCCTCTTGAATCCCTAATTTAATTTATACTATCTATTTCATTTCCTTACTTTTATTTATTTTCTTTTATTATTTAGGCGGGTGAAGGTGGAGGTGTCTATGGAGACAAATATCTAGATCAATGTATTTTCTTCGTATTTCTTCACAAGCATCTCATTTCTATCCTCTTTCTCATTTTCCTTATTTCATTTCTATTCGTTTGTTAATTTTTTAGGTTGAAGAGAGATATATTATGGAGGCTCAAACAAGTTATCTATATATATATATTTTAATTTTATAGAAACCTATAATTTAGCCTGAACAATTTAAATACTTAAATTGTGCTAATTATCCCCTTTCCTGCAAATTGACGACATATCATCAATAATGCTCATCTTCTCTCCTATCATCATAAATTAATTACATTGCATTAATTAATTAAGTCTTCTATTCAACAAATACCCTAATTAACGACCTTCCATTAATTAATCTTTCCTTCTATCTAGACTAATTACTTATTGTTAATTAATTAACTTCCCCCTTTCATTAAATCAGTAAGTCATTATTTAGTTGATTTAATTCCCTTATATAGTCTAAATCATGCTAATATTCCTCTAAAAATATTTTATAAGTTTGCACACCTATTGATTAATCACTTTGGTTGATTAATAAATGCCCTTTATCCACACGAGTTAATAAAGGACAAATTAAACTCTCCTAAAGTTAACTCAACCTTTTCTAAATCCCCCTTATCCATAACTAACGCAACATCTTTATTATCCCACATACAAAGGGATGTAGAGATTCCTCTATCCATTGGGCTATATAAATATCCCTCCTCCTACCTTTACACTTACACCTATTCCTTGAGAAACAAAAGTGAGCAATAGAAAATAAGCTTTAGCCATTTGTCATCTTGGAGCATTCTTCATTGGAGAAGCTAGCTACTTTCATTTCTTGTATTCATCCATCCAAGTTTTAAAGTCATATGGGGATATGTCAAATGGTCTTATAGCCATGGATTGACAAAACTCCATTCTTGAAAACCTTGGGATTCAAACATACAATCAAACCTTTGATTGCTAAGGATCTAAGTAGGTCCATTTCATTTTTAGCATTCAATAGAGATAGAGATTAATAGATTAACATGATAGTTTGACTATTTGTTCATGTTCTAATGCAAGGATGTTAGTAGATTAGTTTTTCTTAAGCTCTAAGCATGATGGTGCATTGAATTTTATTTAGTTTGGTTATAATACTACTAGGTGTTAGTTCTAACTTTCTTAACTTTGTAAAATAAAACCATGCACACATTTGGCACACACAGTGGGACGGGTCCTTAGTCCCTTAGAATTCTAGCTCAAATTTTATTGTTATTTCAAGTTTTCGGAAAACCCTTGATATACACATATGGAAAATAATGTTCAATTTCTTAGGATTTTTGCTAATATTCCATGTGTAGGATCTCATTTAAAGCTTTAATTCTAATGGGTTATTGTCAATTTCGAGCTAACATACTAAAATTTGGAGTGTTTTGAACTTTTTGGTGTCTTTTTCTAATATTACATGTGTGAAATAATGTTAAATTTCTTATGTTTTTTTGCTAACTTTGCATGTGTTGAGTATTGTTTAGGGGTTTAATTTTGATGGGTTGTTGTCAATTTTGAGCTAACATATCAAAAAATTGACCTTTTTGAAGTTGTTTATGGTAAAATGACATATTTTTTACGTCAGCCAGGAAAGGGAGAGTAGGCACCCAAATGTTGGCGCAGGCATCCAAACGTTAGTGCAGGAACCCTAACCTTGGCGCAGGCATCCAAACCTTGGCGCAAGTACCCAAACCTTAGCGCAGGCACCCTAACCTTGACGTAGGCACCATTATATTATCACACACACACCAATGTAGTGCTGTACCTTTTTGTCATACCAACACAAACACCCATATTCTAGTGCAAGCATCTCTCGAATAGCACATACACACTGTCATAGCTTTTATACCTTCTATTTTTCTTCCTAGGTGCGCACACACGTAAATGGGTGCACATACACACTGAAGGGAGCACACACATCATTCTGTGTACGCAAACATACTTCTCATTATGTTTTTTTACATAGAGGTGTGCACACACTTAAAAGGGCGCACACACACCAAAATAGGTGTGCACACACCCTGAAGGGCGCGCACACGAAGAATTGTGTACATAGCCTATCTTCCGGAGGCCATAACATTTTCTCCCGAACTCGAAATAACTCCATTTTTGTTGCGTTGGAAAGGTATTGAAGTGAACTAATTAATGGAAACATAAATTTGAGTTTTTAAGCTATCAAAAACTTAAGGTTTTCATTTTTATAAAACTACTCATTTCTAACATGTCTAAACGTTTTGGAAAATTTGGTCTTTGATGTTCCAACACCTCGCAAATTTTATTTTGAATCTAACTTCTATTTTGTAGGGTGTTTTTACATGTTTGATGGTAATTTGACTTGTTTAAAATTTTAATGAACATTTCATGTTTAATCATGAGATTAGAGTCGTGTATGCTCTTCCCTCGCACCTTTCAGGTGATCTTGGGAATCAGAAACAATTTCTATGTATCTTTTTTGTTTTGAAAAATGCTTGTTCTTAAAATAATGAATGTCAAAGTTTGTTAAAAAGAAAAAATATTTCATTTGAACTAAGTGTTTTCTATTTTTGATTTCATAGTTGGATTCTACGTCATGTATGCTCTTCTCTTATGTCTTAGGATGATATTGAGAATCAAAAATGATGTTTTATCCTCTTTAGTATTTTTATGGAAAATTACTAATCCATTGTGTAGGACCAAAAATCCTTGTCAAATAAAGGTGGAATTAAAAAAAAATCAAACTACTAATACAGTTTCCGTGTAGATTGCTAAAAGGTGTTCAGAAAAACCACATCAAATTAAACAAGATAAAAATAACACCACATTCAAAACACTGTATTTGTAGGTTTGGATAAGGATACATCCTATCCGATTAAAACTAGGATATAACCCCTTTGGCATAATCCTTAAGCTACAACAATGGGGGTGGTCCTATAAACCCTAAAGTAGTCCACGCAAGAGGGAAACTTGTGGAAAAAATGGGAAGTGCTCCGCACAACCTACTTGACTAGTTGTTCCTTGTGAGTTAACGTTATCGGTTGTCCACATGGTGACCCCAACAATGGTACACATAGATGCACTAGTTGCCCACTGTGTTTGAAGGGAGTAAAGTAAAGACAAGATACTTCCAAATTAATCATTGCGACTTTTTGCGTAAATCGAGCTCGCTTAAGACAACTTTGTAACACCTAGTTGAGAGAGCCACCTAGGAAGATATCTTTGTCTAGGAGCCCAATTTGACCATTTCAAAGACGATTTTGAGTTAAGAGCTATTTTCATCATGAAACATGTGAACTGTTACTTTTTCTTAGTTTTTCACTTGCCCTAAGGTGAGGCAAAACTATGTTGAAGTGAGGCCAACAGTTTTTAACTCCAATGGATCTACTTCCTTCACTTTCTTTTGACACTTTATTGATCAAAAGAAGAGTGAATACCTTTGTGTTATCAATTGATTTTTTTTGCCACTTTTGTGTCTGTTTACACCCATCCATGTTTTGAGTTGGGTTATTAAATGTCTTAAGTGTGTGGAGATGTTTTTATATCATTGGTAGCCTTTTTTTATCTCGATACCCAAGTCAAGATTTTCATCGTATTTAGGCTTGGTTCATCACTTTGATTCTAATTTAAACGGTTATCTTGTTTATATCGTGTCACTAAAATTTTGGTATTTACATCTTATTTCTTGTAAACTTGACCTAAATACTTATATTTTAAGGTTACGCTATATACACTTTAACAATTCCTAGGGATACTATAACTTTAGTTTGATTTCAATTATTACCTCGATTTTGAAAAGTGTTGAGTGTTACTACTTGTGCATGTTATATCAATATCATCTTGATATCAATACATGAGTTTCTCAAAAAAAATTGTTAACATATATTGGTGAAATTGTTGTGTCACTCACAGTCATAACTGACACCTTTTGGAATATAGGTCTTGATTGAATTTGGGCTTGATTCTAGTACACTTTATTTGGAGGTCACGTTAACTTCTTTTTATTACTCACACCTTGTCAATTTCTTTGAACTCGACATAAGAAGGGACATTTTTTTAATTATCATACAACACCAACTATCATTTGGAAACAAACTTAGGAAGTAATTCGATGATTGATTGGTTTAAAACAAAAAACATTGTGTGGTTGTGTCTCATTCTTCATATTGACTTACCCATTTAGGATAATCAATTTGATCCATTGATACTTTATCATTCATTATTCTTTGGTCATTAATTCGACTTTTTTTTTTGAACTTGCATGATTGTTCCTTGTGTTCATCCATCTTATAAACTTGTTTTTAGGACAATCCTTTGGGTCTTTGATCCTCTTGATCTTCTTGTTTTTGCCTAATTCTATGGTAATTTTGAACATATCTTTCAAACCTTAGAAAAAAAATTTCCTATCAAGTAACTTTTGCAACAACTAAACATTGGAAATCTTCCCTTTGTATCCTTTATGTTGCTAAAATTTTGATCAATCCTTTGACATTTATGCCTTCATCCGTTGTTGGATTATCAGTCTTGATTCATCACGATGTATGTTTTCCTTAGCTTCCATTTTAGAAAATCATACAAGCATCCCCATATTTATGAAATGTCTACTCAGTTGTTGTTATGCTACCCAAATCAACATGAAACCTTCTTCACTTTGAAAATTTTTTGTCATCAAATCTAGGTTTAGAACTTTGAACCCAACATTTTCCAACAATGACTGATTATCGTAAGGTCCCTTATACATACGATAATAAGGAATAAAATTTTTGGTGTTCACATCAAAATACACCCATCATGACCAAACCTCGATTGGTTCTTCGTGCTAGAGAACCCATTCGAGTAACCCATTCACTACCTTCATCTCATAGTCGGTGGTATGGTTTGGACACTTCTAATCCAAATTATTATTTGATTTCACCCTACCCTTATTTTGATTATAATCCAAAAATTTCCTCTTATTCTAAGGATTCCAATCCAAATATTTCCTTTGACTCTTCTGATGATTCAGATTCAAACTACTATTCGGATTCATCTAATTTGACTCCTAAGTCATGGTCCTCCCCTTCTTTATAGGACCTCTATTATCAGTCACCTAAATAATCTTCTCCTCCTCTAAATATTTGTGTCACCAAAAATTATCTTCATCATTCATCTAATGTGACTCCTACGTCACAGTCCTTCCTTTCTTTGCAGGACCCCTTTTATCAGTCGCCTCAACAACATCTTCTTCCTTTGAAGATATGTGTGAATCCATATCCCTCTAATAAAAAATCTAATACAATTCTTGAATTGTGGTCCTCTCTTTCTTTGCATGACCCTTGTTATTATTCATCCAATATGATTCTTGAATCATGGTCCTCCCCTTCTTCGCAGGACCTTTTTCATTAATCACCCCCATGAATTATTCCTTCTTTGAAGATTCATGTGACTCAAAGTTATTCTATTTAAACATATAAATCAATCCATGGATCACAATTTTCAAAATTTGGACTTAATCCTACTAGTTTACAGATGATATACCGTGGTATAGGTAGGTCCACACCACCTTCTTCTACTCCTGAGACATCTAGCTACACATCTTCTTCGTCCCCCACATCATCTTCTTTTATCAATCATCATCAAACATCTTCTAAGTCTTCCACACCAAGTGAACCTATTTATTCCAATCAACCCCTAGCGATGGATCAACAACTCATACCGATTGACCTCTTTCAGAATGAAGAAACAATCAGGGCATTTATAGAGGCACATGAAGATATTCCTTTAGAATATTATGAGCAAGTATTCTCTTTATACTTCAATGAACCCGCATACTATAAGGAAAATGTTATTACTTTTATCAATAAATACAAGAAGAGCCTCAAATCATGCAACTTGATCCTCTTCTTATTCTTCCATCTTCCCATTCTTCATTATGTGAGGAAAATCCAAGGTCTTGCATTAATCCGTGGACTATCTTCTCATCACCTAATCACTCTTTTTCTATCATAATTACTCAATCAAAATATCTTATGGGGTCAACACCAAGTATCCATTCATCTTCATCTAGGTGTGGGTCACCTTCTAGTATCCCTCCATCTATTATTTTTGGGAAATTTTTGAGTAGTCCACTATCTTCTATTCTTGGGACATGTCCCACTAGCCCCTTGTCTTCTATATATGGATCACCCACTAGTAGTCTGTCATCTTCTATTCTTGGGCCACATCCTAGTATCCCATCATCTTACATCTATGGATCATGTCCTAGTAGCCCTTCTTCTTCTATTCTTGGGTCACATCCTAGTAGCCCTTCATCTTCTTTCTATGGCTCACCTCCTAGTATCCCATCTTCTTCAATCCTTATACCATATCCTTTTCATCCATCACATTATTCTTCTACCAAAGATTGTGGCAAGCCCACCACCTTTCCTCTCATCAATTCTTGGGATCAAAAAATTCAAGCATCATCTTATAATAAATCTAAACATGTTATTTATAAAGCTAAGATCAAAACTCTGAAGAGCTCCAAATCTCCCAAAAAATTAAATGATTATAAAAGTCAAAATCAAATGTGATTCCAGAATGCACACCAACTTACCCATCAAGTATGAATTTTTTTTCAAAAAGCTATGGATAGGGAACTCAAACTGCACCATACAAAACCCATGTTTCAAGACAAATCATAGTCATTTGTTGAGTGTGAACTCACCATAATCATCGATATTGGGGATAATACCACTCTTGATAGACAAATGCGCTTAGTATCCCTTATTAAGGAAGTCGCACACATCATTGTTGGATCCTATCATGGAGTGTACCATTATTGGTCCTAACTTCCAAAAAATTTTAAAACTCATAAACTAGTTCAAAAATACAAAAAAAGAGAAAACATTAAAACATTACAAAAACAAAATCAAAGGTACAAAGATCAAACATTACAATTAGGTATTACGTACACATGGATGTTCTTTCTTCCCTTTCTTTCATATTCATCTACAAGTCATCTACCATTTTCATCCCTTTGATGTTATCATGGTTAGCCTATTCACACACATTTTATGACATTTATCTCTATGGTATCCGTTTGAACTTGGTATTTCATAACCTTGGTAAATTCAAGAACGACTAACCTCTTAGAGATCCTATCACTATCTATATATAATAAAATTGTTGGGAAGATTTTTGGGCATATTTTTTGACACTAGCCAATGTCATCATCAAAATCATTTCCACATCCTTCCATCAAGCCATCAATGTTTCTTAACCCCTTGTCAAACAAAAGATATGAAATGAGTTTTTAGAAAGAAAAGAATCAAAATCAATCAATCAAAAAGCAAAAGCTAAAAGAAAAAGAAAATTGATATACAAATCTCTCTTGGGGTATTTCCAATAATATCTACTAGGGCTATGGACGCCTGACTGGAAATAGAGAAATTTTGTTATTAGAATCAAATGCATCTCCGTTGAGGATATGGACATCTGACTGGTAGTAGAGCAATGTATGACTCTCCTTTCACAATCCATTCAAAAATAACCTTTCAAACTAAATCATTTCTACTCATTGACCAAAGTCTTCACTCTCTGTCTATCAACTCTTTCCTTCAAGAGGTAATTCATTTCCACATGCACACATGGGATCTCAATGAGTAAAACATGATTAGTATGTTATCAAGTGTTAATTTTTGGACCTTTTTCAAACTCTTACTTTAATGCATGTCTTGTCTCATGATTTGTGCCTTGGACTAATCACTTTTTCATTAAACACCTTCTAAATATTTTCATAACATCTTCTATTCTTTGAAAATTATTTAGAACATCCATGTGTATAGGATAGCCTTTTTTCTATGCTTTTGGATACCTTTGTCCCCCTTTAATAAATCAATCACCCACTTCCTTTCTATCATGTTTTTCTTGGCTAGTTTACGCTGGGGGAATCCTTTCTCCCTCATGATTGAACCTATTTAATATATTGGCCTTGATCCCCCTTTTATCTATGAAGAGTTTTTCTTTAAATACTCTCACCTAATCATTGTGGCATATCGTATCTTCACTTTCTCGTATGCCTGATATTTTTCCCTTATACATCCCATCTATCGCTCGGGGAAGGCACGCTTCTTTGTCTTCCTATACATAGTTTCAAAAAAAATTCAAAATTAAAAACAATAAAAATAATTCTATAAAATCTCTCTTTGGTTCTCGCTTGTTCTTGTGTGTGACTCGCGAATCATCTTGATCTACCTCCATTAACAAAGCTGATTTTCTTACTATGTCTATACTCTAGGGCACAATGATTTTCCTAGTATTGTTTCATAGTGAACTACTTTTCATAAGACCAAAGTTTCCTCCATTATTCCCCTTGCATGAATCCTTGCTTCGGGCACCATCTTTTAACCCTTATCGTTAATTTTCACAGGTCAGAATCAAAGATTGATAAAAAAACATTGCATTATGTTTCTCTGTCAGGTTATCTTGTTTACTTTCTTGTATTGCATTGCATTATGTATGTTGCAGGGAGATAGGCATCTTTTACTTTCTCGTATTGCATTACATTTTTTATGTTGCATGTAGTTAGTGTTTTTAGCTATGGACAATTGTTTTTATATGGCTTTTCATGTCATACTACTTTTGTTGTATGATTTTATTTTTAATAAGGACCGATGATGTAGATCTTTGGCAATATGATGAAAATGAATTTGTTTCAATACAATGGATGAAATGTTTCTCTTTTTATTCCCGTCTTCATTTCTTCTACATCACCCTCCTATCAATACTATTATTTTGCTTCACCTGGGGCTTCCTACCCCTCTCGTTTCTTCTATCCATTTCTCACCTTTTTTGATCATCGGTCATCTTCCTTCATCACCCCATCAACACTCAAGGGGGTATCTCTCACATCTACTAATATTTATTCTACCCCTTCAAAATTTTATCCATCTACTATCTTTGAAGTGGCGTCACTTACGCCACCCCAAAGAGTGGCAAATGTAGACACCTATAATTTAGCCTAAATAATTTAAATATTTAAATTGTGCTATCCCCTTTCCCAAAAATTGGCAACATATCATAAATAGTGCTCATCTTGTCTCCTATCATCATTAATTAATTACATTGTGTTAATTAATTAAGTCTTCTAATAAAAAAACCCTAATTAATGAACTTCTGTTAATTAATCCTTCCTTCTATCTATATTAATTACTTATTGTTAATTAATTAACTTCCCCCTTTCATTAAATCAATAAGTCATTATTTTGTTGATTTAATTCCCTTCTATAGTGTAAATCATGCTAATATTCTTCTAAAAATCTTTTATAATCTTTCACACCTATTAATTTATCACTTTGGTTAATTAATAAACCCCATTTATCCACATGAGTCACTAAAGGACAAATTAAACTCTCCTAAAGTTAACTCAACCTTTTCTAAATCCCCCCTTATCCAAAACTAACTCAACATCTCTATTATCCCACATACAAAGGGATGTAGAGATTCCTCTATCCATTGGGCTATATAAAGAAACCTCCTCCTACCTTTACACTTACACTTATTCCTTGAGGAACAAAAGTGAGTAATAGAAAACAACCTATAGCCATTTTTCATCTTGGAGCATTCTTCATTGGAGAAGTTAGCTACTTTAATTTCTTGTATTCATCCATCCAATTTTTTAAGTCATATGGGGATATGTCAAATGGTCTTGTAGCCATGGATTGATAAGACTCCATTCTTGAAAACCTTTGGATTCAAACATACAATCAAACCTTTGATTGGTAAGGATCTAAGTAGGTTCCTTTTATTTTTAACATTCAATAGAGATAGAGATTAATGGATTAACATGTTAGTTTGAATATTTGTTCATGTTCTAATGTAAGGATGTTATTAGATTAGTTTTTCTTAAGCTAGCTCTAAGGATGATGGTGCATTGAATTTGATTCAGTTTGGTTATAGGACTAATAGTTGTTAGTTGTAACTTTCTTAACTTTGCAAAATAAAACCATGCACACATATTTTTATTCAAATTTTAGTGTACCCTCATCGGGGTTTTAAAGGGAGATGGGTATACATTCTCCAATAGATATTTATATTCATTTTTCCACCTATTTAAAATGGATTATTTAAAATATGTTTTCATGTACAAATCCCAATAGGGTGTCCACATAGAATGTACATACATGCAAACACACACACACACACACACACACACACACAAGTGCGTGCACGCACATACATACACACATATATTGTAGACACACACACACACACACACACACACACACACATACACACACACACACATATGGTGCAAGAAAGGTGGAATGGTTGGTTCATGACCTTAGGGCCTGTGCATATGGTTTGGAGAATGGCCACTTGGCAGCTAAGATAATAATAAGTTTACTAATTTGACACAGATCTTGAAAATAAATAAATAACTACTCTCTACTTCTTTATTCATATCAAGTATAAATTACCCTTACAAGTCTAATAAAATTACTGCTAAAATCCATCTCCTCCCTGAACTATACTAGGTCAGAAATTTTTTTTTTTGATGTTATTATAAGAGCCATTTACTCAATAAGATCCATAAAATTCTAACTTTATTTTTTTCAATGAGATGAAATGATTCATTTTCAAAAATAATATAAAAAGAATTATAATTTTCACAATTCATCATGTTTGTTATCCTGAGACAAGTTTGACTCTTAAAGAAACATATCCTTTCCATTTCAAAAATAAAACGTTACTGAATTTTAATAGTGATATAACAACTATTTCAAGGAGATGGGTTCCAAATGAGATCCACTTAATAAAATATTAAATCAAGGAATCCTATTATGTAATAATCATTGCTTCCTTAGTTTCACAAATGGAATACAAGAACAAGGATATCACTTTTATTTACCATTGTATAAGTGTAAAATAAGAGATCATGCCACCACTTCTTCTTTATGAGAAAGGTTAGTACAAAAATTAAATATGAAATTTTCCAATCTAATACATCCATCTTACATTCCTTCTTTTATTAAGAATTGCAACTTTAAAATGCAAGTTTTCAATACATAATGAACTTAATAATGCAAGTTTACAAGCCTCCCATGACATGGTAACAACATTCCTAAAAAATTAACCTATATACAACTTATCCCTAAACCAAGAATTCTAATATTGTCTTCGAAAATAGCTCCAAAATCCAAATTACCAAGTGCTACAAACACCACAAGAAGAAGACCTGGGAAACCTACCAACCATAGACATCATTATATGTATTTCTCCCAAGAGAAGGCCTGCTAGCCTCCTCTAAGCCCATTGGGAATAAGGATAGCATGCCACCAAGATTCTAAGTAATAAAAAATTTCCAACAAAACCAAACAAGGAGAACAAGAGGGAAAGACCAATTTCCATTAAAAATAAAAGATGAATAAAACACCAAGGTTTTTAAAAACAAGGAAATGGGAAGAGGGGGAGGATAGATCCCAAAAACAAAGTGAATGTATATACCAAGATCCTCCTCCAAATATCATATCTCCATAACTTCATATCACCCACAAAACCCTTTATAACTCCATATTCTCCTCAGGTTACCAAGGATAATCTAGCCTTGCATGCTTCCTTGGCAATACTCAAGAGAGATTTGATCTACTAAATACTCTAAAAGGATCGAGATGGATTTGATCTTCTAGAAAAGGGGTAGTTTCATGAAGAAAGGAATCTAGGTGAAAATAATAGTAAGTTAACAAACATTTCAAAGGATAAGAAGAGTTACCAAAGAGATCATTTTGACATTCATAGATTGAAGATAAGGGTTCGTGCCATATTTCATACATGTTAACTATAGATTACTAGGTAACTCATTGTAAATTGGTATTTAAGGGCCAATCTCCATACTATATGAACTAATGAAGGGAAATGCCTTGTCAATATATATATATATATATATATATATATATATATATTATAATGATTTGAAATATATTGGAATGATAATTATTATAATATTATTCATGTATAATGTTAACTTTTATGCCCAGTTATCATGCATAGTAATTACTTCATTTGTTTACTTATGCATTTATGTGTTTGAATGTGTGATTATTGATTAAAAACCAAGTGTAAACCTAGAAATATATCATCACATGAATAAATATTATGGGGACCAATATAATCTCGTGCCTTGGAAGAGTGCAAAATATGTCTCTTATGTGATATACTGGTGTGAGGTGTTTCTCTTACACATTGCGCATGGTGATAAGTTTTATTTGTGCACATTGTTATAATGGGGTGGGTAAATTAGAGAAATATTTTGGTTTCATTATAAGGACCTTTACACAAAAGTGTCCTAGTCACAAATATTTATCACCAAAGAAATGGGTAGAAAGGCACTTTTATGAATCTTTATACTCAATGTTCTCTAGTGAAATCCCTACAAGTTTGTATTCTTGTTTGGCCACATATTCCATGAACCAAAGTATAACTTCAGGGGAGAAGTACATGTAGACAATGAAAATAAGTAGAAGAATCAAACTGATAGATAGTACATGGAACCCTTACTATATATTTTATGGAGTGGATTACTTTGTAGCTATGTTATGGAGTACATATTTTCCACCTATTCATGTGTTGAGGAAGAAGATTTCACTTATTCTAAGAGCCATGGAAATTAATCAAGATAAATTCCTTATAGATAAAGAATAAAATGATAGACCTTGGGATTGATATCTTTTATATAGATGAATAAACCCCTATGTGCGTGAGAAGTGCAAAAGGTTGATGGAAGGAGGAGTGCAAATTAATTGCAAAGCTGAAAATGGATGTCTTAGATGAGAGATTTTTTAGGTGGAAATGGTATTAAGAATCTTAGATTAAATATCTAGCTTAGAGTGGCTTTCAATGGGAGGGAAATTGAAAGCTTGGAAGTTCCACTAAGACTTAAAGTTAATGGGAATAGTGTGAGAATGATGAAAATGAAGAATAATACCTAGGAAAATAATAAATCCATGCCACTAAAACACAAGCCTTGGAGAATGTTGAAATGTAATACAATGCTAATGGCCTCATTTCCTAACCAAATGAACATGTTCATGTAACTAGGAATCTTGATATTGACATGATTGTAAGAATTGAAAATGATAGTGACAAGGAACTAGGAAAAGGGAAAGATAAATAAGTATTGGACAAAAAATTACTTTTTGAATTATTACAGGCTCCACACTTCAAAAAATGAGGCAAAGAACCATTTAGGCTTGTTAATAATATATATAGCATGCAATATTTCAATACGATGAGTAGAAAGCCAATTAATTAGGTTCTTTGTAGTACATAGGTATGAAGAATAAGAAATGTTACAATATTGAAACAAGTAACTACTTAACATATGAGTGGAAATATGAATATCACATGCATTAAAATAACTACTATTGTTCCCTTCCCATCCAAAAGTGGGGTAGGAATAGAAACATCAAAAATTACACAAGAAAAATCAGTACTAGTATAAAGAAATGTTGTATTTTCCACTCAACCTACTCTTGTACCTCATTTTTTCTATGATATGTATCTATATCTCTCAAAATATCATTGGGTAGAAAAAATAGTATAGAATTTTCATAGGTGTGAACTAATTTAGCGGGTGGAAGGGTTCATCTATCTAGTGCGTAAGGTGAGCCAATTTTCCTCAACATTATTAGATCGCAAATATACTTGGTACTACAAGTTTGACCCATTGCAAGTGATGGTAGACTATGATAGACTGAAATAAGAATTTATCAAGGAATTTAATATTCTAGAGCTTGAGAAGAAAACTATCTAATCCCTAAATAATATTTTACAAGAGCTAATGAAAAGTATGGGTGTATAGGATATGTTTTGTAATATGTTGATTTAAAATCTATCCTATGAGATCCATCATTTTCTACATGTGTAATGGTTACTTGGAGGGTCGATAATGCTACTACAACATCCCCACTCATAAAAATTTCACATATCCTAGAGGGTTACTATAGGATGTGTTGCACATAGAAGAAATATGGGCCATTAATATCAGAGTAACTTCATTCATTGAAGCACATATAATATCAATAGCCACTCAGTTGGAGAAATTGACATCTAACATTGAAAGAGGAACCCACAATGGAATTTTTTGTACAAACTGCAAATTCTAAGGGCACACACAAAAAAATTCCCTTGATGAATTGTGTGCATTGATTAATGCATGTTAGATTTTTGTATAGGACCATGTTGTAAGGAAAAAAATTCTACTTTAGTGGGCCACCTAGAAAAATATCTCTTTATTATTAAATTTGTGATGTGTATACACAAAACATCAACGATTTTCACAATATAACCATGATCCATGAATCTTGATCCATTAAGCTGAGAGAAACAATGGTTGGAAATAATCAAGAAAACACTGGTGGGAATGCATGAGGTTAAGGTTTCCATGAGTATGGTGTCAAATAAGAGAAATATTTCCTCCTCAAACTTGTTATAAGCTTGGGTCCATAGATCACTATTAACGAGACTTCCCTACATTACTAATATGTGATTTTTGTTGAGGGGAACACAAGGTAGAATATTATTCAGACCTTTATGTAGACATGAAATAAAGGAATGAGAAGGGTGTATGCATAATCAAAATTTCACACTCCACAAAAAATTATTAGAAATCAAAGCCATGCACATCAACCTCTGATTAAGGACCCAAGGTAAATATAATGATGATAGGATATATTATATGCATTCATGCTTTCGATACCCCCTTAGATGTAATTAGGAATGGATATAATTAGTATATAAAATAAAATCGTGATGGAAAATAAAAAAAATTGATAATAAAAGAAACAATTTTGCTAGCTAGGGAACTACAAGGTGAAATGATGTTTCTACGAGAAGACATGTGAGTGTAATCAAGTAAAAGGATTTCTAGAGTTAGAAGAGTCTGATAGAAATTAATTCTATGAATTCTATAAGATAATTCACATAGAGGGATTCATTTATTTACTTAGGAAATTATTTTCAAAATATTTCATGGAATTTACACTTGGAAAACATGATGGTCATGCACATAATTGAGACATAAAGGTTACACAAAGTAAAGAGTATGACATAAATATTTTGGTTTATGATTTTATAAATGGGTGGTTGATCAATGAAATCTAGGTAGATATAGGTGAAAAGGTCAACATTACTACTCTTTATGCATGGAAAAAATGGGGTACCCCACACTTTATCCATCTCCCCATGTATTTTTTTATCACAAATAAGACTCGTGTGTTACCCATAGGGATACTAAAGAATTCCATGATTAAAATCATGGGGATAAAATTAAAAAGAGAATTAAAATTCATATAATTGGTTGAGGGAAAAAATATTCCATATCTCTTGTGTAGACCTTGACATTACACAGATAATGTAGAATTTTTCTTTAATAAGTGCTATATTAGGCTTGAAAATGATTCCCAATATTTGGTAATTGTAATGGAAAACAACTAAGGGATACCCTATGTCAAGTATAAAAAATATGGAGAAGAATTAAACCAAATTTGGAATGTTGAAGTGAAGAGTTTGGGGCATTTTGACCCAAAGCCTTAAGGGGTACTATAATGGGATGATGTAAATTTAGTGTTATATACAATGAACATAACTTGTGAGAATCAGGAACATGGTTCTTATGAACTCATTTGGAAGGATTATGGAGTTGTAAAGTCAAATAATGGACTTTTGCCTTTGTAAAAAAATACAAAAATTAAGTGTGTAAGGATCCTTGGAAAATATATCCTATGTCATTTTTCAAAATTCCAAGGCATAGGAAACATACAACATTTTCTTGAAGAGATGGAGTATTTTCCATATAAACATGATGGTGTACACACTAAGGGGAAATATAAAACATTAGTTAGAAATAAAACACCTTAGGATAAAATTCAGGAATTCATGAATGTTAAATTTTTACAAAATAATCGTGTCCAACATTCACCCAAAAATAGTGGAGTTAATAGACTTGAAGAACACTTTGGGAGGTGCAACGAAGTTTTTAAAAAATTCCCTTTATCTCTAAAACCCTCATTATAGGTGTATGATTTTCTACTATAATCTACATGTTTGGTATTTATATAGTTAAGTTCATAAAAAAATAACTATATGAGAAGATTTGAAATCTTTTTTTGTGCATACTTTCCATTTTTCCTCCCACATATAAAATCTACACGAATCTCTAAAATGCATTTGAAACACAATATTTGGGTGTGATGTTGTTTGGTAAAAACACATACTTACCTTAAAAAAGAGGAAGGAATGGATTTTCCCAAGTCATTTTAAGAGTGTAACATGAATAGTGACTCTAGTGAGGAATATGAAAAAATGGTTTATTGGGTGGAAGAAGATCCTAGTGAAAATTTCCTTAGTATTGAGACCTCAACTAGATTGTGCAAGATAATTTATAAAACAAAATTTGGGAACGATTCATATAGTGAGTTGTTTAAGTAAGTGAAATTTAACATTGACATAGAAGATGAGCCCACATTCATGACTATTGTTGACTACTTGTCTGAAGTAAAGACCACAAAGATCACAATGATATTAAGGAATACCAAGATCCATTTCCATGAAACTGTAGGAAATGAAAGGTGTACATCCTTCCTTAGAAAAAATCACATGAAACTGATAGATAGAGATAAGCTTATACATAAAATACTATTTAAGATAAACCCAAATCTATGCGCCAAAGTAAAAGAAGAGATTGACAACATGTCAACCATAGGAGTGATAACACCTATTGACTAATCTGAATGGGTAATTCATATGGTAATAAGTATAAAAAATATGGTAAAATTAAAATGTGTAGATTATCGACAACTCAACTTTGTATGTGTCATTGATCCTTTCCCAACACCTTTTACGAATAATATTAGAAGGTATATGGCACAAGATATAAGTGTTCATTGATGGGTTCTTTGATTACCATTAATTCCAAATTTTAAAGGAGGATAAAAACATAATAAATATTTCAACGGTGTGGATATCCTTTGCTTACACTATCATGACCATCAAACTAGATAACATGCTTACATTATCATGATCAAAACCCATTGGAGAAGCATTGGATACATGATAAGAAATAGAATGAGGTGGATCATACAAATATCCATTGTGACGTAGTATATAGATGTTCATTGCATACTCTTAATCAGTAAAGGGGACTGTGGATAGTCTTGTGCATACCAGCAAGAAAGATTCAGAGAATAAGTGGGAAATGAGTCATTATTGATGGAAATATTGCCAAATGCAATAAGAAATGAGAGAGAAGTGTGGTCTGTGTCTAAATTACCACCAATATAGTCAATCCAAGATTTCCCAAGTGTTAATGGAAAAGTGCGAGGGGTGTGTGCGATGAAAATCATGAAATGGAACACATGAAGGCCATATGAGGTCATAATGTGACAATAACCATGATAGAGATGAGGTGAGTGAATTGGTGGTGAGACGTTATTAAGTGTCAAACTAAGCCTAGTTAATCCCTCAAGTGTGAAAATAACATTTGAACAATTACGATCAATCAAGATGTTATGCCAAAAGGAGTTATTGATGAATACCATGCATATAAAAGAAGGAAAAAGAGATGCAGACTATGTGGGAGGAGATGAAACAACATATAAAGTGTTAACAAATCCCTGATAAAGTATCATAACATTGGTTGAAGGAGGGGTCTTGAATTTATATTCACCTGATCCATTGTCCACAATGGTGTCTTCAAAGTAAGAATCATCTACATTAATAAGTGTTGCATTTGGTTTACCTAATGCTTCATTAGTGAGTTTGAAAACATCGAATTCATCATCAGAGTCCTCAGAATCATCTTTGTTAGAATTATCATGTTGTATAGATTCTTCAAGTATATTGTTAGGAACTATACTAGGTTGAGGAGTTGGAGGTGTATTGATAGGTGGAGTAGTGGTGTTTGGAAGAGTAGATATGGTAGGTGCAATAATTTCTGTAATGTGAGTAGAAATAGTTAGAGTGGAAGAATGAGTACTATGGACTTCTAGATTTACTATGTATCAATGCTATGATATGGAACAAGTTACGGGGGAGGAATATGCATACCAGTAAAATGATTTATTCAACATAATTTGAATGGTTTGGGATCAACAGTAATAGCATGTTCACAACCATCATGCAAACATTTGACACATTGGTGAATAGTAGATGGGACCGCTTGCATTGCTTGGATCTAAGGTATACCTATCGATAGATTGAATTGAAAAGAGGCACCTATAACATATAATTCAATGAGAATGGTCTTAGGCCAAACCTGAATAGGTAATAAAATAGTACCTAGACATGTGCGAGTAGTAAATTCATAACCCAAAATAAGGGTTGAATTCTTAGAAATTAGATTGTCAAATTAATACCCAATTGTTTGAGAAGGGAATGAGCACATAAATTAACAGCCTAACCACTATTAATAAGTACTCATTTGATGTAAGTGGTGCTAATGAAGGAAGTAATGAGCAAGGGTGTACATGGATTGTCTCAAGAAAAAGGTAATATGTCCTCATTAGTGAATTATATTGTGTGTGGAATATTTTGGAGAGGCTGAATGAGGTGTGTAAAGGACACTGTAGAGTTATCACTTTCAATATTAATAGAATGGAGTGATTCTTCTAGTGCTTGAAAAAAATAAGCTTCATTAAGTCATAAAGAGAAATCTTAGCGGGTGTATTTTTAAGATGTTTTATGATGTCATAACCTTGAGAAATAGTAATAGGAGGTGTCAAAGTGATGGGTGGAGGAATAGAAGTGTGTGGATTAGTAGGAGGATGAGTGTGATGAGTAGTTACAAAATTTATAGAAGAATCAGCCCTTGGTGTAATACAATGAGGAGGATACTGAGTATGAATTTACATGAATTTGCCAATAATAGTAAATATACCAGAGACCATTGTAGGTGTGAAAGAAGGATAAGATGATTGAGTCATAACTTGATACAAAGAATACATGTGGAAAAGGAAGGGTTTGATCATTCGGGTTCATCAAAATTATTAAGATAAGATGAAAATATAATAGTATATTATAGATGTTATAGGAATATTAAATAAATGAATAAATGAAACAATACAGTACTGAAAAAATACCCAAGAAATATAAGTAATGAAATATAAAAACCATAATGTGTAAACAGAGTTGGAAGAGCCTTAGCTGATTTGAAAATGTCATGGGACTGTGTCACAGTGGACACAATCTAAATAGGAGGAGGAAACTGTCACACAAAAGCATGAGAAATATATGGATCTAAGTTGTTTGGTTAGACCCAAGCACCTGGAAAAGAGACAGGGGCTCCTAGGGTGCCCTGGTCTAAGATCTGGGTGCCCTAGTCTACATAGATGACCATAAAACATCCTATGAGGTATCACTAAATGTTCTCCTGTGTTCGCTTCCTATCATATAAATTTTTTTGTATGATTTCCGAAGCATTGGTAAACTTGTAATAGAAGAATCACCTAAAAAACCCAAAGAAAAGCATTAAAACCCTAAAAACAAAGATACGTATGAAGGGGTTAGACTGTCCTCAATTGCCAAATTGATGGAATTATCAATGAGTTCTACATTACATCTCATATCCAATGTAGTTTGGGGTTTGTGAGTGTGGAATTGTGCCCTAGGTTGCTCTTGTGCCAATCGTATTTTGTGAGTGGCGAGAGAGTAAATAGATGTAGAATGTAAATAATGTGTGCATGGAAATAACAGGCTTCCTTACTATGAAGTTTGATATAGATGAACCAACCTTGTATCTCTTGTGATGGAGCTATATGGATGAAAATGGATTTATAGATGGCTCTAATGGGTGAAACTTTAGGTGGAGATAGTAGATTCTTAGTGCTTAGTACCTTATTATGATCACATAACTTTATATTTATATGGTTTCCTCACTTGAATTTATTAATTAACCCCAAAAATGTAGACTACAAAAAAGATAAGATGCTCAAACGACTAAAAAGGACCCAAAAAGTGAGATTAAAGTGTAAAGAGGACAGTGGCACCCAGAGGGGATGAGGGTTCCTAACACTAGAATCTTAACTGGCACTCTAGTATAGAAAAGGTAAAACTAAAGTATGAAAATACAGAATGGGCCAATAAAGGTACGAGACTGAGCATAGTAACAAAAAGCAACAAAATATAGCCAGCCAAACACATGGGTTGATTATTATTTTTTATACTTAGGAACCATGAAAATAGTAGTATGTAATCAAGAGTAGATAATTACCTAAAATGTGTGATTATGTGTCTACAAAATTCATGTTCCATAAAATGAAGAACCACCATCTATGTGATCTTCTGATTACACACTTGAATGATAAACTGGAACGGTACCTTAGACAATGGAGTCATGATAGTCCTTTAATCCCAAGGACACATATGACTATAATTTTTAATCCACTTGCTTATGAAAAATTCATCCTCCACTGGATCTCTCTTGAGTTACCAAATATTAGATCCTTCAGATTTTCAAAGTCTCTGTGAGTGACATTGCTATCCCTCATACTTAAATACTCAAAGGAAATAACATGAAATAGTTTCACACCTGTTAATTTGAACTTCATGGATTTTAGAACACTTTCTGCAAACGAAAGGGTTAGTAAATTTGAATTTGTCATGCCTTCTTATTTTAGTCACTTTGTTTCTCCTTCTGGCTAATCACTGTCCACACCACCTTTTCTATAACTAGATCTTATGATAACTTACTAAAAATAGTAAGTTCTCAAGTAAGAGACTTACTATTTTTATAATTTAAATTTATAGGTGTCAAATTTTGATGAAATTAGTGTTTCTGATATGGGTTTTATGTGTTTATTACACCTCTAAATTTTTATCCCAATCCAATATCTAGAAATTTGGTAAGAGCCACTCATGCATCTTTGACCTTCCCTAAAAGCAGGACTTCCTTTGACTCCATGAAGTAACAAGAGACATCGTTTAGAGTCACACTAATTTTGAGAGCATTACAAATCTTCATAGGAATCACATTATTGAAGGCATCTGAATCTATAATGAAATTATTCAATTGGTATCCTCTAATGAGAAAGGAGATATATAAAGGATCCACTCGAATAAAACATGGTATGTGAGGGAAGTGTAGGTGGGGTTGATAATAGGACTTTATAGTTAGGGGTCACAATATCAGGATTTGAACTACTACCCTTGATATGAGGAAGAAACTTCTCAAATTGCTTAGGATGAGTTCCCAGATATTCATATTCAAAAAAATTCACTTTATTCTTGTTCATATGTTCTATGATGTCAAAAGGAGAAGATGCAAACAGGGGAGATGGAGACACTACTTTTAAAGTTAGGAAAATATTGGAATAAGGGATAGATGCTTGGAGAATGGAGGCTATTTTGAAACGTACACTATGAAATTTTAAAGGAACAAATTTTATAGAAGTGGATTTAAAAATAGAATAAACATTAGAAGACTTAGTTGGGATAGCAGGTAACTTATTGCTCATATCGTGATCCGGTTTTTCCAATGTAGACTCCATAGAGGGTGGAAGTGGAGATCCTAAATTTATTATCTTCTTTTATGGAGTCTCCATGGGAGGATATTCAGACTTATCCTTATTTGTAGTAGTGGAGGAATAAGTTACTTTTTGATATTGAGAATGGGTAAATAATGTACATGAGAAACTAGGTGCATCTTTTTTGTTATCATCATCATCTCTGGAATACTCACATAATTTGATTTATGCATCATTTTATACTTATTCAACCTCTAGGGAATCACCTTCTTCATATTTTTGTTTAAGTTATTCTTCATCTTCTTGATTCTTAAAAATGGCATTAACAGGTCAGGCCTCTAAGGCAATCCTTTGGGGTGCTCCTGTGATTTGATTTATGCTAGAATTTTTATGGGATTCCCATTGAGAAAATTCTCTCTTCAACCTTATCATCTTGTTCACTAATATCTACAAAATCATATCAGTTTTCTCATATTTAGAGTGCTGGGATTTATCCTTTCTTGAGGGATTATTTATTTTTCCCGAAAGGATGAGGTTATATTCTACATCAATAGACATTATTTGTACTTGTGCAAGGTTCCTTTGTTGAAACCTCCAAAGAAAGAATCCCACTTCCAACATTTAAGCATTGATGAATAAACTTTTTACATTGTTATCAGAGGGCACAACTTTAAGAGGTATCCTTTTGAGTAAATTTTTGTAATGGGATACGAAGTCTTTCATATTCTCATTAGATCCTTTCTTTGTTTGAACCAATTACACCAAGAGATCTTGAAATTATTCATTTAATTTGAATCTTTCATTGAATGCAGTTTTGATATCATCCTAAAAGGTGATTTATCTAGCCAGTAGAAGGTAGAACCATTCTATTGTCTTGTCTTGAAGTGACTGTTATCACAAAAAAACAACACCCTCTAATTTGATCATGAATTAGTGAATAAGAAACCAGTTTTTTTGGGTAACATGATATTGTCTCTAATTTTGGGACCTTTCTATTGAGAAAAACCTCTTGAGAAGGTTTCCTTCCTCTACCTTGTCCTATTGTCAAATGAATCCTAGAAGGGGAATTCTACTATCTACTCCTATCCTAAGCTTCCAAAGGACTAGAGAGATATTGCATGAAAATGGAAATCCTAAACTAAAGAGGTGATTGCACAAAGAAAAGGGATGAAAAATAATTCAAGTGAGTGAAAATGAGATGAAGAATGGGAAAGAGAGAGGTTACACACAAGTTACATAGTCTCTAACTGCATTTATAAACATCATTTCTATGAAGCACAACAAATAACAATTTTGCAAGAAGAACAAGATATGCATAATGCATATACAATTGTAATGGAAGGAAAGAAATACAATGTAATACAAACTAGGGTAGAAAGAGAAAAAAAATGGATTTATTACATAATTGGAATCTCAATTCATTACCATTACAAAAGAAATGAAAATATCTTCTCCCATAATACCGAAATCAAAGGTCTGCAAATCAGAAAAGACTACATAACAATTTTTACAGAGTTCCTTCTCTTTTCTAGAACCTCCCCCAAAAATGTGCTTAAGAACTTACATTTATCGATTTCAAAGAGAGGAGAGAGAGAGAGATAATTCACAGATCACGTTTCTAATGGTCCCAAACATCCAAAATTTCAAAATGATTTCTCTGCATATGATGATTAACACTTTTCTATCTTTGATGTTAATAGAAGCTTGGAGCCCAAGAAAACATGATACTTTTATGATTAAATGATCCCACCTGCAATCATACATATCTCAAACCATTTTTCTATTTTTTAACCCATTAAGAACCTCCAAAATATGATTCTCATGATACCAAATAAAACTTCTTAAGGGGAGATTTGAAACAAGACCAAATTTTTACAATTTGGAGAAGGGGATTCAAAGATATCATCATTTGAATATTTTGCACATTGGGATGGACAAGAATATAACATGTGGCAGCCTTTGATTTACTTGGGGATTACCCTCTTCTCACATGTGCATATTTTTTACTTTACCATGTATCCATCTCTCATTGGTTTGGGTTTCAATATCTTAATTCCCTATCTTCCTTTCTTTCCTTGGCTTTTACTTTGGCTTAATACATGTCTTCCGTATTAAGAAATATGGAGCAATAAATCTCTACCACATTTATTCAAACTGATAGATTTTCCTTTTCCTCTAACTATCATTTTGAAATATCGACCAATGATAGGGCTCCATGCTTCTTTTTTTTTTTTTAGACCATTGTTAGTCCCTTAGGAATGTGAGCCAATGAGAAACAAACATGTTCTCTTCACATTTCACCCTTTTACTAACCATTGCGAAGTGTGAGTTAATGAAAAATAACCACACTCTTCACATGTATAAATAGTTACCTGGGGGCATTAGTCGTCCAATTAGGGGTATCTTGGAACTGATGGAAAGAGTGGATTATTCTAAAGGTTACAACTTGGAATGAATTCATTGTTCTCAACTACTTGGTGGGGTTTGTGGATAACTGGGGAACATGGGGAACAATGATATTGTTCCATTGGTATTGTGGTAACCCAACATTACTGACTATATTTCCATGTCTTCCCTATCATTAATATGTAGTCGATCGAGGAACTAAAATAACTAAGTGAATATTCTTCTTGTTCATTTCAATTTTGACTTATTCGTCTTATTCCAAGTGTGCCTTAGCTAGTTGACATGGGGTTGTGGAGAAATTAGAGAACAAGATAATTATTTTCCACTGTCAATATAACCCGATATGTCCAATTTTTCTTGGTTAGTGGTGAATGTGGAGGTTTGGGGAACTTAGAGAATAAGATAACTATTCCATTTGTTTCAATACAACACGACATGTCCAATTTCATAATGCATTTTAGTTAGAGCGGTAAAACAAGAAATGGGAAGAACTTAGGAATAATTCTTCACATTCCTCTATAGGAGGATTTTTTTTATTTCATCTGGATTTGATCAATTTGGCCCAAATTTTAGCTAATTCCTAGACTAAAAAAATCCTAACAAGGTGGAGGAATGACCCAAACACTAATTTTTTGCCCAAAATATGTAAAATTTTGAAATCTTACTGATCAAATACACTAAAACTTAATACACATGACTTGTCAAAAATTAAAAATGGCCTAGGTGTTGATTTTGATTAAAATATGGTGAACTTTAGGGGACATCTGCCTACTATATTTAATTTCCAATTTCCTTGAAGTATCCATTTTACACGGATTCATATCAAATTATTGTAACTTCTTGAATCCAGGATTCTTTTCACCTTGAAACAAAAAAAAGAACCAAACTTGTGCATCTAATGCACTTATTCAAATGATCACCATAAGTATTAGGTAAGAGAACTCAATCAATGATCATTTACAGAAAAAAGGAAGGAACCTCCAAGAACAACAATAACGGAAATAAACAAAAAAAAGTAGGAAATCATACATGATCTTACTGGAAGCATGCAGAGTGTGCAAAAACCATTATTAGAAAATAAAACACCAACAACATGTAAAAGGGACACAAAGAAAGGAAACTAAGACAAAAATGTGCATAAAAACTTGGAGGAAAATAAAAGCAACAACCTACTATGTACAAGGGTGCAACATGAACTCAATAATAGAGTTTGAGGTATATTTCGTTAACAAGGATATGAATATCATTACCATTAAGCTTGGAGTGCTGAAATGTATGGTGTTATTTATAACTTGTAATCAGATATGGCCCACTCTAGAAGGATTCAAACTTAGCATGTATTCCTAGCTTGGTTATTTATTCATAACATGTGAGCATTATGTCTCCTCTAAATATTCTTACAACCAATTTCTTGTCAAAGTATCTCTTCACTTGAGCTTGATAAAGCTAAATAGTTATCATTGCATTATTTCTAACTTCTTACATTTCCATTAACTCTTCAAATCTAATTTCCATTGAATCCTTCTCCACCATTTCCATTTTTTACAAGATCTAGATATTATAATTCATAAAAAATAGTTAATCATGCCTTTTTACCATAGACAAAAGTGAAATCAAAGTTTCCAATTGCAATCTTAGGAGTAATATTATCATCCCATATGGTTTATTTTAGTTTTTTGTGTCATGATCTATGATTCTCCTCCATATTTATTATGATTGTTCTTAGAATATTTTTGATAGTTCATTCTTCCAAGCCATTCCCGCAAGGATAATAATTGGAAGATGTTGATAAAGGAGTTACGATCTTGAATTCCCATGTATTGATTCTTGTGCTAATGAAAGCTAATGCATTTTATAATATAATTGTAGCAGAAACACCAAACCTTGTTACAAGACTTTCATTGAATTTCACTATTGAAGTTTCATGTGCTTCTTTCAAATCCATTTCTTCTATCCACCTTTTTAAATAATCCATAGCTTTGAGAATCCTTTTTTTGTCTATACTATAAGGTGGGTTAATCATGCCAAAAAATTCCAAACCCCATTACATGAAAGGTTGATCTACTTGAATAGGTTAAAGAATAAGGGTTTATAACTTCTGTTTTCCTACAAAAATAGCACATTTTGAGCACTTCCTTACACATGCAAGAGTATCTTTAAATATATCTGGTCAATAATAGCTTGTTCTCATGATATCTAAGTTTATAGCTCTTGGTGTAAAATGACAACCAAATAATCCTCCATGGAACTATTCTA
The DNA here is from genome assembly GCA_019776745.2 of Taxus chinensis. Lineage (NCBI taxonomy): Eukaryota > Viridiplantae > Streptophyta > Pinopsida > Cupressales > Taxaceae > Taxus > Taxus chinensis. Next base: position 392,067,523 of record CM034154.1, read on the forward strand.
AGACATATTCAATCTAATATAAACTAACACATCTCAAAATAATGACATTTACATACTTTTGAAAAAAACATTATCAACAAGAACTTAACAAATGGACTATAATATTAAATACTTCCTTTTTATATTATCTAAACCTTATGGGAATTGTCCTCTATGAAGAAAATGGATCATGTCCTGAGTCGAACTATAAGGTAATGAAGGGAAGCTATATTTTGACCATTTTGAAGCACTAAAACCTGATTTATGTCATCATACAAATTTGAATCTATTTTTTCAAACAAGCCCCTTCCTCTTACCAATTTAGTGACATTAATTTCAACATCGTACTCAATAAATTCTGTAATACAACTTGTCCTTTTTTAATTTGAATCTTTTCTCAAAAGAAACTCTTTAGAACTTGGATGAGAAACCATTAAATGAACCTTGTTATTAGAAAGCAAATGTCTAATTTTTTTAGAATTCTATTGAATAAAAGGACCCGATTTTTAAAAAAATAATTCCTTACCTCATGATATTCTGATCCTTGACTAAAAAATCAATTGGATGCTCCAACTTTTCTTCATTTTTTTATACCAACATGGTTGACATTGTGTCAATTTCTCCATAAGCATATTAAATTAAATATTTTCTAAAATTAGGATAAGTGTTGGATATTTTGAAATAACATATTTTATTTATTCAAAATCCTTCTTCCCATCTATTTTCCAAATCAAAAACCATTTTTCTCTTTAGCAATGAAATTACTGGCTTCACTAAATTTGTAAAATCTAGAATGAAGCTTATGAAAAAAACTATTATACCCATAAAACTTTGTAATGCCTTATTGTGATTTGGAAAAGATAATGAAAAAATTACACTTATGCTCTCTTGATCAATGGAAATAATTTTATTAGAAACAACATGACCTAGTAATTTACCTTTATGGACTAAAAAAATACTTTTCTTAGATTCATAGATATGACCATACAACCCGTACCTTGTCAAATATGGGCATGAGACGACCTAGATGATTTTTAGTATGCTTTGAAAATACAGTTATATCATCCAAATATATAAAGAACACAATTATTAGTTAATCACTTGAAATCCCAAGTCCATTGGATGCTCTAAACATTTCTCCTCCATTTAGATATTACCAAATGGACATTTTATTATATGCATATGTACCCCAATTTTGTGGTAAATACAATATTGAATTAGTCTAATTATCTGCACCTATAATCTGAGTTATACCCATAATTAACCATCCAAGAGTGACAAACAATTCCGAGCCACGTAGCTATTTGCAAAATTTACTCCATTGATTGTAATAGATAATGATATTTTAAATATGCCCCATTCAAATCTTTGAAATCCACACACAAGCATATTTCTCCATTTTTATTTCTCACGAAAAGCAAATTGGCAACCCATGATGAATGATTCAAATGAAAAATGATGTTATATTTGATCAATTTTTCTAATTCTTACTTCATGAGAGGCTCTATCTTCAAGTTTATAAGCCTTTTACTTTTACCTAACAAGCTTTGGAATTTGGATCCAAATCTATAGTATATGTTGTGCTAATTTTGGATTAAAATTCATTAATACCTAACCATATCCCCATGAAAAAACATAATCAAATTCCTAAGAAATTTTAATAAAATAAAATGTTTTCATCTTGATTACATACCTTGCCTAGCTTGAGTGCTTTTGTCATTGAAAATGTTGTTTTTCTCATAACTCTTATTATTTTATTAACATGTTATATTTCTCAACCTCTGATCTTAATCATATAGATTAAATATGGAATCAAGAGTGACTAATCCCTAAGGTATATTATTAGATCTCAACTAGATAATCTAGCTTTTCATACTGTTGTTGTAGTTTATCCTGATTTTTATTGAAAACTCATATTCCTCTTGAAAAAAAATTAATTATCTATTTATCTTATTGAAATACTTTCGGTTATCATTTTTATCAGGGATATAATAACTTACAACTATCTTGATATGTTGTTTATTTATATACTTGATGATCTAATTTGGAATGTCAACCTGAGCACCAATTCCAGTTGGCCTATCTACATATTTATTCTTTCCTCTAGGAATACATTGTACATTGAAATCATCAAAATACTCTATCATAACCCACATTATGTTTTTAGAATATCATAGGAATTTTTTCTTAGTTGCATCTTGACCTCTGAATTAATTGAATAGTAACTCTCTTCCTAAAAAAAATTACAATTATCTTAACCCTCTTTTCCTTTCCCACTAAATTCCATACACAAGAGATTCATACTCAGATATATTATCAATGCAACTAAACTAAAATGTTAAAGCTAAAAATACTTCTCTTTTGTTGGATAAAATAACATGATTCCCCCACTTGCTCCATTCTTGATTCTTGATAAAGTATAATTTCCATAAACCTTCATCATGTTGATATGATATAACAAGGTTAGGAATAATAGAATTTACTTCATGTAAACAATATATTCCTAGACATTCCTCTTCAATAATCCTATACAAATCAAAATCACGACTTTTTGTAGCCTTTTCATAAAGTAAAAAGCTAGGAATACCCTCAATAATTTTTCTTGGTTCGAGTTCAACTAGATGTTCTTCTTTATCTATGATCATATAATTAGAATTTATGGCACTAGGAATATAAGGCTCTATATGAATTTTTGAGATAGGCTTAGACCATATTGTAACTTTGGTTCCATACCTTATTGTAAATAATGTGTGAAACTAGTATGATGATTAGTAACCTCCATTTTTTAGTAGTGAAATATTTAGAAAGATAGAAGGTAGCATAGTGACGAAGATAAATAATTAATACATCTTGATGGATGGAGAAATTGGGGCATGAACAAAAGGTTAAAATTAGTCATCTAATGAAGCTAAGGGTTTCTACAAGTGTTCCATAAATCTTAATTACCCCTTTAAAAAGATGATCATATTTTATTCCAATTTTTTCAACACTTTCTTTGGGAATAATTGAACTAGAAGATCTTGAATAAATCATGCCATTATGGACTAAATTTTATCCTATGACCAAGGAAACACAAAAAAGAGGTGTATTTACACTCATGATTTCTTGGGATTCTTTTTTATTATATGAGTTAGTAAGCACAAATTTGGATGGTTCATTTAATGTGTTGGTCAAATAATTTCTCATGGTGCATATGATTGGTTTCCAAAAATAGTCATGAGGCTAAGCCCATCCTTGGGTATAGGAAAGATCCCATTATTGAATGTAAAATAAAAAAAATGGTGTGGTGGATGATATGCATGGGATCACACAAGAATACTCCACTAAACCCATGGAAAAATTCTTGTACATTGTACAAGGGAGAAATTTGTTGTGAAGGGAGGTAAAGAGGAGTAGGATAAATAGGGAGAGAGGGTTAATGTTGTGAGTAATAACTATAATATTTTCATCAACAGTAACCAGAGTAGGTCCACATTAAATTATAATAAATTAGCCATAAAATCAATAGTAAGACTAATAACTCAGAGATGCAAATTCATATGAATTTATTAATCAAATATGAAAAGTTCCTTGTTGGTTATAGAAGATCACAATGCTTTCAAAGTTGAAAATATATTATATAAGAACATAGGTAACGAGATATAGGTTATATAGTTTTTATTACTTGACATAGTAGTGATACAAAGCCCAACAACTTACAACAATAAAAAATTTCCAACCCTTTGGAATGTACAATATATTCCAATTTATAACATTACAAATGAATCTTCCTCTTCCCACCATATGAATTATCACCTTTCCTCATCACTTGTGACCTTTCATATTCCTAGGGATTAAAAGTGAGCATTTTATTATTAATGAAAAAGAACTCTTACAATGTCAAATTAAAGGTCACTTAAGTGAATAAGATAAAATAAAGAAACATTACATTCTTAATGTAAAAGTATATTATGAAGAGAGAATAAATATGAGAGAGAGATAGATGAGGGTTGATCAATTTTATGAATACAAAGACATTTCCGATCAAGAAATTTCTGATTTGAATCATTGTGATTACAATTTCCATCTTTTGCAAGATATGGAAACATTACAATGCCTTGAATAAGTGTTCAAAAACACTATTGCTATATCTTCACTAAGATGAGAGAAAGATTAATTTCTTTTATCATAAGGTAGGAGTTGGGATATGGATATCACAACATTACTCCTCTTAGCCTTCACAATTCACCGTTGTGACCAAAAATCATCTCTAAAATGCTCAAAGATTTTTATTATTTTCTGTTACTCACTAAAATAGGTCCTCATCTTACAGATGGAAAGATTGTTACCTTAATGAAATTCTTGTCCTATGACCACCTATTAAACTGAAATAATGTGATTTCATATACTTCCTCAAGTGAGGTTTGAACACACTTCAAGTTGTTAGATGGGTGTTTAAGAACACTACTATATGAATTGCAACATGTGAAATTGAGATGATTTCCCATTCTTTGAAAAAATATAATCCTTTTGAACACAAGTTCCAAGTCAAAACATGGAGATCATCACCTCACTCTCCTCAACTTAGAAATTCACCCCTGTGATAAAAATGTCATGCTTTTGAATGAAAACACACTTATGATACATAGACACCTTTTTAATCATATGCTTCTCATTGAAATAGGTTTTTCTCAAGATACAAGAATTAATCCTTGTCTGTGCCTTTAACCTCCTATTGGATAAGAACATTATGGTTGCAATATCCTTCTTCTACAATATGTAAGCATGTTGTAAAGTAATACCTTATTGTTTACAAACAATTTTGTGAAACATTTCACTTAATGATCCTAGGATAACTTCCTACTCCTATAAATATGATGATCTCAGGTACCTCAGTAGCCTGTGATTCAAGTGATAGTCTCCTACACATAGTGGTTTATTATGAACTATTCCTTGCCATGATGTCTTTACTCCTAGAAAGAGATGTAATCAAAAAGCTAGATATGAGATATGGAGATCCTAAAATTCCTTCTCATGACCCATTTGAACTTCACATTTCACCTTTATTAAATAGAATTTATCTTATTAAGTTAAAATAACCTCAAGATGATTAAATACCTCCTTGCTCATATGTCATTTATTAACAAGATTTTTATTCTACAAATGGGGAAAGAGGACACTTTACATTAACCATTATACTCATCATATACATTTCCATGCTATATCCTATTTAATATCACTTTCTTCATCACTTAAACATAATGACCAATTTGAACCTCACAATTTACCTTTGTGACAAATATGTCACCTTTTCAAATGGAAACATACTTAGGATTCCTAGATATTTTTTATAATATAATTCTCATAGATATCCTCCACCATATACAAGGATTTCTCTCTAACTTCAACTCCATGTGTTTAACTTTCTATTGGGAAGAAACATTGTGGTTACAATATCTTTCTTCTGTGATATACAAACACACTATAGGGTATTTGACTGAGTGTTAAGGAATGTTGTTGTGCAGTTGATCATGTAATCATGATGTTATTGGGTTGAGGAACATTTTGATTAGTGTATATGATGTAGGAAAATCACTGTTATTCACATGAGAAGATCAATTCATGTTTGAAGATGTTGAAAGACTCCATCAATACTTTGGTTCAAAGATCCCCATGTTTTTTAGTCTAGAGCCCACATTTACTTAGTCTAGAGATTATTGATTCACTCTAGAGACAAATCCAACTCATTCTTGGATAAATTCAACCATGTTGACTCCCTTCTACCATAATCAGAATGATTCAAATCATCTATCTTCTTGCATATAAGTGTGTCATGTGGAATTAATCTTGAGATTTATGTTTTCAGAGCTTTTGAGGGCTTTCTGTCCTGTTTGAACCATGAGATAACTTCCAAGAATTGTAATGGTGGAAAAAATAAATGAGATAGGTGTAATATATGTTTATACAAATGATCCAATCTTGATTGCAATAATTTCTATGTTTGTCAAGTTCTGACTAGGATGGTTATTTTTAGAAAGTTTTTCCAATTTTCAACTCCTGATTATTTTTTCTTGTTTGGTGTGTTGCAGATGATGAGAGTTTCTTATTTTTGGTAAAATTACTATTTTTAGACACTTAAAGCCTTGAACACTTACTATTTTTGGAGATGTGACTTATGGGTGTCTATTTCCAATAAAAACAATCTTAAAAGGCTAGGTTTTACTTTTGGACCTTCTACTCTGATTTTAAAGGTTTTTTGTCTGCTAAATCTTAGTGGGTCTAAAAAAACATCAATATCTAAAATTTTCATGTTTCTACTATAAATTATATAGATAATCAATGTATTTATTTTAACATTCAGCTCAAAGGAGTTTTTTGAGAGGAGTGTATAATCAAAATTTCACTGAAAACTAGTGCACGATAAGGGAGTTATGAGAATTTATTAATTTTTTAATCATGGATGTCTAGTAAAATTTGAGAATAATACATGGATTAAAATGGATGTTGGGAGGGTATTTAAATATCACATTATTTTGAGAAAATGACTCATGGTTTTTGGAGAGATGGAGATTTATTCAATTTTCTGCATAAATTTTAACTCACTTATGACCACGACAACCTAACTGGAGTTGGAATGAGGTTTAAGATAGGTTGTATAGGTGAAAGGTTGAAAAAGAGGACATAAGGGATACCAAATTTTTACTTGCACTATATTATTTCAAGTGAAAAATTCTTGTGCCTTGTGTGTGATATGCACGGGCTAGGAATGAGCACTGGGGGCTGAGAGATGGTCTTATGGCAACCATGAGCTACATGGAGGAAGGGGTTCACAATTTTATGCCACTATTGTCCCATTTTTACGTTAGGGACAAGGGGGATAGCTCAACACTAAAATTATAACTAGGGTTTATCTAAAAGTAAATGTAGATAAGGCAAGAAGTGAAATTATGTAATTTAGGTGTAGAAATGGTGAGGAGTAAGTTTCAAAGTTTTGACAAGATGGGGGGTCACACTTTTGTGTCCCTTGTCACCTTTGAACCTTGAGGGAAAAGATGGATAACAAAGACTTAAAAGTGTAATCATATAAATTTTAAGATGTTTATGTCACCCTTCATGTCCAAATCGGGACACTAGTAGTGATTTTTCCGCTTTGGGAGGATGGGGAAGTGTTTTGGGGTAAAATATTACATGATTTTTACTCCCAAACACTTGATGAGATAATTTCACCTAGAATCAGGAGAAAATTCCTCCTGATATTACATGTTTAGGGCCTATTTAATTCTTGAATGAAATGGTTGGTTGTTGTGTCATAGATTATCACATTAGATCTTTGAGTCTTGTAAAAACGTTTATGTTTCCATAATGTAGAGGGTTATAGGCATCTAGGGGTAATTATTTCTCATTGAAACTTAGTGAATTCATCAATAATCTTAAGCATACATCCCTGCACATCCAAACACACTTGAAAATATTGTTATCCTATTCCTCTGAGCCAGAATGATGGTGAAATTTAGGACAAGTTTCCTAGAGGAAAGGAACACACTTACTAAGAGAGGAAATTTTCAAGTGTGGGGTTGGTTGTCATGGAATTTTTTTTCAATGTTTCTTACTTTACATTTAGAATGACAAGAGTTATCTCTAGCTTGTGGACATTAAACTATAACAAGAAATAGATAACCTCATATCTATCTTGGTAAGAAGACTATTGATTTGAAAAATGGGAAATAGATTCATTTCTTCACCAGCTAACACAAAAAATGACATGACTAATGAAAATCCAAAAAAAAAAACCAAACAGAAAGGGAAGGACACAATAAAATAAACATTTATTCTACACATGACTGAAATTTATAGAGGTGGGGGAAATAATATACACACACACCCAAAAATAGGCTAAGAAAATTAGGTACCATCATGGAATAGTGGAATGAATTCATACCAATTTTGAATCTCAAATATAATTAATTGGTCATGTCATGCTCTCATGATGGCTCTGCATGGTTTCAGATAAAGGAGATAAACAAAATTTCAATTCTCATACTCATATTGCATAGAAAACACATTTACATGCAATGACCACTTGGTTACTTGTTTGAGAGTTCTACTCTATGTGATCTCCAAATGATATCTTCTGACCATAAGAAGTCATTCTTCCATATTTTCAAAAATGGAAAATTTCCTTTCAACATGAAGGTAGTAATCATATTTAGATTAAATCTATAGCATGAATTCATTTCTAGAATTAGCAGGGAATTTAAAAGTGATGAGAATAATTTGATTCTCACCCTATTCATAGGATTCTTCGAGCTTGTCATTTTTTTGTTCTAAATAATTCCTTTTTTTCATACTATCTCATCCTAAGTGTGATGAGATTCACATGATTCATATTCCTCAATGAATAGAGAAAGGACATAGTGTTGGATATGAGACATGGAAGGAATCATTTATTGCATCTTGAACATCTCCTAAAGAGTCCTCTTCTTCACATGAAAAAGAGAAGAGTCCATAGTTATGCTTGCAATCATGCTCTATTGTTGACAAAAGGAAAACCAACTCATCAGAGAGGTCATGTTCTCTTCATTCATCCAAAAATGTTTTAAGAAGGAAATTAAACTCTTTTATTTTATATATTTCATTGTTGGACATTTTTGCATCAAATGAAGAGAAAAATTAAGAAAGGAAATCATCAATAATTACCTCAAAATTATCCTCTTGAAGATCTTATGGTGGAGAAGGAAGTTTCATCTATTAAATTTATTTATCCTCAGTGGAATTCTTAGTAAGCATTGGATCATAAATTACAAGAAATGAATTCTCATCTCCCATGTAAATTTCCTCTCTAAAATATTACACTTAATGAAAAAGTGTAGCTGTAGATGGAGACTCAAATTTTATGATTTTTTCATCATCTATCAAGGTGTTGAGTTAAAATTCATTAGAATGCTCAAGAAGAGGAAAGTCGTAAGAATCACTGAATATTCTTCCTAGAACAAAAGATTTGTAGTATGGAGAATCATGGTTGTGAACAGGCTGTATGATAATCAAGGTCGTGAATAGGTCGTATACTATATCAACCACACACTCCATGAATATGAAACTCATTATAATGAAGTTAAAAAGTTATGTTGTGCTTAATACTTTACCACTTCTAAGTTATGACATTATATTCTTAATCAAAAAATTTATGTTGTCACTAGTTTCAATCCACTCAAAACGATACACTTTAAACCATATCATAGCAATCATGTCACCCGATGGCTTATGCTTATGAATGAATTTATCCTCAAGTTCATATCACAAAAATCTATTAAGGGTCAGGCTATTTTAGATCAGCTTGTTGATTCTTCTCTTCCAGACAATCAACTTCCTCATGAATATTTTCCAGTTGAATCCATTAAAAATGTCGATGAATATGAATTTATCCCTATCATAATGACTCTCTTATTTGATAGATCTAAATTTCAGCAAGGGGGAGGGGTCGGTGTTGCCATTATACCTTCTTGGGGCATTCCTATTCCATTATCATTCAAACTTAACTTCAAATTCACCAATAACATGGCAAAATATGAAGATTTAATCATGTGCCTTACGATCGATATTCTCCTAGGTGTTCACATCTTAGAAATCTATGGATATTTCACAAATTTTTACTATTCAAGTTAAAGGAGAATATCAATGTAAAAATGAAATCTTGCAAAAATATAAATCCAACATTGACTTTTTCCTTGGTGATTTTGATCACTAAACTATCCAAACCACCCCCAAATCCTCTAACAAATTAACAGATATAATGGCTTCTTTCAGATATCTCATCCCATTAGAAACATAAGAATCAAAAGACAACAATAAAGTATCCATTTTTGTTCAAATATTACATTATCCCTCACATAAAAATCAACTCCCTCCTATTAATGCCATTGAAAATGATCCAACTGATTTGTGGTATACTCAAATTTATGACTACCTTTCTGAATCTAAAATCCCATCTAACTTATAAGGTAACACCAAAATATGGTTACTTGAACGCATTACCCACTTTTTTATTATAGGTGGTATTATTTACAAACGTAGTTTTGATGGTATCCTATTAAGGTGCCTTAAATCACATGATTCAACCAAAGAAATTGAATAAGTCCATGATGGATTTTGTGCAGGAAATTTAAGTGGAAATTCCAATGCCAAACATGTCCTAATGTTAGGGTACTATTGGCCTACTATCACCAAGGATTGTTGTTCATATGTCAAGAAATGTGTTAAATGTCAACTTCATTTAGATCTCATTCATGTCCCCAGTCAAGCACTACAAATTGCTCATGACTTATGGCCTTTCTCTTAGTGGGGGTTAAACCTCATTGGTGCTATCAATCCTAAATCATCTCAACAACATCACTCCATTATCACAGCTATTGAGTACTTCACTATATGAGTTGAATTTTTCTGTTTAACCTTGACTAGATCAGGACCTATTATCAACTTCATATATCAATTTCATTTCAACATCCTACATAAACTTATCACAAACAATGGAAAATCCTTTAAAAAAAAGAAGTTAAAAAGCTTTGTGATACCTTTAAAATTAAACTCAACTTTTCATCACCATATTATCCCAAATAAAATGGATAGGTTGAAGCCTCAAATAACACATTTAATAAAATCCTTATGAAAATAGTAAATGATACATACCAGAATTGACATCTCCAAACCCCATTTTCTCTCTAGACCTATCGAACTAGCATCTGTACACCTACAGAGCCTATGCCCTACTCACTTTCCTATAGTTCATAAGCCTCCTTACCTCTCAAAGTTCAAATTCCATCACTTCATGTATCAGTTAAGGACTTCATCCCAGATGAATAATATCACCGAGATCATCTAGCACAACTTGAACTGTTAAATGAAAACGTCTAATGGCCCTTAAACATCATCAAGTTTATCAAGAACACATCAAACAAACCTATAAAAAATATATCAAATAACATGAATTTAAAATTTGTGATATTTTTATTAAATAAAATCAAAATGTGACTCAATTATAACATAGTAAGCATGGAAAGTTTTCCCATAATTAGATAGGATCATATGTTATCATGCACAAGTATGGGTTAAGAGAGTTTCATCTCACTTCTCTTGAGGGTGAACCTGAAAAGGAACCTTTGAATGATTTTCACTTGTGGCCTTTATATTGTTAAATGATTGATCATCATGACAAAAGTTACATTTAAATTATTTTCACTCCATCAAATCACCCATCTTGTCATAGTAATAATTTGGAAGCACGTGGTTTTCCATCATTATCTTATATTTACCTTAAAGATGAACACCACGGCTTTGTTCATCACATATTTCCCTTTGGACAATTTCCTCTTATGTGGGAATTCCTTAATCATTACACTCACCTACCATGTAAAAGTCATGACATGGGCCATGTGTGTAGGTCATATACGCATCTTGTCCCCTATTTGAAATGGTATATTAGGGTTTTTCACTTGGCTCAAAAATATATGTATAAAAATTATTTGGATGTATTTCTCAAAATTCAAAATATTATAGACCGATCCCTCAAAGGACAACTATTCAAAATCATTATCAAAAGTTTAAAAAGTAGACTGATCCCTCGAAGGATAACTACCAGTAAAAATATATATGGATCCCTTAAAGGATGGTTATATGTAAAAATAAAAAGATTAAAGTTAAAAATATAAACCATACCATCGAAGGATTAATACCTTTATAAAAAGGCTTCCTACATTGACCAACCTTAAAAACAAATACATCAATATCAAAAGGATCCAAGAGAGCTTCCCACTTTGATAAAATTTTCCATAATAGAAAACTTCTCGCATTTATCACTTTGCTTCAAAATAAAATATGTAAAGCTGGGGAATTTTCTCTATAAAGTTGTTGAAAAGGATAACCCTTCTTCCCACATTAACCTACACATACAAAACCCTTTTCATGTTCTTCGAAGATACATTTTCTTCAATTAACTCATTACCAAAAGACTATATGCAACTATCCATTAATAGTCTCATTTCACTTTTTTTAAGTTTACAAGTGCAAGTGATTTCAAGCTTTCAAAACCAATCATGTATATACTAAATACATAATAAGGAAATCATTTCATTTTTACTCTATTTTATTTAGTCATATTTTTAATACAATTCATTGTGAGATCACATTTAGAGTCATTTGATTAATTAAATAATTCAAACAATTATAATGACATTTTGTCAAACATATTTGTAAACATTACATATAACATTTCTATGTGACATTAATACATTCAAATTTAAAAACATATAATACACAAAAAACATCAACACCTCAAAATCAAGGAAAAACAACATAGGTCATAAAACCTCATCATCATCATATATATAAATCAAGTCCATATATATCATGATCACCATTAGAATATATCATATCAATTTCATACAAAAATAGGCTTCCATGAGCTGTACATCAAACCTATCATTAGTACATATCATGAGTTAGTAAAATAGAACACTCCAAAGAACTCACTAAGAGGGGAAGTACTGGCCTTTCCTCCATAATCACCAAAACCACCAATGGCTCCAACATATCCACAAACTCCTCCCTCACTACCACCTCCTCTCTCTGGTCTCCGAGGTGGGTGACCCACACTTGTTTCACTAGTACTCAGGCCTTCCAAACGTATAATGATCCAAAAAGAAGTAGGAAAGATAAAAAAGAAACCAAAAGAGAAATAACATATAGAGCTCTGCTAAAAAATAGCTCCAGAACCACTAGATAATAGCAAATTCGCAGCCAAAAAACATCACAACAACCTGTTACTTGATAGCTCTATCAATCTTGGTCTTGATAGCCTGCAGTGACATGAAGAAGGTAACGACAGTGGCCTGAGAGGAGTCTTACATCTCTACCTGAGCAATTGCAATATCCCTTTTCTCTTTAGGGCCCCAAATGTCCTCATTAACCCCACTTAAACTGCAGACACTATGAACATGTTGTTCAATGAAATTATAAATACTTTTGAGGGCAGACAATATGCAGTCATTGCAGCTTTTAACATTCCCCAATCTGCCATCCAAGGACTATAACTTCTTAAAGACTTCAATAATAACCCCCTCTTCCTCATCACTTTGAAGAATCCCTTTTCCCTTAGCTCTTTCCATATTTTTTATAGCCCCTTTGAGCTCTTGTATCTCCTTTTCTAATCTGTCCATGCTGTCCAACAATTCCTCCTCCTTGGGCTCCTCCACCAGTTTACTAATATGTAGGAGGTTTTCAGCAAGTTCCAAGTCTTTGTGGCTCCTTAGGACCCATTGAGAAGAAAAGATTTTAGCTTTGATGCTCTTTCTTTTCTTGCTGGAAACAACAACTTCATTCTTTCTTTTCAGCAGGGGGAGTGGAAGTGGTGTGGGCAGGAGGAGGTATGGAGGAGGGAGGTGGGGTAGGGTTCATGGGGGGCAGCTGGAACAGTGGTGATGGATCAGGAGGATAAGTCCCTAGTGCAAAGGGAAAGCACTATAGTGGCTCTGAACTTCCCTAATTGATTTCTCCAGCGAGTTTATTAAATAGTGAGGAAAGCTGATTATGTTATTTCTACGAAAGTGATTTAGAAATATTAGATGCTTTTGAGATATAGTCATAAATCTTCCTTCAAGAGTTACATACCTAACCACCATCCTGGCCAGCTTAGAAAAAGGTTCAGGAATCGATGCCACCTTGATTCCAGCAGTCACGAATTCAATATTCTCCCCCTCGTCCAGAAATTTCTTGGTCTCCACCTCCCTGTCCACCTTCTTATTGAAGAATTTGGTGCCTTCCAGGCTGAGTCCCGTGATCTGGGCGATGAGCTCTTCCGTGATTTCCATCTCCATGTTACTATATTTGACAATCCTATTCTTCCATCCCTGGGTGAATTTGATATAAATGTCTTGGTCGAAGCCTTAAATCCTTTCAATTAAATTAGACAGGCCCCCGATTTGCAGGTGATTCCAAAGCTCCGTATTCTCTTCCATGTAGGATTATGGGTTGGTTCAGTTTTGCAAGGTGGACCCCCCATGTTTCCTCTGCTTCTTTTCCTGTTCTCAACAGTAAAAAAGCTACCAATATGCGGGACAGGTAGAGCTTTTATTTTGATATTTGAATCTTTCCTTTCCATGAAAGCAGGTTTAATTATTATGCTACACTTTTTATTATTGCCCCGCTCCTCGGCTTTCCTCCTATGCCAAGAAATGATGACAGTCCATCCCACACAGATCGCATCAATCATCCATATCTTTTGTGATTTCATCATCATGTACTTGAGGATCCGCACATTAGCGTCCAAATTACAGCCATTAGTGTTGATTTTCACTGCCATGTAGATCAATGATTATGGCTTTATTGATTTGAGTGGGTAGAACATCCCCCCTAAGCCAAGTTTGAAAGGAATTATTAACACTAAAGTTAGCCAAACTGTCAGTGACCCTATTTCCTTCCCGATAGGTGTGGGTGATTTGGACATTTTCAAAGCTCTTGCATATATCAATAGCTTCCTCAATATAATCCTTGATAGACTAGCTGGGGTGTTGCTTTTTATTCAAAAGATTGATAATATTTAGAGAATCACCTTCAATTATAATATTTGGAATATTACAATCTCTGGCAAGTCTTATACCCCAAAGAGCTGCCATGGCTTTAGAATAATGATTAGTCTGCCTGCCCATTCTCCCAGAAAAAGCAGCAACAAAATAGCCTCTTTGATCTCTGATGACTCCCCCTCCTCCAGAGTCTCTCAGATTACCTTTTGAGGCCCCATCAAAATTTAACTTGTGCCAATCAGTGGGAGGTTTAATCCATCAGACTGTGTTTCTCTCAGTACCATTTTTATTTCTATTGACAATGTCAACATTCCATTTAGTCAGGATGCATTCTTCATTCTCCGGGTAAAGTCTATTTTTAGGGGGTTTAAATCTAGCAATATTATCTTGCACAACAATGATAATTTCCTTGTAGACTTTGTTACAAGCCTGTCTATTGTTTCTTAAAATACTATCATTACGAGCCTTCCAAACTCTCCACATAGTGTGGGGTAGAACAATTTGCCACAAAATTTTCACCATGCAATGCTTAAACAGGGAGTCCCATTGCTCCCAAGCCTGAAGACAGGTAAGGGGTAAAATCCATCTCAAATTAAATTTTGCAAAAACAAGCTACCAAATTTTGGTAGCAATCTCACAATGGAGGAATAAATGTTTTATATCTTTTGCCTCTTTCTGACACATGCAACATCTATTCGGCATGATGAATCCCTTCTTGATGAGGTTTTCATTAGTTAGGATCTTGCCATCAATAATTAGCCACCAAAATAAGTTCACTCTAGGGGTTAGCTCTGGCATCCACAGCTTGTGCCACTTAATTTTGATTTCCATGGATATAAAGAAAGAATTATATCCTGATTTAACAGTGTATTTCCCATCAAAAGAATCTTTCCAGATGAGTTCATCCTTAAGATTTTGATTACTTATATGGATTAGAGAAATTTGATTCTGGAAAGATGAAATATCAGCCAGTATACTATCATTCTCCACTTTTAGCTGTTTCCATTTTCTTTTGTTTCCATCCCTCTCAATGAACCCCTAGATTTTGTGTCCATACTTTGTAATTAAGCTTTCTTTAATGTGATCATAAGTAGAAATCCAGTTAGAATTAGTCCACTTATCATTCCAGAAGTTTATGTTTTGTCCATCTCTAAGCTTCCAGCTACACCCCTGAGAGAGAATGTTTCTGTTGCGAAGAAGGTTGTTCCAGAAAATAGAACCACTTGGAAGAGACTAATCATATATGAAGGAAATCTTATTTTGGTTTGAAAGATATTTGATCTTAACCAGCTCTGTCCAAGGTCTGTGCTCTTTTATAAGCCTCCATCCTAATTTTGCAATAAAGGCAGTACTCATATGTTTGATATCTTTGATGTCTAACCCCCCTAGTCTCTTAGGTTTACAAACCTGTTCCCAAGCCACAAGATGATATCTAAATCTGTCCTCAGTACCGTGCCATAAAAAGTGTTTTTGAATCTTCTCAATACTGTTGATCACAGTAGTAAGCATGCTGTACATCTCTTTGTGACCTTCATTAGTTACCCTCTGATCATCATCGGTTATACCCAACCAACATTGGGTCACTGTCATTTTGGTTAACCTACCCAAAAGGACACATATTCACCTTCTTCAACTATTTAGAGTCCCTGTAACTCTCATCATATTCACTTTACTGGAAAATCTCATCAGTATTTTGTTTACCTAGTAAATTTGTTCTTATACCTTATTTTTTTACCAACTTTCCACTTTCCACGGTGATCAGCAGCGGTTACCTGTGACCAGCATCGGTTAACCCTAACCAACATCAGTTAGCCTATGTCATTTTCCAGCTTTCATTTAGTCCTAATTAACCTACCACCTTCTATTTATCCCACCTGTGTTGTGTTTTTGTGTCATTTACATAAATTTTTCTTACCACGTTAGTACCTGTTCACATGGTACTGACGCGTAGACAAGAAAGCACCCTTGTATTCCACGCCAGTTGTCAACCAATCCCACCTAGCCCTTTACCACCTTCTATTTTATCACCCACCATGGAGTATATCCAACCTATCTCTATCGCTACTAGAGATGAGGAGTTCACACGAATCCTTGACCAAAATCCTGCCGCCTTGTAGTTTATGTTTCCCACTCGTCCACTTGAGATGCCTTGGGTCAGTTGATATGTGGCATGCCCATATCTATCCCCCTAACACTTGCTCATAATTCTGCTCTAGCCCTTGTTAATCCCGTATTACCTTCATCTACCTTACCCCTAGTCATTTCACAGCCAGGCCCTATACCCACTATCACTACGACTTATGTTACATCCATTGTACATGCCACATCCATTATACCTTTGCCAACCATTTAGAACACCACCTCATCTGCCCCTATGGTCTCGCATATAACCATAGATACACTACGACCCCCGATGTCAGGGACCCCTACCCCTTTTCAAAACATGGTCCTTCCTATTCCACAATCGTTAGCCTCTATTGCCACTAGGGTTACCATGACCCTTCCACCTCCATATACGTACTACTAGCAACCTCCAATTTCATCTATCATTCATCTTGGGTACGTACCCTTTATTTCCCATCCTTCTTCTCAATCCACCTATGCGTATGTACCACATATAATGGAATATTTCCCCCATCATATACCCAACACCAACCCTCTTACGCTACAAGAGGCAACTAGCAATCACAACGTTCCAATGACCTAATCAAATTAATGATGGACAAGATGCAGATATTAGAGGTATCAGTTTTTGGCTCCCGGAACACTCTCACTTACAAAAATATTTGTAATGAGCCTATACACCCATCCATCCCTATTCTTCCATACCCCATGCATTAGGAAATGCCTAAATTCAACCATTTCAATAGCAAGGAAGACCCACAATAGCATTTGCGGTCTTTCAAACATGGGTGCTACCTAATCGCCCACGATGATGCTTTACTCTTGAGGACCTTTCCCATGTCTTTGATTGGACCTGCGTTAGATTGGTATAGTGGGATACCTAGACAGTCTATATTTTTATTTAATTAAGTAGCCCAAGCTTTCTTGGATCACTTCTCCATCAATATCATTAATAAGGTTACCATGACTGACCTATACTCCACACGTCAATATGATGATGAATCTATCTCAGATTTCATTGCTCGCTGGCGTAGCTTGATTAATCAACTCACATTTCAACTACCGCAAAGCGAACTCATCAAGCTCTTCATGCAGGCTTGTGTTAGACATATCTTGCTGACCCTGCAGGTCCAGACTTTCCAAACCTTTGACAAAGCATTCACTATAGCATGAAATCTAGAGATTCGGGCCATCAAAGAGAAGAAAATCTAATTACACAATAAGAATTCAACATTCAAGTCAAATGATACCTCTTCTTCTTCCAAACCAAAGAACAATTATTCAAAGGCTAAGGGGATTGCTAACGCAGTGGTACTTAAAGCTAGCCCGGCTCATCCGTCAAATCAGGCTAGCCCCTCATCTAATCTCTCACCTATCTAGACTTTTCAATTTAGACGAGAATAACAGAAATACACCCCAATTGGGGAGCCTTATTCTTCTGTCTTAGAAAATCTCTCTAAAGTTGGGGCTATCACCCTTCCACCTATAAAACCAACTGGTTTTGACCCTTCTCATCCTACACCCGCATGGTATAAAGAACACGACTTTTGTAACTATCATCAAGTAAATGGTCATAGTGACGGAAATTGCATCACTCTCAAAAATATTGTCCAAGAAATGCTCGAAAAATGTGAGTTAACCATGGATAATCCTAACACACCTACCAATCAAAACCTACACATCTTTAAGAAACCCTTTCCCAATCATGCCCCTTATTCTAATCAAACCGGTGAGACCTCAACTCATGATAGCCATACCCACGAGGTCCACACTATTTTCAGCAATGCACCCGTTGCTTCCCAATTACCTCATATTCCTTCCATAGAGGAAATTATAGCCCGAAGTCCTCCACCTACACTTGAACCAACTTCAGCTATTCCTCCACCCACAGAGGAATGCCTTTACCTCCTTCCTCACCAATGAATGAGCCCTCCACTAATATCAAGGCTATTTCACCTTTGGCTTCTCCACCTAGGGAACTGCCACCCACATTACTTCTTTAGTCCATGGAGGATACTTGTTTATCTCCTCCACCCATAGAGGAGAACCCATTATCTCCTCCACATACAGAGGAGCACCCATTTTCTCCTCCACCTATCAAGGATCTAGTAGAGGTACCTTTTCCTTTAGGCGAGCATTCTCCATCAGCTACCTAAGAGCCTGCAAACCTACTTTCGGCTCTCTTACCCATCTCTAAGACACACTTTATAGGAATATCCATTAAGTCCTCATCAACCTCACATATAGATGTGTCATTCTCACATTTAGTCAATCACTTAGATTATGTGGATAGCGCCTTACTGTGGGGGTATCTTTTGCTTCTTGTTTCAACATAGATGCAGATATCACTTGCTGACACTCCACTATCTAACCAAAGATATTTCGACCAATCGAACCAAACACAACCACCTCTATCACACCTTATTTTGTGACAGCTATCACATCTCAACATAAACCCTCACCCATAACCCAACATACATCTAGGTCGAAACCCACACCCACATCATCCTCCTCACCTAAACCTATTACTACCTTAGGGGTCACCCCAACCACCAACCTTACTCATCCACCTATCAAACTAGATTTAGCTACATCCTCCATAGTCAACACCCAACCTACTTCAACACCCAAATAGAAGAACCAAACCCATAGAACTCATACCGCAATTTCTCCAATCATACCTACATCATCTTCACCTTTTTTGTCTATCTTAGGACCTCAACCTCCCAACACGGTTAAGAAACCTCCACATGTTAATAAACAAAAAATACAATAGCCCATTCGTTCCTCGCAAATGTCTAACATACCCAGGAGCCTGACATGGCTTACACCTATACTTGCAACATCTTTACCACCCATACCCCCAATACCCTCCGCAACTTCTTCATGACCCACTACACTTCAGTATTTTTCCCTCACACCCCCTACACAACCCACGTCATCTTCCTTCACAACACCTTTTTTATCCCCATAGGTAACTCGCCCTCTTCCCCCATTCACTTTTCCCTTTAGATCTCGTACACCCATATCACCTTTACCCAAGAAGGTGTAACTCAAAGAAAAAAATCCGCTACCCTCCAATAAGGTAGTCAAAACAACCATACACCCTCCTGTCCATTCATCCACCATACCCCTACCCAAGCGAACACGACCAACACCCAAGACCAATCCAGTGCCCAAAACCATAGGTCGACCCACTCCCCCTCCTGCAAGGACCGTTCCTCAACAATCAGCCACACCTATGCATAAACCCACTGTCACTTCCCATTGCGACCCACTAGCAGGGTCCTATGCCAAAATCTTAACCAACCTCCTTGAGACTGTTGCTATCACATTACCACCACTCAGACCTTATGATCCCCTAAAACCCAAGCCAAAAGTGTTTGATGACACTAAAATGTGTGTTAGGGCACGATGTGGAGAATTGCAAGGCTTTGAAAACCATCCTTATCCAATTATGTCCTGAAGAAAAATTTGACGATGATGACCTTCTTGATGAGGACCTCATTTCACCAACACCTATTCCCACAGTCCTTCCCTCACTTCCTACTCAACAACCACGACCTCCACCCCCATAGCTCCTAGAACCACCCCCATGATTTAAAATTAATATGGTTCGCATTAGGGAACTTGCCACACCATTACCTAAATTTCATTGTGCCCAACTCACTTCACAAGGATTTTCTCCCATGATAGGTTTTTACCCATCATGTCGTTATACCACTCATCCTACACCTTCTCCATTTTCCAACTCCCCTCAGATCAACATGATACATGTCACTACTCATGCTCAGAGAGACAAAGGCAAGGAAAAGGCAACTGAATCACCAACCAATCCTATACCCAACATACCATCTGTACCCACACCTAAGATTACTATCTGTAGCCCCACATACCCCACTTCTAATGGGGTCACACATCACACCATGCTCAAACAATTACACCAATCTCCCCTCAAAATTTCCTTATATGACTTCATCCAAACCTTAGAATCCCATCGTCAAGCTCTCATAGAATTTCTTCAATGTATTGAGGTTTTACCCAATAACCCTACACTCATAGCCTCCATTATCACACCCCATCACATAGCCTCTCTCACCAAATTGCCACCTTTATCCACACCTCACCCTACTCACCAAGTAGCCTCCCTTAGCTTGTCAGAGGAAGAGATCACACTGCACCAAACTGATGACCCAGACCCTAATTTCTTCATCTCTATCCACGTAGATGATATACGTGTACGACGAGTAATGATAGACAGGGGTGCTAGCATTAACATCATTTGATCTGATGCATTTCCTCAAATGCGCATACTTGACAATTACATTCATAAACATCCTATCATGTTGCATTCATTTAATGAAACTATCACCTCTACACTAGGCATCATCATCCTCCATGTTTGCATGGTCCCCCGCACTATTCCAGAGTTATTTTACATCTTGGAGGGGGAATTTCAATATAACCTGTTGCTTGGCAGACCCTGGATTCATGTCATGGGTTGTGTTCCTTCCACTTTACATCACTGTGTAAAGTTTGAACATGAAGGACACACCTATACCATTCCAGCTAATCCATCACCTTTTAAAACATGCAACATGCTTTACCAACCCAACGACATGTACTTATACCCATTAAGGCATCTACCTCTATGATCTACTACCACTTCATCTACACATCCATTTACCAGTACAGTCACTACGTCAACCACACATACCTCCTCCATTCCTACTGCACTGCCACAACCTCCATGACTAACCCCTCAGCATTCTAATCCATTAAATCCACCTCCACATCGACATTTGACAAATCATCTATTCCAGCTACCCATACATACTAATGACCGATCCCTTGGAAGACATTTTTCAATGCCTCACTCTGGGGGATTATCATCTATATAGTGTCAACATATTCCTTACTCCACAAGAGTATTGAAGTCTTCACCAACATCCTCGCTATGATCAGCGCATAGGAGAACACCTCATTTATGGTTCTCCTCACCTTCGTACTAGTCTCACCTATGGGGGACTTGACACTACCACTTACACACCTGAAACACCATCACAAATCCTGCCCATTTTTTGTTGACTTCCAATCTGTCACCAATCGTCCATTTCACCCACACCTTCCTGCACCGATGTTCATGAAAGGGTTTTGGTTTTGGATTTTTTGAGCAAGGCCTCCATACTTTTATTCCATGTACTACCCATAAACATAATGACCGTTAGTGGTATCAGCTTTGCTGAACCACCTACCAAACAGGACCTACATTGAACTCATCAAGGACATTAGTCCCTTCTTCACCCTCTTCACCCGCTCCGACCTTCATCACCCTCCTTCACCGACAGAAGTCGATGGATCCAGAATCTATACCTCCTAGAAATTTTTTTTCATAAACACCACCATTTCCTTGGGGCCTTTGACTTATCAATATGAAGGCGAGGCTCCTTCCTCTCTTCGCTTCCTATATCCTGAAATGATTGATGATGATACACCTTCAATTAAACATCATTCAATGTTAGGATGATGAATCTATACTCACCTACCTTGATGAAAAAGACTCATATATTCATCAGTTGTTACCTTATGAGACACAAACCATGTTGAATGAATTTGAATATCGAGATCAACATTCATACTCAGGATGACCCGCACATCCTAAAGATCAGTCAATCTTTAGATACTGTTGAACAGGAAGACTATCACTCTCTTTTCTCAAAGATTCATAACCACAATGTTTGCTTGGTCTTATGCATAGACATGCCCAATATTGACCCCACCACACCAACCAACCATAGTGGTCTAAAATATCATAATTGTTCCTGATGCCAAACCCCATCAAACAAAAATTGAGGAAAATGCTCCCTTCTACGTTGCCCTTCTTGTCAAAGAAGAACTTCACCATCTTATTTTCATTTCTTTCATATTACCCATCGATTATCCTCATTGGATCTCTAACATTGTCCCTGATCACTAAAGCAATAGGGGGACTCTGCATTTACATAGAGTTTCCATGACCTCAACCTAGCCTACCCAAAAGATGACTTCCCATTACCCGGTATTGATCAACTGGTTTACCTTACCACTGGTCACAAGATGCTATCACTCATGGATGGATTCTCGAGTTATTACCAAATCTTACTTGCCGTAGAGGATCAACATAAAAACTACATTCATCACCCCTTAGTGGACCTTCTGCTATCGAGTCATACCTTTTGGCCTTAAAAATGTTGGTGCCTCATATCAACGTGGGCTATGAATTATATCTTCCATGACATCATACATCATATATTGGAAAGATTACATGGATGATTTCCTGGCCAAATATAAAAGACGCTCCGAAGCACCTTTTCATCCCTCAAAACCATTTTTTACCGCGCCTCATTAAATATTATCATTCACCTTCAGCCTAAGAAGTGTGTCTTGACGGTTCTCTCAGAAAATCTCCCTAGGATTTATCGTTTCCCTATATTGTATAGAAGTTGACCCTACTAAAGTCAAGGCCATTCTCAGAAATTCCTTCACCCACTAACCTTAGGACAACTCCGTAGCCTACAAGGTAAGTTACACTCTATTTGCACTGTTTCATTTCACAATTATCTGATCGGTGTAAACCATTTCATCATCTGCTCAAGAAGGATGTCTCCTTTAAATGGAATGATGACTACCACAAATATTTTTGAGGCCTTAAAATAATTACCTTCTCCAACCACCCCGTACTCATTCCACCTACAGATATGATCAACCCTTCTACCTATACATCTCTTCTACCAATCACTCCTCAGGGGCCATGCTTGCTCATCACAACGAACAACATAGGGAGCATTTAGTTTATTACATAAGCCGTACTCTTCTAGACTACGAAATCTGATACACCTATGCTAAAAAACTTTTCTTAGCCTTAGTTTTCATTGCCAAAAAAACTATGCCATTACCTACTCACCCACAAAACCTATGTTGTGACCAACACTAATCCCCCTACACTTTATGAATGCCAAACCTGATCAAAATTAGCATGCCACACGATGGATTATTCTTTTAGCTAACCTTGAATTCGAATTAATTCATCAAAATTCCATAAAAGGCCAAGCTATCGCCGACCAATTTGCTGATGCACCTATTTCCGGGGATCAACCCTCTACTTTTGACTTTCTAGATGAGTCAATTGCTACCCTTTCCCTAGAAAAAATTTCTTACCAAATGACACACTTCTTCTGATGGTTCTAAGTGTCAGTGTGGGGGTGGGGCTGGTGTTATCATCATTCTGTTTGATGGTGAACCCATGCCTTTGTCTTTCAAACTCATATTTTGATTGTACAAAAAAAAATTCTGAATACGAAGTGCTCGTATTAGGGCACCAAGCCACCTACGCCCTAGATGTCAAATCAATCAACATATTTGGTGATTCTAAATTGGTTATAAACCAATTCAATGGTATATACTAATGTCGTAATGAGATACTTCAAAAATATAAACATCATTTAGACATACTTTTGACCACCTTCAGACTGTTACGCCCTTCAAACCGTCCCCCGTTCAACTAATAAATTTATAGATACCATGGCCTTGCTTGGATTCTCAAATACTCGCTTCGCCTACCGATTCCAAACTCTTTGTCACCATACAACGACTCAAATCACCCTCTTATTTACCTCATGACGTTTACTCCATCAGAATTGCTACCCTTGACCCGAAGTGACCTTTGGTATAAACAATACTCTGATTATCTTTCTCTCTCCATCTTACCTCCCGATCTCACCCATAATGGACTATGCACCTTCCTTAAAAAGGTCTCTCATTACGTCATCATGGGGGGGCCTCCTCTATAAGCCCAGCTTTGATGGTATTCTCTTACGATGCCTCACGATTTCTGAAATTCCTTATACCATTAAGGAAGTTCATGATGGAATATGTGGAGGTCACTTCAATGGCCTTGTTGTTGCTAAGCGTATTATCCACTTAGGCTATTACTTTCTGACACTCAACCATGATTGTTGTGACTACGTCAAACATGTTGTGTAAAATTCCAACAACATAGGCTAACCTTCATCAAACACCCATTCATTGCCTTACAAGTCACCTGTGACCTTTGGCCCTTCTCGTCAATGGGGTTTGGATCTTGTCAGGAGAGATCAACCCTCATTCTTCCCAACGCCATCAATGGATTATCATCGCTACCGAATACTACACAAAATGGGTTGAAGCCATAACACTCATCTCCACGAAAGTCCAAGAAAACATGTGAGTTCATCAATCATCACATCATTTGTCACTTTGGTGTTCCTCATTGCCTCATCACTGAAAATGGAAAACAATTCAAAAACAAAAAATTGCAAAAAATTTGCAAACGCCTTCGGCATTCAGCTAAGTTTTCTCATCACCTTATTACCCACAAACCAGTGGCCAAGCCGAATCCACTAATAAAACCTTAAACAAAATTCTCATGAAAGTAGTTAATGATACTGGGAAGGATTGGAATACACACATTACTCTTCTCCCTGTGGGCATACTGCACTAGTATCCATACTTCCACTACCGCTACACCATTTTTCTCTGGTCTAACGGTACAGATGTTGTTCTGCCCTCTCGAAGTCTAGATCCCCTCACTCCACATTTCTCTCCATGACATGCTCAATGATGATGAATTTTGTCAAGACCGTTTAGCACATCTTGAGTTATTAGATGAACATCGTCTTCACACTGATCTTGATCACCTTCAAGTTTACCAAAAACGTATCAAACGTGCCTACGAAAAATGTTTCCATGAACAAACCTTCCAATTCGGTGACCTTGTCTTGAAAGAAAATCAACATGTAACCAAAGCAGAAAAAAGTAAACGGGGAAAAGTTTCTTCTAATTATCTTGGACCATACATCGTGACTCATAGCTTATGGATTAGGTGCTTATCCTTTATCTTCACTTGATGGTAAACCTAAACTTGATCCCCTTAATGCCTTGCATCTTAGACCATTCTATTGTTGACCTTTTAGTCCTACATCACTTTTTGCCTCTTTCCATTCTCGTCCATTGAGTGCTATCCACTTCTTACACCTCACCAACGATTAAACAAGCATCATGTGTGTACTCTGTCACTTGTTATCTTCTCTTGAATATGTGTACCATGACGCTACACACAACATGATTCTCATGGATACTTTTTTGTCTACCTTTAGATGAGATTCTATGGTCGTTTCACCATACTTACTAAGCAAGAATATTCCTCTTCACCTTAGTCTTGTCCATGAATCCAAATCCATTATAGGGGATCCTAACTCTTTGATTCAAACTTCTAATAAAAATATGACTCCCTTAAAAGGACATCTTCGTCTTGACAATAATCGCTGCTATAAATAGACTACTCCCTCGAAGGACAACTATGTAAGGATTTTTCAGAAAAAAAATGAGAGAAACTGAAGCTTCCCGCATCGATCAGCTTCACAAAGACCTCAAGGAGTTAACTTATCCTCATCCCATATAGACTTCCCGCATCGATCATTCTATCTCAAATATCAAGTCAAAATAGAAGATTCTTTTAGTCATGGGCTTGCCAATTGTGATCCTGAGATATCTTGCCCAAAGAGTATGCTACCACATATCATATCAAAAGTTACCCACCTTTCACCTCTTTCAGCATTCGTACTTCCATTTTCGTACCGCCTCAAGGGACCTCTAGGAAACCTGTGAAATTTGGTGATCATGTGTCTAATTAGTCACCCTTAGAACCAATCAATCATGCAATGTCTTTAGGGTCTTACATGTTTGTCACCTCCTCCTAAAGCATGACCTACTTAGTATGGTCCCTAACTAATCAGGCGGATTTCTTGCCCCCTCTTATCTTTTCACTTTCTTTATTTACATTTTGACTTACCTTATACAGGACTTGGTCCTTGATGCTTACCTTTGGGTTAATATTATTTTTCTACCACACTAAAATTTCCTATACCAAGTTGCCCACAATTCACCCACACCTAACAAACCTAAACCCAAATCATGCCTAAACCTACCAACTCCTTTTCATACCTCCTCATATTCTTCCCTAGCTTATGGGAGAACTACATCGGCTTGAGGTCCCTTTTCGCCAGGACTATATAGGTAGCACTCCGAGGGCATGGGGCCCTTGGAGGTTAGCTCGGCCACTCTCTACCATAACCAATTCATCTTTCATCTTCCTAAACTACGTTATATCCCACTTTGTTTACTTTTTATGTCAAAAATTGGAAATTAAACCAAACTAACAACAAGTTTCTTAACATTTTTTTAGTTTTCAATTTTATTTATTATCATCACAACATACATTTATTATTATTACCATTTCTTTACCATCATCATGTATGTATTATAAATCATATTAAACATGACCCATCCCCTCATTCATTGCACAAACTAATGAATCACAATTTCAACTCAACCATTCCTAAGACCTGACTCAATCCATGCCTAAACCAACTTGACTCAATCCATGCCTAGACCACAGACCTGACTCGATCCATACCTAAGACCTGACTTAATCCATGCCTAAACTAACTTGACTCAATCCATACCGAATACCTGACTCAATCCATGCCTAAACTAACCTAAATCAATCCATGCCTAGACCACAGACCTGATTCGATTCATACCTAAGACATGGCTCGATCCATGCCTAAACCAACCTGACTCCATCTTTCCTCACTCACCTAGTTTCCATCCATATCACGAAAAAAATTAAAATTATCATAGAACACCAACAAATCAAGAATCTCATCCATCTCATCATATAGACAAATATGTTGGTCTCAATACAGTATACATGGATATCTAATCATGTCCATCTCTCAAAATCATCGTCACGTAGGTCGATACTCAATACAAAATGTCATTGGCATGCAGGCCAGTATCATATACAATAAACCAATAAAATAATACAATATACCAATATTTTGGCACACATAATGGTATATATCAAAATAAAAAATATATCTAAATCAAGAGCCATATATCAAACATCTCAGTGGACATCCTCCATATCTGTATCGTCTATCCCCTTTGCCTCCCTAGTCCTTATCTGGTGACCTGCTAATATCTCCCCACCCATCATAGGTGGTGGTTGGGTTTCTGCTAGTGCACTAACCAGAACTGGCCTCCAGGAATTGGTGGCCTCACCTTGACCATGTCTTGGGGCTCGCTGGCCCCCTTTGTTATCCAAGCTATGGGTGTGTGATCTGGTCCTCTCACTAGAAGCCTATTGGGCCCTATACTTGGCATATGATAAAAAATCTAACCCAGCCATAGTCAGCTGGTCTTGATAGTACCTGGCCTCCTCTCTCACCTCTCGCAACCTAGATATAGGCACTGTCTATGGTGGCCCCATCAGCCTCCAACCCTATACCTATCCTATGGGACCCTATCCCACCCCTTCCTGAGAACTGGGACCCTATCCTGATACCTATGGTGGTGCCAGTAGACCCTACCCCTATGACTATATCTGGGACTGTAAATCCCCAATCTGTGCCTGTATTGTGGCTAACTAGCCATGTAACCCTATCACCTATTCCTGTAGGGAAGCCACCTGACCATCATCCTCATCACCATCTCCATCCCCACCTTGGGCCATCTGGGCTTGAAGACTAGCCACCTGTTCATGTAACTCAGCCACCTCCGCCTCTGAACTGGCTAGCTGTGCTTGCACCATACCCAACTAGGTAATTAGGGTCGCCACCTTCCCCTGTAGGGAATCCCTCTGCACCATGATGGTGCCTAAATCTGGCTTCCCTAGCCTGAGTGGTACTACTCATAAATGAGCCACCCACCACTATTTGTATCTATCTGTAACCCCGACGTCATCAATCTGCTGGTCTACCACTTGTTCCTCCTACCCTGTGGGCACTATCGGCTATGGTAGAGGTAATGGCCTCTCCACGTCATCCCTCTTGTACTATAGGAAGGGTGGAGTTATATCTTGTGGAAGTCTAAACTATCATCTAACCCTATCCACTAGGCTCATCTCATGCTCCGGACACGGTGCCCCACTATCCATCTCACCAACTGAAGACCATCTAACTCCTCATGCATCTTCTTGAATAAGGAATAACCCACATACAGTCTCCATATGATGTCCACTCTGAACAACCCCTCCAATAACTACCTGTAATAGGCTACATCATGTGTGGGCCTATTTGATCGCCACTCTCCAATCATAGGTACCCATCACCTATACCCTTCCCACACCAATCTCAGCAAAAATGCATCTTTTTAGGGCATCCCAACTAGCCACACACACACAATGTGCTCATAAGCCCAACAATGTAGTAAAAAGGTACAGTATAGGATGAACCTGCGCAGACGCCCATACACCCATAGCTCTCTATATAGTTGCACCAGGAATACTGAAACCTAGGCTAAGTGGGTCTGATCCCCATCAAAGAGTAGGGAAATCTCCCCCCTCTGAATCCAGTTGTGTGAAACAGCACACTGTCTCCATCAATAAAAAAATGAGCCTCATCTCCTCTGGATGGGCTGTCTACATCCCTCTATAGCTTAGACTAGCACTATAGAATGTCATGTCTGCCAGTCCCTCTCGAAAAACTGTCAACATCAACTCCTCTGAGGCCTCAAAGGAGATTGAATATACCTATGTACCCAGTATTAGTAGCCACAGGATCCTGGACACATCCTCCAGGGTGACTATCATCTCACCTGTCAGTAGGTGGAATGTGTTCATCATTGAATCCCATCTATCAATGAGAGTAACCATCAAGATCAACTACCGAACCACAAACTGATAGCACCAGACCCCACACAAGCCCACCTCCTCCACATGCTACCACTCCTCATCAGTCACCATGCCTTGCACTCTCAAGAGTAGGGGTGGCACCCTTTCTCTCATCTGTAACTGATCTCTCCCCAGCATCCAATATAAACAAAAAATTAATCCACATTCATCATACCCATACTCACTCATTATCATTTCCCTAAACCCTTTTTCCCCCACCTACTCTAGGTTTCTGTCAACAATGCACCCTATTCTACCCTTCCCTACCTCACCCACTCAACTAAAGACCCCTTTCGACCCCTTATTCTCCAAAACCTGACCAGTACTGATTATCTCTAACCAACCCCGGTCATCCCTACACCGGCATCAGTCACCTGTTTCATGACTGATCCTAGTTTGACCCTACCAATGCCGACTCAACCCAACTGATGCCAGTCACTATCCCGACCAAAATCCATGACCCTCAAAACCATCCCCTCTCAAAAAATTCCTTCTCCTACCTCTTCTACCCACCCATTCTCCCTTATACCTCCCCTCCACCTCATCCCATCCCCTATTCACTTACTTACCTCTCTCCCCGCTCCTATTCTACCCAATTCACCCTCCCACATTTCAAATTTCTTTCCTGCCCCCCCAAAAAAAACCCAGTTTATCAAGCCCCACATTACCAACTAATTTTCCTCAAAAAAACACAATAAGATTTTGATGCTTACCTCATCATGCTACCGTCGTCATGGTGGCACATCTGGCCACTACACTGATTTCCCACCCGATCCCTCTCCAACCTCTACCATCACCAATCACCACCCGTGCCTCCAACTAATCAAATCTTACAATCTAATCCATATAACTTCCTCTTAACTACCAATCACCCACTATTCGGCTCTCTAACTCACTTCTCCATTCTGTCTGAACACTTTTCCAACTTTTTCTCTCTCTAGTGTCATTTTCCCAATTCGTAAAAAGAAAAATGAATTACAAAAAATGTGGATTTTTCATTTTTATAATAAACCAGACTTAACCAATGCCAGTTTTAACTTTACCAACATTGGTCATGTGCCCTACTTTATCGTGGTCAGTTACCCTATGCCTGCATTAGTTACCCTTGACTGGCATCGGTCACCCTCTCTTCCATATGGCCCACAATTTCACCCTATTACCTACTCGTCATTATTTTTTTCCACACCCAACCTTTACCCTGACTATTTACCTCACCCTCATGACCTCATCATTTACTACCTACCCTCATCCTCATTTGGGGATCCATTCTTTTACCCATACCTTGGCCATACCCATGCCATGACCTAGATTCTTGGACCTAGAACATCACTAGTGACCAATTGACCTCATGTGTTCGCTATACCTTGTGGCACTGTTACCCATGTTGATTGACCTGATGAAATTACCTTGCCTCTTTTTGTGACCATTTATCCCAACCCTACCTTTGGTGTACTGGAACACACCTAAACATTCCTGCACCTGACCTACGTTGTGTTTCCTGACCATATCCTATACCTTGGATACTAGAATCACCTCAACCTTTTTTGATAAACCTATCAACCTTAGAAAATGTATAGTTTGCATGCTTTTCAACTTGGTACCATGTTACAATTTATACGTGTGCGTTCCTTTTACTGTTACTACCTATGACTCTGACCCATTACCTAGATTACCTGAGTAAACCTTTTTCCTATTCTTTCGTTACCTACCATCCTCTACCTGACATTCACATTTTATCAAACCACTCACCGATTCTACCTTTTTCCTCGTTAGTTCTTGGTTTGAGGGGGATCACCTTCACCCACACATGGGGCAACTACATCTTTTTTTTTTAACGTAGCTTACCAATACAAGCTATGCAACAAAAAGGGGAAAAATGTAGACACTAAATTTAGGTCACACTCCCCTTTGGCCCCTCATCAAATAAGTATCTTGAACACATCCACCTAACCATCACCCCCTTCACCCTACTTTAATATTAATTTAATTATTTAAATTAAATTAATTCATTATCCTCACCATATTTATTATTTAAATATCCTAATTGGGATAACGTCTACATATCCACCTCACCTAGACACCTCATCTAGCCACCTCACCCTAAGACCTATTCTTAGTAAGTTTCCATAACTAACTAAGACCTACCAAAACCCTATGAATCAATGCTTACATTCCCTCTAACCACATTCCCGCATGTTAGAAGGAAGCTTCCATTCTAATTTGTGGGTAAAAAAAATGAGATCCCAAAAAATCAAGGGGATCTTCCCAGCTTAGTAAACCTAGGAAATCCCACACTAACCGACACCGGTTACCCTTAACCACCACCAGTTAAGCCGGAACCACTGTCAATTACCATTTAACTCCAAAAATAACCTTATTTTGAGGTGGGCACATTTATGAGAAAGAGAGACAGCTTCTGAGAACAAGTGACAAAACTAGAGCTACATGCAAGCAAAACCATCGTCCATACCAACATCAGAACACCCATATCTAGTACCTGAAGCAATCACATAGCCACCTACCTTCACGGGAGTATTCGAGGAAGTGAAAACATTACATCAAGTTCATTTGATCACCCACCATCACCAACTAGGCATCGAGCTTGTACAAATAGTAAGTTTAATAACCTACATTGGTTCCTTATCATTTGAGTAGATCCTTTTACATTTGTTATTAGTTTATGTTTTCATTCCCACTCCCCACCATTTTATCTCCATGAAAACTTAACCACCTCCTTACCCACACCATTGAACTATTCATACCTAGATTTTCATCATTCTTGTGCATATCCTGGATCCATACAAATCTCTCCATTACCCTCCCACCTTCATCTAACCCCGGATCTATCACCCAACCAAGCTTTATTGAGTTTCTTGTACCCTAACCATACCGACACTTGTCACCCATAATCCTCACTAGTTAACCTAAACTGACGTCAGTCTCTATGTCTTTTACCAGAAACCCAGATTAGAGCCTAAGACCTCTACCAAATACCCTAAACTACCCAGAATCTAATCCTGACCAATAATAGTATCCTGACAGTGACCTTGACCTTTAGATTCAATCATAACCTAGCCTGTTGTGAATGAATTTTCTTATTGTAGATGAATGAGATACCTAAATCATTTTTACTATAATAGGATTTACTTTATTATCAACATTAAGTTTTTTTATTTCCCAGATTGACAGCCATCTAGGAATTATCACACTTTCTAGATCTAGCACATGCTAGGCAGTCTACTACATACATTGTTTAAATTTTATTTGGTGGTCTTGTGTTCCATTTCAGGTAGTTCCTCTAAGGAAAAAGGAAGGTCTCATGATCAACTATTGATTCAGAAGTCATACACGTGTAACAACCTATCAAATAGCATTTCAACAGGTATTCCTCTTGTGCCCGTTACCCTATCTTTTTCATCATTTTATAAGAAGCGTCTAAGAATCAGGTGAAACACTGGGATACTGTATTTGATATTGATATTATTATGTTACCATCTTGCTGAAAGTATGACTGAAATGATACATAACTGCAATATATTTAAATAAGTAAGACATTGTCAAATGTTAAAAGTAGTTGCTAACTCTTTTGGCAATATGGTAGTCATTGACTAACAAATAAAGAAAAATGAAGGCCTATTGTGAAGAGCAGGTAAAACAATTACTCTGAAATAATACAAGTTTGATTATCCTTATTATGAAAAGGGTGGTACAATTGATGGAAAGGTGATTATTTATTAATCCATATTAATCATATGATCATTAAATGTTTAATTAGATCATCTCTTGTGGGAATGAACATGCCAATTTTATGTCAATATGGGATCGACCATGACACTATATTTAAAAGATCAATGATTTTGGTTATTATTCACAACTGGATATTGTTTATATTTACTAGATTTTGATGGCCATTGGGGATTAGACATCTTCTACTTGAGAGGGTCACTGACCTAAATCCATTGGTAGTTGATTGTGTGTGTGTGTGTGTGTGTGTGTGTGTGTGTGTGTGTGTGTGTGTGTGTGTGTGTGTGTGTGTGTGTGTGTGTGTGTGTGTGTATGTATATGTATATATATATGTGTGTGTGTGTGTGTGTGTGTGTGTATATTAATGGTCTTAGACCATGGGTCATAGATTTTATGCATTGTGGAAAGATATTATAATGCAAAGCTTATGATTTACATATGAGTTGCTTAGTTATTTTCTATCTTGAACCACACAAAATTAGGGAAGAATTTTATTGGGTGGAATTAATTCTAAGTAATAATATGATGTCAGACCATATTAAGGAGGTAAATGCAATGTTATAGTTAGTAATTTTTAACTGTCCAATTACCGACCCATGTATTAAGTAGGGGCTGGTTGATATTTTCAAACTCCGACAGCCTTATTTCAAGGGAACTTCACAATGACACCACTTAACACTGTAAATATTTATGGCATTAAATTCCTTAGGGATGATTTCTTGAAGAATATAAATCCTCCTCATGAATCTATAGACATTCATTTCTTGGTTTTATTTTTATTGTTTTTATGGTTTTAGTCTTACCATCTAGGTGAAGCCATGCTTGATAAAAAAAGTAGGTGTTTCAGTAGAACTCAGAACTCTCCATTTTTAGAGTGTTGCATGTAGAATCGACTGAAGATTTCATGAGATATTATTGGATCCTTGAAGCTAATGGGATATGGTTATTTTATCTCAAATATTGAGTTTATATTAATTGGGAAATATACGGTTTCGATCTCTTGACCTTTTTGTATTGTTTTGGTGTCTTTTTGTGAAGGAAATAGTCTTTGATTATTCATTGGCTCTTCGGTGTAGGAGGCCTGCAATTTTAAGGCATGGTTTCTTAACTCTATCCTATTATGCATTATGGGATTTAGTCTATTAATGAGTTATCTTCCTTATTTTAAAATATTAAGGGTGAATGAGGGTTAATTCCTTTATAGTATTTTATTTATATTTGTTTTCTTCTCTATACTTTGCTTATCTGGGTTATTGAATATTTGATGATTCTTGTTATAAGAAAATAATTTGTCTCTTTGAGATGGGTGTATTTCATCTATGACCATATACGCACATATCCCTGCATTACGCATCACACACCATACATTATAAATTTATTCTACAACGTTTTTACTTTTATACATCACACATCATACTAGTTACCATTATATCTACACCATTGTCTACGTGTCTTACATCTTACACTACTTATCTTACATACTACATAATCCGTTTATCTACATGCCTTAGATACCATTCATTTTACATTGTGCACTTTCACACATATTCTACAAGTCTTAATCCTATACAAGTCTAGCATAACATCATCTTACATACTACATTACTAGTCCATCTACATAAATTTCATTTTACACATTCTACACATCTGGCATTTACATTCTACATATCACATATTCACATGTTCTATTCACCTTGCATTTTACATGTTCTACACATCTTGCATTTTAATTCTACACATAGCATATTTACACATTCTCCTTGTCATATGGCCATCCATTACCATCATCTATATGACATTGTCCTCTACATGCTGCACTCACCACCCTATGATGTACTTTATTTCCTCAGTCCATATTTGAATATTGAGCATTTACAAATCACATGGACCTTCCACTCATCACACATTTACCATTCGACCTTTCATCATGTGAAATTTACAGCTTAGTGACATATGGTTTAGGATAAATCATCACCTATTCTATCATTTTGTAGTGGTATACACCTTAGGTTACATCACCACTCCCTATTTTCATCTTGTAGTGATATACACTTAGATTTAAATCATCACTCATCCATTCATCTCATAGTGATATACACTTAGGCTAAATCATCACTTACACAATAATCTGGTCATGATATATTATTTGGATATAGGGTTCACGCACACCTCATTTCTATGTCGCATCTCATCAATACACATAAACATTCATCATAGTGTGTTAGACACACAACACACATTTCAACCATTTCCTAATGATGCAGTGTCATTTATGGTTCATTCTTGACTTTTGACGGGGGAAAAAAATGAACCTCACTGTATACTCTTCCATTCACTCAAGGGAACGTAGCTCCTATCACTCCATTGTGCATTCCATTCCATCCATCATATCGTAGTGCATCTTATGGTTTCTTTTACTCTTGTTTATTATTGTTTGTTCATGATAACTTTATTACACATGCTAGTTAGTTTACTTGTATGTCATTTATCTATATCATACACACATGCATGTTCATGCCTTTCTCTAGTTGTGATCAAAAATACATGTATCTTATGCATAGTACAGATGCCCCCTTCTACCCTTCCTATAATGGTCATTGGAGGCATCCACTTTTGTCTCTCATAGGTGCTATTATTTCTTTTTGTACTTAGCACTTTACAGTACATGATTATACATGCTTTTGACATACTATTTATCTATCTAACATGATAATGGGTTCTTCATGTGCAACATTTGTTATGTATGGATATTCATTTCCATACTTGTTTTTCACATTGTCTGTTATTTTTTGCTATTATATGTGGGCCTTTCCATTTGTTTAGTGTGCACACTTGTTTTTTGTTTGTGGCCATGATGACCTTGCATTTCTTGCAACATCACAAGTGATGTCCCATGTTTACAACCTGATTTTTGTGGATTAATTTGTCTTCTTGCATGTTTTCTACATTGCTTGGTGGATTTTACATTGTTTGCATATCTTACACATTGTTTCCTATATGCATGCATGTTAACACTTGTATTTGGCTAGCCTTCCTATTTGTGCATGCCTTTTTTTACCAAGCACTTTCTAGGATTACAATGTACATATTGTTGGTCCTCTTTTGGGGCCACATTCACCTATCAATGACATCGCATGTGTCCCCAAAGAGGGGGGAATCATTTGGGGGGGTTTTACATACTAACATATAGATTCTACACCAGTTCGGTTCAGTTTTATTCAACAACTGGGTTTAGATTAGTCTACGAGCCCCATACACAATGACGTTTACAGGACATGGTGTCATTGGAATTTTGGGAAGCAGTTACAAGATTGGAGGTTACATTGGGTGTGCCTCTCTACACTACTTCATCCAATAGTATCGGATTGGCAAAAAACTAGGAAGATACAGAGATATCTTCACACACATTTAGGGACATAATTAGAGCTTGGAGGACACAAAGAATTTCCTCCCTAAACTTCTTCGGCCAGGGTGGCATGATATTTCCCAAAAAAATCATAGTACAAGATCTCCTTTTACACCCTTTGTCTCAACATGGATCAAGTGCACATGTTCTATTTACATTTGCATATTTTACACTTACATACTTTCATATACATACATATTTTACATTTCCTTTTTACACATACATACATACATACATATTTGAATACTTGATCATTTTCTCCTTGTACGTCTGACCATATGAGAAACAAACAATCAAATGGGGGAAACAACAACAATGTCAACAAAAACACTTCACGATAGCTCATGCTTTACAAAAATGCAGGTACATCACATATCGTAGTAGCTACATATGCATTCTTCCCTAGGTTCACTCTCATAAATTTTTCTTGTCACATTTTTCATCTTTAGTTTCCACGCTCCTCAATATTTTTGTCATTCCATGCTTTGTCTAGTCCTTCAACATGTTTCTACTACACTCTTCATGGACATCAAGTATGCATCTTTATCTACTGTATGTTACCAAGCTTTCAACTCACCAACATAAAGTGCAGGGAAAATGTAGTAAATAAATCATCCACTTTAGACGGTATTTATCCCGGTCTCATACTACTATTTAGAAGTTTCTTGAGTGAAAACATTACTAATTAACCCACGTATTTTGGCCATCTTGATTTATTTTATTTTTTCATTACCAACATTTTACATCCACATTCCCAGTCAGTTTCTGTCATCTCCCATTATTTTATCCTTGATTGACATACCCATATTAGTACTTTGGCACCCATGGGCACCTTGGTCCCTTTTACACTTTCTCACCATATTTTGGGATCTTACTAGTCATTTTAACTTCTTAAATTTTTGGTGGTTAGCTGTTTCAGGGTTAATTATAGAATTATATCAAGATAACCCTTTAAATATAAAGTTATGAGACCTTAATGAGGGACCTAACATCACTTACTACCATCACTCACCTAGATTTGCATCCATCTATTACATTAGATATCACTTGCATCCACATAATTCCATCATCAAGGAACAAGGATAGGACATTTGCATCACACTTCATAGGGGGGATTCTATTCTATTCCATGTACACATACTATTACATTTTCTACATTTAGCAATTGCTTGCTACTTCACAAAGTGTGATTAGCATGAGAGCACCTAGGGCATAATATGCACACACTCACTAGAACTACATTTGGGTATGAAATTTAGTGTAGTGCTCAATTAGTAAGCCCACTATTATGGTAGCTAAGTTTGGTCCAACCCATTCATTTACATTTTTTATTTTTTAAGGTTTTGCTACTTCTTTTGGTATTTTGTAGGTATTCTCATCATCTTTGATTGGTGGTGACATCCGGTATGGAAAATTGAACTTGATGTGAAAGTCAACGAGGGTTTCATACCACCTCTCAGCCCCATAAAGATCAGTTTCAGAGATTTTTCATAGATCAGGGTTCCGATTTTATAGACTAGAGTGCTCGTAGGAACCCTAGTCCCTTCCAAGGTGCTCTAGTCTAGGGAATCATTCCATATCCATCCTTTTCAGAGATCTTACATAGTCATTCATGCTTCATGATTTTCCTATCACCTGTGTGACATAATCCTATGAGTATCTATTATTCAACTGATTTTTTTCCTCTTCTCTCTTGTATATTAGGGTTAACATTTCCTTTTTCATAGTTTCTTGTGTCATTTTTACATTTATTTACAACAATTATCTACTTTATTTACAGTTGTTCATAACTTAGATCAACTATCCCCATCTACTACATAATTAGTCAATTCTAGTTTTTCAATTAATAATTGTTAATTGGCCAATTACTTACCCATTTATTAAGTAGGGGTATGTTGATATTTTCAAACTCCCACCGCCTTATTTGGAGGGAACTTCACAACACCACTACCTGACACTGTAAAAATTTATGGCATTAAATGCCTCAAGGAATGATTTCTTGAAGAAGGTGAAGCTTCCTCTGGAAGCTATCTACATGTATTGCTTGGTTTTATTTTTATTTTTAGGTTTTTTTTAGTTTTACCATCTGGGAAAATCCATGTTAGATAAAAAATTGGGTGTTTCAGTAGAACTCAGAACTATCCATTTTTGGAGTTATCCATGCAACATCAAGTGAAGATTTTGTGATCCATTCCTATATTTTTGTAGCTAACAAGATACAATTATTTTATTTCAAAGATCGAGTTTATTTTAATTGGGCAATAGATAGTTTAGATATCTCAACCTTGTTGGATTTTTTTGGTGTTTATTTGTGAAGCAAAATTTCTTTGATTATTTGATGAATCTTTGGTGTAGGAGGCCTACAATTTTAAGGCATGGTTACTTGACTCTATATTATTCTACATTATGGTATTTATGTTATTAATGGGTTATATTACTTATGTTAAAATATTAAGGGTGAACGAGGGTCAATTCCTTTATAGTATTTGATCTATATTTGTGTTTTTCTATGTACTTTTATTATCTGGGTTATTGAAGACTTGTCAATTTGTGTTATAAGAAAATAATCTATCTCTTTAAGATGAGTTTATTTCATCTAAAAAAATATATTAGGAAAGTAAATTATTAATATAATATAATATATTGACTTAGTGATGGTATGAATTTTGTTTACGGTCGTTTAAATTCCTGTAAGTAACTGTGGGATTACAAGTCTTCTTGTGACTGATTTCACTTTACTTTTATCTTATATGAGATTTGATTAAATACCCATTTCGAGTTTTAGTGGAATCTAGAAATGGTATACTTAGGTTATGTTTAATTTCTTCCATAAATATTCTATTTGAAGAAGGATGGATAAAAATGTATCTTTTTCCTAACTGCAAATAGTTATTATCATTCCAAGAATAATACGTAAATATGGTGGATATGTTTTTTAGATATTGTAACCATAAGGGTTTTATTTGTTCATGGATATTTTTTAAAGGTGTGTATACTCAATAAACTATCTACCTATTCTACCGAAAACTTTCGGCTTTTAGGTTTAGTGTTTCTTGAATTTAATATGAAAATCCAAACATCTATACCATTGTTTAAAAGATATATGTTAAAAGTCCTAATTTAACCCAATTAGGATTTTTCTTAATAATTGACCACCATAATGATCATGGTTCAATTACATTCATTTTACCATCATGTGTCTGAGCTTTTAGTTACTGTTTGTAACTAAATATGTGAAAAATAAAGGGAGTACAATCAAACCTAGAGTATAACATTTTATTCAATTTTGGGCCATAGTGTGAAGGAAATGGGCTTGGTTAAAACTTCAAAGTCCCTAAGTTGACTATGTCAGATTAGTCAAACCACTTAGACTTCATATGTATTGAATGATGATTGTATCGTTTGGTTTTTGTGTTTAGTTTTGTTAAGGTAAGTTTTTCAATATTAAGGTAAAGATTAGCTTATCCATATGTGATTTGTCTCTAACCTTAATAAGAGGTGAAGATAATTCCTTAAGTGTTACTGTGAGGTGTAAATTCCCTCTAATGAGAGTTTCTGGAGTTAGAGACAGTAACAATCTAGTTATCATCGATTCTTAAGTTAATTTATAGCTGAAGCTATGATTAATTAGTCTTAAATAAACTTAGAATAAATTTTGGAAAGGGAATGTGAATTGGTATGATTAATATTAGCTGATATTATAAATGGTAAGCAATATTAGTTTCAACTGAGTATTCTGGGATGAAAAAAAATATGTAAAATATTTTTTGCATAGATATTTGCATGGAAAATATTCTTATGAAAAAGGTAGTCTATCATGGTTAAAAAGTGGAGATATTTTCATGTCTTGGTAAAAGTTTGAAAAATATTCATTAATTAGATATTTACATGACATATATGTTTGTGAAAAGGTAGGTTCTCATGGTTAATTGATAAAAGTGGATATCTTTTCATGTTTTGATAAACCTTGTTTTAATTGATTAATATTTTGGGTATCATAATGTACAATATGAAGGAGTCATGAATCCATGTCAGTTCAAGTAGAACTGACCATGTACATTTTTGTGCATTAGCATTTTCAGATGCATCGATAAATGGGAAATTTGAGCTAAGAAAAGGAAGAATGAATGATTTGTATTGATTATCTGTACCTATTTTATGAATAAAAAGAATGGTTTATCATTGATTTATAATGAAGGATTTCATGGTATTTGTTTTAGTGTATGAATCAATTATACATCTTTATTAAGGTAAATAAGCATGTTGTAAGATATGATCATCCTTATTGGTTTGGGGTGAGTTTATAATAAGCTTTACTGAATGTTAATATATATAAGATTAATTGGTTTTTCAGATCCTAAAGATTATGATTGTATGTATTGAAGTATTTATTGAAGATTGACATTAAATGTGAAAAGTGCAAATATTGTGAGGTGTCTTTACAAACTATAAGATGTTTAAAAAATAGAAAGAGTGAGGAGCATGATAAGTATTAAGGGAAAATAAGTGTGTTTACTAAATTTATCTTATCTTCTAAAGGTTGAAGTAAAATAAATCATATTATTTCCCTTATAAAGATCCACTTGCATAAGACCAAGGAAATTTGTTATAATGAAATTACAATATAATCAAGAAATTAGAATGAAATATGAGTATAATATATACCTTATAATCTTATCTAAATAAATGATTAGGATCAGTTTTTAAGTTAAACACTGTAAAATATGTTATTGTTTTCTAACAATAGTAATATACACTTTTCGATATCATCGTAATATGATCGGCCGAAATTTCATTATATAATAATATGATGAAGTTATGGAGATAGGAAACAAACTGCAAGTGTGCAATGATAACTCATGATGTAGTACTAGTGTACTTATCTATTAAAAATAAATAATACTGACGTAGTGATCTTTAAATAGACATTAATGATTGAATAAGATGATTAACCAATGAATTTAATAAGTAAGAATGGAAAAAATTCTGATACTATGAATGAGATGATTATGTAGTGAATGTAGGGACATGTTTCATGTGGATTTTTTGTGTTCACAAAACTAGGCTAGCTTGTGCAGTGCTAGAAATTTATGGCCATAATAATGCAAGTAACTGATTGCATTATCCACCATAATTTCTTCTTTTAAATCATGTCATGCTCGAGAGGCTACACTAAAAAGACACAAATTATTTGTAGATTAAAAATGTTTACCAAACGACATACTGGGTATATTAGCTTGTAATGAGTGTTTGAGGGGTCCCAGAAGGATTTGAACCCTTGCAGTTGTACATGGTTATCATAGCTTGTCTAGTTAGATTCTAAACATTAACTAATGTTGGTTTAATTTGCATGTTACTGCAAATGATTTTTAATTAGGGGGATTTATAACTCTTGTATATTGGAATTTTAATTGTTGTGTATTAAAATCATTGAAGGAATAAACTATATTAAGTGAGTAGTATAAAAAAATCCCTAAATCTGATAAAGTATAAAGTGGCGTTACACATTCTGAGTTGTATGATTTGTATGGGGACCTGAGATCTTTGGCATAGCTTCTTGGATCAATTATGAATGTTTCACAAGAAGAATGAGGTTGTTTTATTGTCATATTTTTATGAACAATCGTTAAGAAGGTATGTTTCTTTGGAACCCTAACTAAGAGCAACTTTGAGAAAAAGGTGCATATTGATCCTTTATTTATTGGTTATAAAACATTGATGATTGAATGATGTATAGGATTCTTCTAGCTTTTTCAGAAAGGTGAATAAGTGTATGTGATAGTATGTAGGCCGCACCTGAAGTTTATTGTTTCTAAATAATTTTAGTTTGAGGTAAGATTTTCCAAAGTATTCAAAGAATAATTGAAATTATTTTTATGCGTCAATTTTTTATAGATGTCCATGATGGTTTCAGGTCATGGTTGAGGTGAAAAAGTGAAAAAAATTCCCTATTCATGAAGACTTATTTTGGGGCATTTTGGAGTAGCTTATGATAAAATTGAGATTTTAGGAGCCATAGGATGAGTTAGGACTAAATTTTTTTATCCTAGTTCAGAGATTTTGTTTTGTATATCAAACTTTTTTTTTTGATATGGTATGAAAAATTTATGACCTATTCTTTGAAGGTAAAATATGGAGGATTTTTATTCTAGCATGGTGTGAAGTGGCTTCATGAGGTAAGTGATTTTATCTAAGTTTTAAATTCTTCATGAATGTTTATGAATTCTTATACATCATTCACAGAAGTGATTTTTGAGGTGATGGAGCAAGTTGAGCTCAAGGTCACTTCTTGAAAACTAGATTGCTTAAGGAGTAGTTTGCAGAGATGGTCTTGGTTGAAGGTATTCCACTTGGAGCTGGCATGATTTATAATATGTTTTGGAAATAGGACTCATGTGTATTTTCATTGATATATGGCTTGTATCTTGGTGAGCTTTTTTTATGTGTATT
The DNA here is from genome assembly GCA_019776745.2 of Taxus chinensis. Classification (NCBI taxonomy): domain Eukaryota; kingdom Viridiplantae; phylum Streptophyta; class Pinopsida; order Cupressales; family Taxaceae; genus Taxus; species Taxus chinensis. The sequence continues at coordinate 392,110,526 of CM034154.1, forward strand.
TCAGGTCTTAATGTGAAGAAGAAGGATTTTTTTCAGGACAATTTTTCTCAGGTTGAAGGATTGAGGTGAATGAAGAATGATATGGATTAGTTAATTTTTTATATTATCTAGATATTGAATGAGGATGAATTTAATTCATATTGAAGACCTTTTTAGGTATTTTAAATGGCATTAAGGGTGCAAACTAGTTTAGTTTGCAAAACGGGTTTCTGGGAAGCTTGATTTGGTGAAGAGGAAAGTAACTATGGTTTGAACACATGGATGTGTCAAGATATTTAACATGAATGGATGTGATATAAAGGTCTTGAGTATTCGATAGAGTGGTGGAATTCCATAGTTGAGTTGATATTGGGTGGTCTTGATGCCAAAGGTGAAGATAGGATGATGGAAGTAACTATTTGGTGAAGGATATGAGCTTTTTTACTTGTGTTATGATTTATATGATAGGTACAAGATAATTAACATGGATGATGTGGTTATGATATATTACACATTTTTGATTAATTTTAGAGCTTGAATAATCATGGTTTTGGTGTTAGTGGATTTTACTCATGCTAGTGATGGGATTTTGAGCTTTTTTGGTGCAAGTTTGATTGTTTTGGGTATGGCAAACCTATATGGGTCATATGTGAAAATTTTAATGAATGAATTTGGATGTTATCAATTTATTTTGGTTGAAATAATTGTTGAGGACTGAACTCTCTTATGTTTTAAGGAATATAAGCCTATAAAGAAAATTTTATGAGTTCAATTTTAAACTAGTGATCCTATGAGGGAAAATACAACCAAGGTTGAAGTGTGAGAGATAATCAAGGGCATGCTTTCATAGATGAAGAGGTGTGTTATATTTTTATGAAGGTTAGAGAGAATGTGTGTAAGGGTTTAGATCCAATACAATTCAAATAAGAAGAAGATAGAGTGAGTTAGAGGAATGAGGGTTTGAAGAAGATTGAGTGAGATGAAATTGAGATCTCCATCGGTTGTGACAGACAAAAATTCAAATACCATCATCTTCAGGTGGCTATGTTTGTGCTTAACCATCTAAGGGGGTTGTAGCCTCTTTTTGGAGTGTGTACTTCACTAAATTATGGGTTGGTGTTCCTTGTAGGGTTGGTGCTCCTTGTGAAATTGGTGCTTCAATAAATCTCTTTTCTTCGAGTAATATAAGAAGAGTTTCAGTGGGGTTTCCCACTTACATATAGTGTTTTTGTGTTGTGTATTTTTTTTTTCTCTTATGATTGATGTTGCATATCTTAATAAGAACACAATGGTTTATGAATATTGAATGGATGGTTAATGTGATATATGAATGTTAAGTTAAATGAAATAAATGTTTTGAAGGAGTGATTCACCCCCCATCAGTTCATTGTGCTTCCAACATCCATTTTAATTAAATCCACAAATATTTTATAGTAGGATCTTTAAATGCATAAATTTTATCCATTATAGCTATCCTTTCCATAAATTGTGTAGGAATGTCACTAACCTTCTTTTCTTTTGCTGATTGCAGATTTTTGGTTGAATAAAGGGACATATTTGTGTTGCCAAAATCCATACTTATGTAGTCACTAGTCTAGAATGATAACTGGTCATAAACTTGGATATCTTTATGGTCATCATCTTCTTCATTGTTACCATCACTTATTGGTAGTGAACACTAATTTAAAAACTTCATCATTGTGATGCAGGAAATAAACATGAGATGGATTCTTTCCTTAATATATTCTCCTTTAAAATATGATTTTTATTTTGATATCTTATTTTTTCAGAATATTTAATATTTTTTTATTTTCGAGAGATATTTAAGGGTGCACAAGGAAAAATATTCCCTAGTGGAGAGAAAAAAATGTTGATGAAATAATTTATGTGTAGCTTATTGATTTCTACTAAAAGTCATAGGGCTAAGCCCCTCCCTTTTGGGTATGGGGAGGCTCCCATTATTTAATGTAAATTACCTAAAATTGTGGGGTGGCCATTAGGCTAGGGATCATACATGAATACTCCACTAAAATTTTAGAAAAATGATTATAAATTGTATAAGGGATAATTTGATATGAAGGGGGGTAAATATGAGAAGGACAAATAGTGAGAGATGATTACTGTTTTGAGTAGAAAATAGAATATCGTTATTAATAGTAGTTAGATTAGGCCCACATTCAGTTATAAGAACTCAACCATGCAATTAAAATTAATACTAATAACTTACAGACACAAAATTATATGAATTCATTAATCAAGGACAAAGAGTACCATCTTGGTTATACCATAGAAAAATTCTAGAAAATTTGGGAAAAAAGTCTCCATCATTAGGTGGGGAATTTACACATTCCTATTGAAGTAATAAACATGGCCAATCATGAAATTGTTAAAAATATTTCTTAATTGGGCTTGGTATCTCATGAAGGATACTAATTATGATTTTATCACTTAGAGCACTTGTTCCTGCTTTATTATAAGTGTGTCCACATTTTTGGTGATTATGTATTTACTTGGTTTTTACCCTATTTCTCAACAAAGTTTTAGAGATAAAAATTGGATATAAGGATGGGAGGTAAACTTTGTAAGGTAGAGCCTCCATTCAATAGAGGGTGAAATTAAGATGACAATTTTTGAAGAATTTTGGGAACAATAAACTTCAATGTCTATTTGGAAAGATTTCATGGGCACTAGCCAAACATTTCCATGGAATTTGTAGCTATTTGGAAAGACTAGATTGTTTTTTTTTTTTTGGGTAGAGGTGGTTAATTTTTGAAGGATTCATTGCCCACATCATTGGAATGAGAAAACATGACACTAAATTATTAAAAAAAAAATCAATAGGAATAAAGACGTAGCAATTTTCTTAAACAAAGGAGACAAACTTCAAAAAATCCCAGGGGAGTTTCTTCGCATGTACCTACCTAGCTCGTATGAAGATATTTCCATAATCATCATTAAGTACCTAAAATTGGAAGGAAAGATACACCAAATTAACACCTACCACTTCGTTTTTTTGAATCACTTAAAAATAAATCAGTTAGTAAGCCTTCCTTTCAATCTTCTCATGTTGCTTGAAATTTTGAATAAAAAAATTCAATGGGGGGAAACGAATTACCCTTTGCATCAAGTTTTTTTCCTTTTAATTTACATGCACTTCATCAACAAAACCTCTATAATGAACCCAAATCCTTCCCTTCACAAGATACATTTTTAAGACATTTGTTCCACAAGGGTTCTACGTAGTAGCACAAACAAGGGGGAAAATGTAGATGACCCCAGTTCTCCACCTTCTAACACACAAAAAGATTTTGAAGAGGGGGATATTGCTGCCAATTTTTTACTAATCCTAGGAAAAAATAAAGAGAATGACCATAATATCTCCCTCCAATATGAATTGGAGTACCAACAATATGTGATAAAATGGATCAGAATAGATATTTGTACCTTAAGGGGGAATGTGAAAGACATTAACACCTCAAATAATGACAAGTAGAATCGGAAATGGAAAGAGTTGGATAGTAAACTGTAGGAGGTCAAGAAAAAATTCTCACTCTTAGCGGATGGAATTTTTTTTCATTCTATCATCACTAAATCCATTCTAAAGGATATTAATAATAAATACATCAAAGGAAAATCTATAGAAGGTGAAAGGAAAAAAGAAGTGGAGATAAGAGAGATATATATGAAGGACCTTCTTGAACTTTTTACCACAATACGCAACTAAAATTAATGTACTTTTTGATTTACCATCTTTTTGGATGTATTTGGGCTATATTGTTGTTGTATTTTGTTTGTACAAGGACTGGTTTTCTACTATTACTTACATATATGTTAGTTTTTTGAACTGGTTATGATCTACGTAATGTCAATTGGTATATCAGGATGTAAGATCCTATTTTGTAATAGGGTTGGGTCCCTGAAAAAACCCTTTTTTACCCAATTATCTAAAAAAAGTATGAAAGAACATAGGAAATGAGATAAAGGAAATGTAGTGTTTATTTCTTGATGTAGTATTGATACAAATCTTAACAACTTACATTAATCAACAATTTCCAACCCTTTAGAATGGAGAATATATTACAATTTATAGCATTACACATGACTCTTCCTCTTTCCCAATATGAATTTTAACCTTTCCTCGTCACTTGTGACATTTTATTTTCCTTGGGAATAAAAGTGATATTTTTTCTTATTAATGAAAAAGAACTATTACAATGTAACTTTAAATGTCACTTAAGTGAATAAGACAAAATATTGAAAAATTAAATTCTCAATGGAGAATTAGAATATGGAGAGAGAGAAGAGGGTTTGGTCAACCTAATGAAGAAATTGATGAGTTGAAGCATTGTGATTACAATCTCATTCTTCTGTGAGATTTTGAAACATTCTAGGGCATTGAATAAGTGTTCTAAAACATTATTTCCATATTCGCATTGGAATGGGAATAAGTTGATCTTCTCTCATCAGAAGGTAGGAGTTAGGATATGGATATCATAACCTTTCTACTCTTAGCCTTAATAATTCACCTTTGTGACCAAAAATCAACTTAGATATTCTCATACCTTTTTATGCTTGTTTTTTACTCACTAAAATAGTTCTTCATATTAGAGATAGGAGGATTTCTCCCTAAATGAAATTATTTCCCTATGACCACCTATTGAACTAAAATATTTTGATTGCATATGCTTCCTCAGATGATTGTGAACACACTTAAATTAGTTGAAGAGTGTTTAATAAAACTAATAAGTGAATTGCAACATGTGAAATTGAGATGATTTCCCATTCTTACAAAAATTATAATCCTTTTGAACATGAGGTCTGAGTCAAGACATGGACATCATCACCTCACTCTCCTTGGCTTCAAACTTCACTCCTGTGATAAAAATGTAACCCTTTTGAATGAAAATGTACTTAGGATACCTGAAGACCTTTTTACTCATATATTCCTCATTGAAATAGGTCCTTTGTAAGATACAAGAATTACTCTTTCTCTGTGCCTTTTATATCTTGTTGGATAGGAACAATATGATTGCAATATCCTTCTATGAGATGTAAGATAATCGAAAGTACCGAATGAGTTTTTAGAAATATTGTTAAACATTTCACTTCATGGTCCTACGATACCTTCCTTCTCTTGCAAACATGATGATCTTGTGTACCTTAATAACTTTTGATTCAAGTGACAATCTCTTACATATACTAGTTCATTCCAACCTATTACTTTCCATAATGTCTTTCCTCCTATAAAGAGATACAAGAACAAGGTTAGAGGTGAGATTAGGAGATCATCAAATTTCTTGTTGTGACTTTTTTGAACTTGAAATTTCACCTTTATGAAAAAAACTTCATCTTTTAAATGGAAACAACCTCGAGATTCTCAAATACCTCATTTCTCATTACTTACTTATTAGAAAGAGTTGTCTTATTACAATGGGGAAAGAGGAAAATCTGTATTCATCATTATACACATCAGAGACATTCCCATGTCATGTCATTTTTTATATCAATTTCTACATCACTTGAACATGATGACCCCTTTGAAACTCACAATTCATATCCATGACAAATATGATACCTTTTCAAATGCAAACATATCTAGGAGTCCTAGACATACTTTTTTATCATGTACTTGTTATCCAAAATGTGCCCCCTGCTCATTTTGTGGCTAACTCCCTTTCATCTTTCCTTCTCTTGTGCCTCAGACATAATATTTTACTTTTTAGGCACTCAAAACCTTCTGGAAATGACACCATTGGATAAAGCTCTTTCTCAGCTTTCCAGAAAGGTAAAGGTTTCCTCCTAACTCCATGTATTTTTGAAGTTATGGCTCGGCGGAGTTTTTTGGGAAAAGTTTCCCCTGAAAGGCCCGTGGCCAATGAGATGCCGCCATGTGGCACCTAGAGTGGCGGAGTGCGGGGAAATTTTGGAAAATTTTCCAAATGACCAAAAAGGTGTAAAAATTCAAATTTTTGCCCGCCAACCCGATTTGGCCCTGTTTTGCCCTAAAACTTCAAATGGCCATATCTTTCGATCCAGAGCTCATTTTTTCACGTTCTTTATATAAATGGAAAGATGGTGAAATTATCTACAAGATTCCACAGTCAATTTTGAATTTTGATGGAGTTTGGCAAGATAAAATTGAAAAAATTCTCTAGCACGTGGTAATGAGCAAAAATAACGTTTCAACCACCGTTTTTAATGAAGAATGGCTCGCATTCTCTCCCAGCATGGTTAAAAATGTTAGGGAATGGGTCTGTAAGGATGTCCATGTTGTTTTGAATGCATTTTGGTTAATGATTGAACCTCTCCAATGTTTTCCCGTGTTTCTCTCTCCTCGACTCGTCCCTTGCACTATAAAAGCCAAATTCGGCTCATTTTCAAAGTGTGGAACATTCTTTGTGTATTATAGGTCCCATTTCTCACCTTGGAAGTGATTTTAGTGGAATATCAGACCTTTTCTAAAAGCTGTAACTTTATTTTTCCTCTCAAGTGTTGTAATGCAAGTGATTTTGATGATTAAAATAACAATACAACCTTTGTGATTAGTTTTCATTCTCTGCCTGTGTTGTTTGGTTAACTTATGATCCTTCATTATAATTATCAATTTGTACATGAGGTTCTTTGTTGAATTTTTATGGACTGTGTCAATCTACAAAAGTAAAAAATGCTCACCACTCCTTTGGTGCATCACCTATTAGCATTAGTTTTAGCTTTTTTACATTCTCTATCTTTGTCTCCTTTGGAATTTAGGGTAGGGTTAGGAATATATACCTCTATAACTTGTAAGTGATAAATCTGACTAGAGGAATTGAGGAACCAGCCCTTAAACTAGAGATTCCTTTCTCATTTTACAAGTCCCACACTTGGGGAAAAGATTCAATGTTGTGCAATCACACTGGATGCTAGTATGATCAAACTAGAAATCTGATCAACATCTAGGGGCTGCTGCTAATTTTCCACAACAGTTTTGGCATGCCCGGTGGGACATAGAAGTCTTCATCTTCATTACAAAAAAATTGATGTGCATTTGTTGCAAGTTTCTTGCTTTAAAAGAGCTATAAATTACACATCTGGCAAATTCAAGGAAGAAGAATCAGCTAGTTTTAGTAGTGTAGACCTAAAAACTCATGAGAAGAATCACTACAAGGTCAAGAGATGGAGAAGAAGAGGTGTTGTTTGAATATCTGCAATTATCTCCAAGAATAAGGCAAAGTGGGAGGTGAATCCAAAGGTCTCCATCTCCACCAAATAGAACTCTTTCAACTCCTCCACCTGGTAGGCCTTTCATTCAATCAACAAGGGTTCTAAGGCCAATCAGAATGGCACAAAACAACCCATATGTCAATTTCACTAGTAGCATCCCACTTGCTCTCAATGCACAAAATCCAATCCCAGTTGCAACATTGAAGAACATTCCATACTTCACTGGAGAAAATCACACCACTCCTGGTGATCATGTTAAGGATATCGCTAACATTTGTGTAATCCATGAGATCAATGAGATGCAAGTTGTTGTCAAACTGCTGGCATCTTCATTCAAAGGGAAAGCTTTGCAATGGTTCAAGAGTCTTGCCTCAGGTTCTATTCAAAAGTGGAATCAGCTATATATAGCCCTCCATGAGCAGTTTGGGGAAAAGGGAGACAACTTTTCCCTTTTGGAGTAGTTGAAAACCATCAAGAGATCTCCTAATGAGCAGCCGACTGATTTTAATTTCAGATTTCAAAGGACTTGGGAGAGAATTCTAGTGGCAGTCAAGCCAACAACGGAAGGTGCTTTTCTTTATTACCTTAAAGCTTTAAATTATGATATTTCTATGTTAATTCAGTCCATGGGAGGCACAACTATCCCCATTGCTTATAGCATTGCCATTAGAGCTGAAAATTGTTTGATTCAAGCTGACAAGCTAGCTCCTAGGCCTCCAATGCCATTATTTCCAAGTTTAGAGAGCCCAAGTACTAGCCAAGTGCCTAATTTAGCTTCTATTCCCACTCCTAGAAATCAGAATTCAAGTGAAGCTTCCACTTCATCTTCTAGTGCCTCAAATGAACTTCAAGAAGTCATGAAGCAATTGCAAAATCTAGGTAATGAGCTGGTTACACTCACAAGGTAGCAAGCTCAAGGTTTTAGACCTTCCTTCCAGCCTCAAGCTCAGCCTAACAAGCAGCCATATCAACCCCAAAGACCACCCAATCCAGTTGCAAACCTAAATCAAGCAAGGCCTCCTGCCAACAAACCATTTCAGCCCTATAATCTCAATGCTACATCTACCTCTAAAGCATTAGTGCCAGTACAAAACAATATGGCTCAAGAGTATGATTGGTGTTTCCCATGCAATGAACCTCATAACCAGTCCATGTGCTTCAACGGTGCCTTAAATCAAGCATTAATGGTGACAACAACGGGTGTGGAGGGTGAAGGTAGTCAAAGAAATGACCAGCAACAAGAAACATTCCAGCAGTAATCAGCTCCAAATGATACCACACTTGTAAACTAGAAGGCAGAAGATTTTTTTGGCATGAACCAGATAGTTTCCCAAAGTGTTGCAGCCAACACAAGGTCAAAGAGGAGAAATTTGGGTGAAGAACAGCCATTGGCCCCAAGTAATTCATGACCTTCTGTCACTCCACAAACTATTGGCAAGCAAAATGGAATCCCAAGCACACAAGGACTGCCTAAAACAGTTCCTAAGCCAACTAAAATGCCAGTTGTTGCTGCCCATATACAAGGGATGAATGTGTAGGCCAAGGGACAAAAAAAGGATACTTCATCCCCATTCAATATCATTGATCATATGAAGAAGACAAATGTAAACATATTAATGTGGGAATCACTATCTATCCCAGGCCAAAGAGATTTGCTACAAGCTGCCATGAAGGACTAGTCAACTTCAAATCAGCAAGTCCAAATGCAAGAGAAGGTGCTCACAAATGCTGCCCAGCCTGAGGGGAATCATGGAGGACAGCAAGGTAAGATGTTGAAGCCCCCTCCATTCTATGTTTCATTGATCATTGGGAACCAATTAGTACATAATTACATGATTGATTTCGGGGCAAGTAGTTTAGTAATGCCTAAGCAAATAGTTGATCAGTTGGGAATTCAGTATGAAACCATATCCAAAGGGGTGGTACAATTGGACGGGACAGCAGTAAAAACAGTTAGAGTGATTAAAAACTTGAGTCTTACTTTGCATGCATGTCCCAACGTGGTTGTTTTGCAAGATGTCTCAGTAATAGACCTTCCACAGCTAAGATTGGAGGTTACTTGTCTACTGATTGGTCACACATGCTGTTCAGAAAAAGATATAGAACCAAAGCCACAATCAGGTCTGAACCTATTGCAAACTTTCACATTGAGCCTTACACTCCAAGTCAGATCAATACCAATTATTCAACATTTGATCAAGAAGATTATCCAAGCACTGATGAAGCTGACACCAAGGTAGGAAGCATCCCAGATTTGACTCTTGATGAATGGGCAAGCAAGGTGCATGCTTTTGATCCTTATCAAGAAATAGAAGAATCTAAGTTGGGAGTCTATTGCATACATGAATAAAATCAGCCTATTCCTAGCATCACCAAGCCAAACCACAAAGATGACAATGAGGTATGGCAGTTGTTTTTTGATGGATCAAGGAGTAGACAAGGTGTAGGAGGGGGATCCATGCTGGTTTCACCTCAAGGAGTTAAGTATTATTCAGCTTTTAGATTTTAGTTTGCATACTCTAATAACACTGCTAAATATGAAGCGTTGGTGCAAGGACTACATTGGGCAATCAAGAGAGGAATAAAGAACTTACAAGTCTTTGGTGACAGTGAGTTGATTGTCAACCAAGTCAAGGAGCAACATGCTGTCAAGAATGATCTACTCAAGTGCTACAAGAATAGGGTGTGGGACCTCATTGAATATTTTGAGAGCTTTAGAAATAAAATCCATTCCTAGAAAAGAGAACCAAGCTGCTGACAGGCTTGCAGCAGTTGGGGCAGCCTTTGACGTTGTGGAGAGAATTCAAAAGGACAAGGTACAGCCAAACATTCATGTGATTGTGAGGCCTTCAGTTCCGGACAACAATGTAAGTTGGAAAGTATTTGAAAATGATCAGCAAATCATCCATTTCTTGCAAGAAGAGGCTGAGTTCTCAGCCAAAAATTAGGAAAAGTTGGAGCAGCAGTATGGTGACCAGGCGGTGCAGCTGAGAACCAACAAACTACCAAAGGGGCTTATTACTTTGGAGTCCATTTTCAATCCTAATGATCAGTTTAGGAAGGAGAAAGCAAACATACAAGTGAAGGAAGAAGATTCAGTGTCCATCTCGGTAGGAGAAGGCAAATCACTCCAAGTTAGTAAGATGACAACTGAGCAAGAAAGGTATGAGTTTATACAACTTTGTCAAGAATTCCTTGATTTGTTTGCTTGGAGCTATAAAGATTTGAAAGGTTTCAATCCCGAGTTAGCAACACACCATTGAATTGGATCCAAATACTAAGCCCATCAGGTAGAAACAAAGGCCAGTCAACCCCCATATGGAGCCTCTCATGAGAAAAGAATTGAAGAAGTTGATAGAATCAAGAATCATATTCCCTATCAAGCATTCTATTTGGGTTGCCAACTTGGTTCCAGTCAGAAAGAAGAGTGGGGAAATCAGATTGTGTGTTAACTTCAGAGATTTGAATAGATCATCTCTCAAGGATCATTATCCACTTCCTTCCATGGAGCAGATTTTACAAGTTGTTGCTGGCCCCGAGAGGTTTTCACTACTTGATGGCTATTTAAGGTATAATCAGATTATGGTGAAGGACGAAGATTAGTTCAAGATAGCCTTTACAACTAAATGGGGAACTTATGCATACAGGAAAATGCCATTTGGGTTGTCCAACGCTAGAGCTACCTTCCAAAGAGCAATGGACATGGCATTCAAAGGTTTGATTAACAACATTGTACTGATATATCTTGATGATATCACTGTTTTTTCAAAAAATATAGCAGACCACCTCTTTCATTTGAGATAAGTGTTCTAAAGGTGTAGAAGATTTGGAGTCTCCTTGAATCCTAAAAAGTGTGTTTTCTAGCCCATGAAGGAAAACTCCTTGGCCAAATTGTCTCCAAAGAAGGATTAGCAATTGATCTGGAAAGAGTTGAAGCCATAAGAGCACTGCCATTGGCAAGCCACAAGAAGGCCCTTCAAAGTTTCTTGGGAAGAATAAATTTTGTTCGAAGGTTTGTCCCAAATTTTGCAGCCCTTGTCAGACCTATCACCAAGATGCTAAAGAAAATCATGGCTTTCAAATGGACAACAGAAGGAAAGGAAAGTTTTGAAGCAATCAAAGAATCCATCTCTCAAGCCCCAACTCTCATCAACCTAGATTTCTCCAAGGATTTCATCCTCTATGAGTTTGGAGGTGATGATACTATTTCTGTAATTTTGGTACCGTAAAATAAAGAAAATGATGAGCAACCAATTGCTTTCTTCAGCCAAAGCCTGGAGGACTATGAGGTGAGATATTCTTTCATTGAGAAGCATGTTCTTGTAGTAATCAGGAGCTTGAAGAAATTCAAGCATCTAGTTTCAAATAATAAGGCCCAATTGTTGGTTTCTCATGTGGGGTTTAAAGACTTCCTCCTCAATAAAGACTTGAATGAAAAAAGGGCAGGTTGGATTACTCGTGTCATGAAGTATGACATTGAGATCAAAGTCACCAAGTTGGTAAGAGGAAAAGGATTGTGTAAGCAACTGATCTTGAGCAAACAAGAGGAATCATGCAACGAGAAGGAGGTTGTTTTGGCATTGCAAGACAACCATGAGAAAGGAAGCACTCAAGAGGAGAATGATGGTGTCCCCACTCCTTGCTGGAACCAAGGTATAATGCACTTCCTAAGCACAGGTCTATGTCCTCCAGAGATGAACAAGACCCAAAGAAGACACTTCAGGTTGCAAGTTGTCCCATATGCCCTTGTTTATGGTGTTTTACTCAAAAGAGATGTGAATGGAGTACTGCTGAGATGCATTGGTACAAATCAGATTCATAAGGTGCTGGAAGAGTTCCATGGTGGACCAGCTAGTGGTCATTTTGCACCAAGAGTGACAACTCTAAAGATCATGAGGGCTAGTTATTATTGGCCCAAGATTTTCAATGATTGTTATGCATGGATCAAGAGGTGCAAGAATTGTGTATTTTTCACAGGTAAAGAGAGGCTATTTGCCCTCCTATTGCATCCAATTTCAATTGATCAGCCATTCATGCAACGGGGTTTAGACTTCATTGGAGTTATTAATCTCAATTCGAGCCAAGGGCACAAGTGGATTTTAACAGCCACAGATTACTTCACCAAATGGACTAAAGCAGTAGCACTCAAGGAAGCAAATGAATCTAAAATCCTAGACTTCTATGAGGGAATAGTAACCATATTTGGCATACCAGCTATAATAATATCAAATAATGCATTGGCATTCATTGGATCCAAGGTGACTGAATGGGATGTCAAGAACAGGATCTACCTAAGTACTTCATCAAACTATTACCCCCAGGGTAATGGCCAAGATGAATCTACAAACAAGAACTTGTTGAGGATCATTAAGAGGACTCTTGATGAAAATCAGAGGTCTTGGCATACTAAATTGAAATCAGATTTATGGGCTGATAGGATAACTCCTAAAAGATCTACAGGTAACTCTCCATTCAGGATTGTTTATGGGAGAGAGGCAATTTTGCCCATATCACTTGAGTTGCTAACATTGGAACTCATGAAATAGTTGGAGTTGTTATAGTTTGAGCCCATGAAAGTTAGATATGCAGAATTGATGGAGCTCTAAGAAATTAGGAATTAGGCATCCCAAGCAATGGAGAAGGATCAGGCTTTGATAAAGAAGACCTTTGATAAAAATGCCAAGAATAGATCCTTTCAAGTTGGAGATCTAGTGTTAAAATGGGATGTAGACAGAGCAAAATTGGGAAGGCATTCAAAATTTGATGCCATTTAGAGTGGCCCATACATGGTCACAAAGTGTAAGGACAGCAATGCCTTCCAATTATCTTCATTGGATGGCGAAGAACTGCAGATTCCAGTCAATAAATATCCATCTAAAGCATTGCTACTAAAGGGAAATTCTCCACCTTGTAAATATTAGCTTAGGTTTTCATTTCTCCAAGTGCTTGTGCACATTATTTTGCTGTAGGTTAGTTTTGTTTTCCCTAAGTGCTTTGGCACAGGCTTGCTATTCTTGGGAATGTGTTTACAGGCCTTGCTCCATCAAGTGATATTCCATGTTCCTCCTTACAACGTTCTAGTCAGTTAGGGTATCAGATAGAAAATCAGGTGACTCCATGCCCAATGGATTGCTTCAGGTAACTGGTAACTTCATCCAGCAGGCAGATGGCCCCTCTGAGTCGCCAAAATTGTTATCCAAAATGTGCCCCCTGCTCATTTTGTGGCTAACTCCCTTTCATCTTTCATTCACTTGTGCCTGAGACATAATATTTTGCTTTTCAGGAACTCAAAACCTTCTGGAAATGACACCATTGGATAGAACTCTTTCCCATATTTCCAGAAAGGTAAAGGTTTCCTCCTAACTCCACGTATTTTTGAAGTTATGGCTCGGTGGAGTTTTTTGGGAAAAGTTTCCCCTAAAAGGCCCGCGGCCAATGAGATGCCGCCATGTGGCACCTAGAGTGGCGGAGCATGGGGAAATTTTGGAAAATTATCCAAATGACCAAAAAGGTGTAAAATTTTGAATTTTTGCCCGCCAACCCGATTTGGCCCTGTTTTGCCCTAAAACTTCAAATGGCCATATCTTTCGATCCAGAGCTCAGTTTTTCACGTTCTTTATATAAATGGAAATTTGGTGAAATTATCTACAAGATTCCAGGGTCAATTTTGTATTTTGATGGAGTTTGGATAGAGAAAATCAAAAAACATCTCTGGCACATGGTGATGAGCAAAAATGACGTTTCAACCACCGTTTTTAATGAAGAATGGCTCGCATACTCTCCCAGCATGGTTAAAAATGTTAGGGAATGGGTTTGTAAGGATGACCATGTTGTTTTGAATGCATTTTGGTTAATGATTGAACCTCTCCCAAGTTTTCCTGTGTTTCTCTCTCCTGGGCTCGTCCTTTGCACTGTAAAAGCTAGATTTGGCTCATTTTCAAAGTGTGGAACATTCTTTGTGTATTTCAGGTCCCCTTTCTCACCTTGGAAGTGATTTTGGTGGAATATCAGACCTTTTCTAAGAGCTGCAACTTTATTTTACCTCTCAGGTGTTGTAATGCAAGTGATTTTGATGATTAAAATAACAATACAGCCTCTGTGATTAGTTTTCATCCTCTTCCTGTGTTGTTTGGTTAATTTCTGATCCTTCATTATAATTATCAGTATGTGCATGAGGTTCTTTATTGCATTTTTATGGACTGTGTCAATCTGTAGAAGTAAAAAATGCTTGCCACTCCTTTGGTGCATCACCTATTAGCATTAGTTTTAGCTTTTTTGCATTCTTTATCTCTGTCTCCTTTGGAATTTAGGGTAGGGTTAGGAATATAAACCTCTACAACTTGTAAGTGATAAATCTGACCAAAGGAATTGAGGAACCAACCTCTAAACTAGAGATTCCTTTCTCATTTTGCAAGTCCCACACTTGGGGAAAGGATTCATCATAGGTATCCTCCTCTAGATAGACAGATTAATCTCTGAATGAAACTTTGTGCCTATAAATTCTTATTGTGAAGAAACAATTTGGTTTCAATCTCCTTATTCTGTGAGTTATGGGTACTCTACATGGAATTTGAATGAGTGTTCACGAACATTGTTGTGAGGTTGATCCTACAAGTATGATGGTTTTGGGTTGATTCAAACTGAAAGTAGTATATATGATGTAGAAACATCATTATTATTCACCTCGAAGGCTCAATTCATGTTTGGAGAGGTTGAAACAATCCATCAAGACTTTGGTTCAGAGTTCCCTATGTATTTGTTCTAGAGATTACATAAACATGGTCAGGAGAATCTGACTTCACTTTAGTGACGAAGACATATCATTATTGGATTAAATCAACCATGACAACTCCCTTATTCCACAATTAGGATCAGTTGAATGATCCAAATTCTTACATCCAAGTTTTTCATGTAGAATTAACCTTGAGACTGATGTTATGGGAGCCTGGAAGGGCTTTCTCTCATGTCTAAACCATGAGACAACTTTCCAATATTTCAATGGTGGAAAAAAGCAATGATATAGGTATAATTTGAGTTTATACAAATGATCTGAGCCTGATTGCTAGACTTAATATTTTTGGTAAGTCCTGACTAGGATGATTGTTTCTACTAAGTTTTCTTGATTTTTAACTCCTGATGTTTTTTTAGTTTTTGGAGTGTTGTGGATGCTAAGAGTTAGCTATTTTTGGAAACATACTATTTTTAGACATGTGAAGAGTTGAACACTTGCTATTTTTGGAAAGGTGGGTTTTAGGTTTTACTTCGGGACCTTCTGCTCCAATATTTCAAGGTTTTTTATATGCCAAAGATCTGTTGGTCTAAAAAATAAACTTATATATCTGAAATTTTTAGGTTTCTATTGTAATCAATTTGGTTTCTTTCGGATCAAGCTTGAAGGAGTTTTTGCAAGGAGTGTAAAATAAAAATTTCACTACTAATGGGTGGATGGTAAGGGAATTATGAGAATTTCTTTATTTTTATCATGGATGTCTAGTGAAATTTGAATAAAATTCCTACTTTAAAATGGAGGTTATGAGGGTAGTTCAATAACACAGTATTTTGAAAAAATGAATCTTTTTTAGAGAGATTGAGATTTATTCAAATTTCTTCACAATTTTTAACTCACCTGTAACCATGACAACTTGTCTGGAGTTGGAATAAGGTTGAAGTGATGTTTCACTAGTGCAAGGTTGAAAAATGGGACACAAGGAACACCAAAGTAGTACTAGCACTAGATGGTGACAAGTGGCATCTTTTGGTGCCTTGTGTGTGAGATGCAGGGGCTAGGAATGAGCACTGGGGGTTTGAGAGATGGTCATGTGGTGACTAGGAGCTGCATGGAGGAAGTGGATAAAAATTTTATGTCACCCTTATCCCTTTTGCACGTTTAGGGAAAAAGGGGAATCTGGGTGAAAAAATTGTGACTAGGGTTCAACCATCATGGAAGGGGGACAAGGTGAGAAGTTAAATTGTGCAACATAGGTGTAGAAGTGGTAAGGAGCTAGTTGTGAAGCTTTGACATGATGGGGTAGTCACACTTTTGTGTACCAGTTATAATATTTTCACATTTGGGGATAATTGCGAAAGACGAGGCTTCAAAATGTGACCGTGTCACTTTTAGGATACCAATGTCAACCTCTAGGTCCAAATCGGTACACTGGGAGTGTTGTTTTACCCTAGGAGCATGGGGAAGTATTTTAGGATCAAATATCATATGATTTTGAATCCAAAACACTTGATGAGATCATTCAATCCATTATAAGGATCCAAATCCTCCTTAAATTTAAATTTTAGGCCCTATTTCATTCTTGACTAGAAGGGGCCATTGTTGTGTCCTAGATTATCACATAAAATATTTGAGTATTGGAACAAATTTTATGTTTCCATCATGTAGAGGGTTAAAATATGATGAGTCATGTAAATTCCCTTTATAAACACATCATCATCTGTACTTTTTTTAATCTATTGAAGCCATGCCCTTGTATTTCTCAAATACTACTGAACATTGTCATCATGACTTGAACTTATTGGCATAAATACTGATTAATATAGTTATGACTAATTATCTTTACTTAGGTATTTTGTGTATGTATTTATTCTCTTGATTTCAATAAGTTTTTTGAAAGATGCTTTGTGTGATGAAAATTTTTTTTACAAGAAACTTGTATGCAATAAAGGACTTATCTGCAACAAGCCATCCACAACAAGATGAACTTACCTATAGTTAAGGAACTATCTGCAATAACTCATCTGTAACCAAATAAGATCACCTATAATAAAGAAGTAGTGATTATGAATATCTCTTGGAATGTGAACTTGAAGAATGACACTCCAATTCTGTACATGTCATTGAAGATATATTTACAACTGGGACATGAAGAACTAGGAGATAACTCAATAATAGATTTGATTACTCATTGCAACTCACTGAAGAACTGAACGATTAGTTAACACGTGATTTAAGGAACTTGTTAGTTACTTGAGTTATGTGTTTGATATATGAAAACATATTAATTAGTCCTATTTCATGATTTTAAACTCTTATTTTTATGTTTGATATCTTCCAATTATCCAATCAAAGATCTCTCATATAGTCTATTTGAACTCCTAATTGAACTCTTCTTCTCACATTTTGTTGTAATTGAGGAGTATAAGAGAAAAGGGTTAATGTTGGAAATATATATCTATATGGAGAAGTAGAGAATAGAGGATAAGTAAGATATCGAAGTTGTGTTGTTCCTAAATGTAATATTCATGCCAATTCAAAAAAGAATCTAAGTTATGTTCACTAGCTTTTAGTTATAATCCATATGAGGGATTAACACCCAAGGTAGGGCCCACTTGTGGTCTAATAAACACCTCTATAGTTTTTTTATCTTTTCATTGCATGATTAGGTTAGGAAGAAATTTATCTCTTTATCTACTTTCTGAATTTACAAGCTTTGTTTTTAGTCATAGAGTTAGGACCCATTTGTTTTTAATTCTGAGTTTTTTTCAAGAATCATACTTTTAAGATTTTTTATTTTTAATATAGTAGTGACAACTATTTATTTCCATACCTCCTAAATTATCTATAATTTTGCATACACCACTAACATTATTGAAAGTTTTCATCCCCTATTTTATGAATAAATGAATGTGAATTTATGAACAACATACTAATTTCTGTGATTTAATTTACACCATATTTTTTGGCACCATTAATGGGGATACTACCAATTTATAATGTTTTTGAGAAGTTTTGAATTTCTTAGAAGCAATTTAGGTTTAGAAAATTCCACCTCCAAACCCCCCACTAATGTATGTTGATTGAGTTGATCTAGTTAATGAATGCACCATTCAAGAGGTTCCCATGGTATATTCTTACCCAATAAACAAATAGCACAAATCTCTTCATATGATTATGAAGATTCAGAAGAAGACATAATTTTCTATGTACAAGGATTACTATTAGAAGATCTTCCTCCAACTGAAAATTTAGAGGCTTTTCCTAGTCATCTGGTCATGGTACAAGAAGTGAACCAAAATGTTGAAGATAGGGAAACTACCTCTAAGTTCCCAATATCCAATAATTAGAAGCCTATTGCAAAGAAGAACATTTCTCCCTCATTCCTTCCATACTTTCATGGATCTGTAAATGAAGACCCAAAAACCTTTTTGTTTGAGTTTTACATTTTATGCAGGACCTATGACTAAACTATAGATGCACATAAGTAAAAATCTATTCCCTGCTACAATGAAGGATGTAGCCTTATGTAGTTCCCACACTTTAATAGCTCAGTTACTTGTTGCTAATTTCTCATAGACATGTTTTGATAGAGATTTGATACATTTTAGACTTTACATTAGGAGATTTGATCTTATCAAACATACATGAAGATTTAGGTGTATAACACCAATTTAGCTTGATTATTATGTTATCACATTATCTTATGATGTCATGGATGTTAATTGATATGATTTTTTTGGAACACAATTATATTGATAGATACTCAGTTTGTTGCATGTTGGGATTCTATGTATACATGTCATTTTATCATTATGACTAACTTATGGTTAATTATGTATAGTTGTGCACATTGTCACAATTTCGATTCCAGAAAGATGAAATGTTAGTTTAGAATTCATTGATATATTATTTAGTAGTTGATTTATATTTTATCAGAAAGGTGCGTTTAATGTGTGCAATGAGTGTGCAGGTGACAAGTCACAGGAGAACGTGGGATTCAGGCCAACTACGCAACTTTTCACAAATAACCCATAGGGCTAAGTCCTAGCTGTGTTTATTACTTGAGGCCTTAGCATTAAAATTATTGTTTTGGGCACCATGGGTGACCCTCATTTGTAATGTAATATGTCTTGTAATTATTAATTTTGCTTAGGGTGTTTAGTTTGTGTTGTAAGCTTGTTTTGGGAAATTAATGACCCCACTTGCATTAAGTTTTGTAATAGTTTAATGATGTACTTAATCCGGAGGGTTTAAGGTCACATGTGAACCATTGGGTGGGCCCCACACCCTCTAACCTTTTGCCAAATTTTTCAAACCCGAAATTGGGTTATTTTGGGCATTTTTAGGGACCCCTTTTTAGTTTGGGAGTTCCCTTATCATGAAAATGAGCCCTTGGACCCTACCTAATAGGTAGGGGGGCTTATTTCCAAAGCTAGAGGGAGTTTTTCCTCCCTTTTTGCCTCTCATTTGGTCACATCCATGTAGGGGCTATGGATCAGTGTGCTTGTCAAAAGTTACACAAGAATTGTTTTGTTATCATTTAGAGTAATTTGGGAGAAGAGGGCTAGAATTCATTTTATCCTTTCTCTCATTTATCCTTGGCATATTTGATCTTGAAGGAGGATAGGGGTGACACATGTCACCCCCTCATTGGTGAGGATTTTTTCTTGCTTCTCTTCAAATTCCCCCTCACGGGAAAAGAAGAGAACTTTTTTTTGGAGCTATTGCTTGGAGTCTTGTGGATTTGGAGCTAGATTTTTCTTGGGTCAAGAAATGGAAGAGATTGAAGTTTCGAGATATTTTCTTTGAGGTAGGCTTCTTGAACTTTATTGTTTTTGTTTATATCATGCTTGAAATTAGTTGTTTACCTGGAAATGTTGTTGTTACATGAAAATATTGTTGTTTATTTGATTTTTCTCCCTCCATCATATGGCATGATGGAGTTTTGGAGTTGTGGGGGAAGAGAGGGGAATTTTTCCCTCTCAATCCTTATAGGCTTGATGGGAAAGCCTTGTAGGATTTAGTTACTCCCATAAAATGGTTGAGGTGGGGAAGGTGGGTCATTTGGCATGAACCTCCTTCCCCATTCTTGGTAAGGAAACCCCTTTGGGGTTTGAAAATCCTTCCAAGAAGGATTGGTCAAAGGGTAGAGGAATAAGGAGGGCTTGAATGGAATTGGAGAAATAAGGAGGGTATGGAGATCTTGTTTTTTACAAATAATGATGGTTACAAACATTTGGAGAAATTTCTTTTCTCTTCCCCATTTTTGAGGTAGAACATGGTTTCTCATCTTGTTCAACTTTGTAAAATTTGGATTATTGTCTTAGTCATTGCCTTGTTTTTGTATGAATTGAATGTTATTTGTCACCCTCACTCTTGTGCATAGTTGTGGATAGTTGTCCTCTTTCCCATGGACTTGGGGGAGGCTAGCATGCATCCCAACCTTGGGAAAGACATGTAATGATGCCTATGGTTGGGTGATAAAATAAGCTTCTTCTCCTTGGTTGGATTTCTTGAAGGCATGTGTAATTGGATCTCAAGATGGAAGATGGATGTTGGTTGGAGCTCTTTGTCATCTTCATTTTATTGTGGACATTACCTCTTTGTCTCTTGAAAATAATGTCTTGTGGAAGCTTTCCTTGTGTGTAAAATCATCCTTTGTATTTGGAGTTATATGTAAACTAGCATCCCTTTTGTTAATAAATCTACGCTCAATATTTACATGTTACCTTGCATTGTTTTCCTTTGAATACTTGGAATGATGTAGAACTATGATTTTCCATTTTGGAAAACTTAAATCTTTGAAATAAAGGATTGAAGATAGTGAAAAAGTTTCTTAATATGAATTGATGGGACTATTTTTTAGAAAGATGGACAAGTTGTTGGAAAGTTCATTTATTCTTGTGGTAGTTTTCATCTTCGTGAAATGTTGAGAACTTGTGTGAATGTAAGATTTGATATCATTCTTGGAACACCCTTATTATTAAAAGTTTTTAAAAGTTAGAGAATAGAATAAGATTGGTTTAACTTTCCTTGTTGGTTATCTTATTTGAAAGGATGTAGAAGTAAATTTGATGTGCCTATCTCTTTCACTAAGTGATAGCTTAATCAATATCTTCTTTTTAAAAAAAATTGGCTTCATCATTTGCAATATCAAAATAGATAAATCATTTAAGGTGAATAGTTGAAAATCTTAAGTTTCTTTTTGCATCTAAATAGTAAAATTAAAATCTATTATTTTATAGTTTGGAAACATCATTGTTTGTCATTGTGTACAAAAAAAAGATATCATATTCATAATTCATTTAAGTTAGTGGTATTTTCAAAATGTAACTATAGTATAGTTAAGGAAAGTCCTAGTTAATTGTTATATTAGTATAGTATTTAATTACAGATGTATAAATATGTTGAAATATATATATATACACCTATATATAAAATAATATATATATTTTATATAATATTATATAATAATATATATAATATATACATATAATCTTTAAATTTTATTAAAAAAATGTATTAAATATTAATATATATATATATATATATACGTATCATATATTTTATAAAATATATATGTTAAATACATTTTAATAAACAATAATAATAATAATAAACAAAGTGTTTGGGGGAGGACGACCCCTCCCGCCCATCCTCCATTGTTACTCAACAGCCTCCGCGGCTCCCTCCAACCTGCCCCTCCTGCTCACGCCTGTTCCCCTACCCTCCACACCCTCCGAATTCCTCCACACTGCTCCCCCTCCACGGTTGTCCCTATCCCACAAACCTCCATCATTGTGCTACCACACTCACCCAAACTCCCACGTTGTACCTTCTGCCATTGTCGCCCCTGCCGTGACCCGCTCTCTACAGATCCGCCGCCTTCCTCCCAAAAATGTGGCTGACCCCTTGGGGTTTTTTTTTTGTAATATATGTATGTATGAAATAAAAAAAATAAATGCTTATTTTCATTGTAAGAATATTCAAACAATACAATGCAAAATCATTAAAACTCCATAGCTTCCCATAGACAACCTACAACAAGAAAGCAAGAAAACAAGAATGAAAAAAAACAAAATGAAAGAAAGAGATAGATAAAAAACAAAGATAAAGATATGCTAGGGCAAGTCTAGGGTAAAATGAGATCTAAGGCTGAGATTGATTCAATCCTAGGGTCCATAAGTTACCCTACACACTTTTGGATATGGGAAATATTGTGGGAATGTGAATTAATTTAAGAGGGGTGTGGAACTAATTAAAAGGAGGACTAACCAAGTTAAAAAGGGTTGTATAGACTTTGTAAACTTTTGTGCTTTTAAATTTAATCTTAGTAGAATAAAATAATCAAATGGTGTTGGGCTAGGGTTTTATCCATTTTCAGGAAATTAATTATTATTATGAATTAAATATTAATGGGAAGGGGTAAGTAGGGCATTAGTAATTATAGGTCACTTTTAAAAAAAAAATTCCTAAAATTTTTAGACTATTTCTCAGGTGTCCCGAGACAGGGCATTTCACCTTAAGATGGTTCATGGGTTTAGGAAGATATTTTATGTTGACTTGGCTACAAATGAAGGAAAGGTTTGTAGTAAAATATTAGGAGTATTGTAGGCCAAGTATTATAGGAGGTGATGATATCTTTAGGATGGCACAAAAGGAAGATTATCCACTAAAAGATTACTTGGAAATATTTTTATTGAGTGTCGAGAATTCAAGACACATGAGATTACCTATTGACTCCCTTAAGCTTCTTTTCTAAAAAGGACTTAGTGAAGAGGATATGAATTCTTTGAACATGATAAGAGCTAGAGATATCTCAAAAGATACCTTTGAGGAAATGTGTGAAGCCTGCAATAATTACTCCAGATAAACCA
Source organism: Taxus chinensis (assembly GCA_019776745.2). Taxonomy (NCBI): domain Eukaryota; kingdom Viridiplantae; phylum Streptophyta; class Pinopsida; order Cupressales; family Taxaceae; genus Taxus; species Taxus chinensis. Next base: position 392,133,314 of record CM034154.1, read on the forward strand.
TGAAGAGACTTAGAAGGGTTAGATCAAAGGGTGGATCATCTACCAAAGGAATTGGGTACATATTGAAATCAGAGCTTATGAACATGTTCATGAACATGAAACAAGAGATATGAAATTTCTACCCATCTTGATGTTATGCATGCCAAGAAAAAAAGAGAAGATGTCGAGGAAAAAATCATAGGGTTTTTCCATGCATGTAGAAGGAAGAAAGTTGATTGCAGATGTAGAGTTTTAGCCATCATTGCACAATAAAATGATGCTGAACCAAAATTCAAGATGATAGATAAAGAGGATGGACAAGTCTTCTATGTTGCTCAAAGAAAGGTATTTTAACCAAGATATGGAGGTATGTAACAAGATCATATTCCATCCTTTCAAAATTGGGCTAGTTATCTATATATGCAACCCCCACATTGGGATAATACTAAGCAAGGTTGGTCTCCATGTGATACCTAATACCAACAATAATGACAACCTCAATTTTGAGGCCAACACTGACAACAACCCCCTCAATCATGACAACAAACTTAGAGAGGAGGGCATCAATGGAATAACCCACCTCCTAACTATCATAAATCTTACTACAAACCTTATTACTAACAATAGTAAGCTTTGATTCCAAATCCCCAAGAAGGTTTTCAACTAAAAGCCACTCAGCTACTAGCTCAACCAACACCTAACCATAATAATAAAGCTTCTCAGCCAGCCTATACCACTGAATAAGCTCAATACCTTAATTATTTAGTTAATGTTAATAACATCCATCTTCGTTTAGGAAGAGAACTTCCTCCCCAAAGTAAACCTACCATTGCAGAGATTGTAGATGAACCAAAGATGTTGCATACTGGTATGTAACAAAGCAAGAGCACTCTACCAGCTGATCCACAGTAACTTAGTGATAAAGATATGGATGCTTTGGACATGATAGGAGCTGGAGATATCTCAAAATCTATGTTTGAGGAAATTCATGAAGCCTAAAATAATTACTCTAGTGAAACCATGAAGATAATTAGAATTTCTAGATCAAAGGGTGGATCAACTACCAAACTCAAAGAAATTAGGGACATATCCAAATCAGATATGGTGAACATGTTCAAGAACATGAATCATGAGACATTCAATGACATGGCTACCTATATTAATGATCTACATGTCAAGAAGAAAAGAGGATATGTTGAGGCAGCACTCACAAATTTTTTCCATGCATGTAGAAGTAAAAAGGCTGATTGCAGATGCACAAGATTGGCCAACATTTCACAAGAAAAGGAAGTTGAACAAGAATTCAAGATGATAGAAATAGAGTGTTGTCTATAATAACTCTCCTAGTTATTTCGACAACTTACATCCCAATTTTGGATCTAAAGTTAAAATATTGTAGGTTTCCCGCACTTTGATTTTCTCCTTGAAAAAATTTCTGTAGTTGTAGTTCCTCGCATGCCCTTGCATGATCTTCTCCTCTCACACTTTCCATATTTCTCCATTCCTCTACCCTCTTCCATTTCCCTTGTGTGTGCATTCCTTTCACACCCAGCTCTTTCTTCCAGTAGTTCATGTACCTTACATGAGAACTCTTTGAATTTACTTCCAAATATGGTTAAGTCCCTCACACATTCCCTGTGCCTCTTCCTCTCTTACTACTACGTGTTGCTTAATTAAATTCTTGTGCCCCTATTTCATATATTTCTCTCACATATATGCACATTTTTCTTACACGCGTGTAATCTTTGTACGCATATATTTTTATTTCCTTTTCTTAAGCCTTTTAATTTCATGAGCTCCTTGCACATTCTTTCTCACTAGTAACTGTGTCATGTAACAACTTGTCAGACTTGATTTTGATACAGGAAACCTATCAAATTTTACTATTAGGGAACTGAATCCTAATGGTGAGCCAATGCATGACACCTGGCAGAAGATGTACAAAATGAAAAAATGGTCGATCCTTTATCTATTTAGTGCACACCATGTCTAATTGTGTGTCTGGATTATACTGTAGATCTTCAGATCATCATAAATTTTATTGCAAGGATCAGATTCAGGTGTTCTTTATCTTATTAGAAAGCTATTAATGTGGGATATACTTTGGGATACACTCTGGATCATTAAAAGTCAAATAATGGTAGGATTTGGTAGGTGAGAAGTAGGGGAAACATGTTTTTAGCCATCAATGCATAGGTCTAGTCAACCCAACCATCCATTTTTATTTTTATTTTCCCTCCTTTCTTCTATAACAAGAAAAACAAACATTTGGAGGTGCATCTAACAACATTAGAGGCAGATTTACATATATTTATTGCTTGTTGTTGGTGGTTGAATTTTCCAATTCAAGTTTCCCTCTTATTTATCTTCCTCTTCACTCCTATAAATGTAAGAGTCAGGATCATTATAAAATTTTTGTAACCCTTTGGTTTGCTAAGGACTTTAGTTCTCTGCATATTAAGTTACATGCCTTCAGATCTAGATTTTGCATGTGGATATCAGCCTCATATGCCATTGTAATTGGCTATGCATTTTAGAATTAATGAAAGATGGTTTTTGGGCTATTCTCTGCCTTAACTTGTTTTTATTGTTTCTCATTTTATCTCTCTTAAATTGTGTGCTTGTTGTGCTCCATTACATCTCTTTCAGGTTCCTTTTCTTATTATGCCCCATGAAAATGAATTTTTGGATATGTTACAGACTATGATGCTCATGTCTATCCTCTCTATGCATAGTATCCTTCCTTTTATCTTAAGTCAACTACATTCATTTCCCCCACTTTTGTTGATATCACATATTTTATATTAATTTTCCATTTCTGCATCCTTCTAACTCTAGTCCCTTGGCATGATTAGTTTAGAATTTTCTTTTAGCATTAGGAGTAGATATAGCAGTAGAAATACGAAGAGGAATAAACCTTCTCCAGAGGTTTGTATCTAGTGTGCAAGGTCCCAAAAATTTGAGATAGTCCCATGTTGCTTATAGAAAGGCATTCCCACCAAGAAAATGAGGTATGTCACAAGATCCCATTCCATATTTTCAAAATTGGGCTAGTAATATATATATATATATATACAACTCCCACTTTGTGCTAATAATCAGAAAGTTTGGGCTCCATACCTTACCCAATACCAACAACAATTGATAACTCAATTTCAATGCTAACACTAGAAATAATCCCCTTAATAATGGAAAAATCATTGGAGAGGAGCGTAATAATGGAATAAACCACCTCCTAACTATCATAAATATTACAAGCAACCTCCTTACTGATAATAGCAAGCTTTGATGCCAAATCCCCAAGCATTCTCTTAACCAACACCTAACCCCTATAATAAAGATTCTCATCTAGCCTATACCACTGAATAAGCTCAATACCTTATGTATTTAGCTGATTGTTATAACGTCCATCTTCTCCCAGGAAGAACACTTCCTCCACCAAGTAAACCCACCATTACAAATATTGAAAATGAACCATAGATACTCCAATTTGATTAAAAACAAAGCAAAAACACTATGCAAGATGATCCATAACAACCTGAAAAGAGTTCTAAGAAGGGTAAAATGCAAGCTAATGAACCACCATTCCTAGAAATATTACACGAAAAGAAGACTGACCTCAAATCAGATTCTGATTTTTATTTTTTCAATCAACTAAAGGATATTTGTGTTGAAATTCCACTTATTCAAGCCATCAAGGATGTTCCCATCTACAACAACTTGGTTAACATTATTTGTATAAAAACACTAGGTAGAAGAAGGAAGGATCCATCCACTATACAAGTTATTAGATAGTTGGATGATATTATGATTGGAAACATAGTTTTACCCAACTACACAGACCTAATAAGTCCCTTTGTAAATGTTATAATTAATGACACAAAAATAAAGAATACTCTGATTGACTTAGGGGTAGCCTTTAATTTCATGACTAATAAAAATATGGATGAATTGAAATCGTAAGGACTTAGGCCAATAAATACAGTCTTACAACTTGCAGATAGATCAACAATGAGACCTGAATGAGTCCTTGTGAACATAGTTATAGTGGTAGAATCTTGGGAATACCGTTCTAACTTTATTTTCCTTAAACAAAAATCAAGTTTAGGAGGATATCATATCATCTTAGGAATTCCATGGTTGGACACTACTGATGTGTTCATAGGTTGCAGGTATGGAAAAATTATCATTTCTAATGCAAGTGGTACTAAGAAGTGTATGCTTTATCCTCCTTCCTGACCGTTGAATGCTAAAGATCAGATAATTTGTATTATATAACTAGAATCATATCATATCTCTGTAAAACACCTCATGATGCTGGATAATTTTTGTACCATTGAATGACAAAAGAAGATGTTGTTATATCTAACGTCTTACAGAATAACTATGGAAGAAACAAAAAAGTGGATGATAGATAAAGGTTTTTAAACTGCCCCTTGAACCAAGTTCTAATGCAACAAAGAACCATGGATATTCCACGTAATAATTTCATTCTTTGTGAACTTATTTCCCATTATTTCATATCAAATTATATTAGACGAAACATATGTTCAAATATTGATCTCTCTAAACAAGTGGAGATAACAACGGGAAAATCACTTAATGTCAACAATTTGTTGGATAGACAACAAGAGTAATTGTTGATTGCACTTTTGGAAAAACATAAAACAATGTTTGCATGGGATTATGGTGATATGCATGGAATTCATCCTAGGATATGCACACATAATATTTATATCAAAGAAATTTCTAAACAAATCAGGAAAACTTAGAGGAAAATGAACCCATCCGTGAGAGAGATTGTAAAAGGAGAATTAAATAATTTACTGGAATCATATATCCCATATCATAGATTCAATGGGCATAACCCCTTATCCTTATGCTAAAGAAGAATATAAAATGGATAATATGTGTATATTACAGGGTGCTGAATGTAAAAAAAAGAATCATCGTTTCCCACTATCTTTCATTGATCAAGTACTTGACAATTTGGATGGTAAAAAGTATTTCTCTTTTCTTGATGGATATAGTGGCTACAATAAAATTCAGATTGCACTAGAGGATCAAGATAAAACTACCTTCAAATTCCCATGGGGAACATTTTCATATTAAGTTCTTCCATTTTTCTTGTGTAATGCACCTGCTACATTCTAGAGGAAAATCTTGAGCATCTTTTCATATTTGACAAATAACTACATGGAAGTCTACATGGATGAATTCACTGTACATGGAATTTTTTTTTTAATCTATTTAAAATCAGGAAATTTTTTTGAAGATATGCAAAGAGCACAATCTATCCTTAAGTAATGAAAAATTCTACATGATGATGTCTAAAGGTATATTTTTGGGAAACTATCTTTCTTCTTATGTAATTCAAGTTAATCTAACAAAGGTATCTATTATAATAAACTTGCCAACACTAAAGAAACAAAAATTTATTATAATTTTTCTAGGACATGTTTTATATTATAGGAGGTTCATACAAGATTTTATAAAGGTTACAACAACACTTTTTACATTACTAGGGAAGGATGTTGAGTTTGTATGAACCCAATGTTGTGAAAATTCCTTTCAGACCTTGAAGAAAATATTAACTACTGCTCCTATCTTGACATGACCTGATTGGAACCTACCTTTCCACATCCACATTGATGCCAAACCATTCTATTGGTGTTGTCTTAGGAAAAAAATATGGATTTTTGAATTATGCATTTTATTATGTTAGCAAGAACTTGCAACATGTAGAGTTGAACTAAACAATAACATATAAGGATTTCTTAGTAGTTGTGTATGCTATTAATAAATTCACACACTACATCATATTTTATCCAATATTCACTCACACTAATCATGTTGTAATCAAATATTTGATAAACAAACTAGTAGTAAAAATCATAATCATAAGGTGGTTACTAATTCTACAAGAGTTTGATGTCACCATATTGGCAAATCCTCACAAGGACAACATGATAAAATATTTCATTTCAAGGATGGAGACTAATGATGAATAACAATTAGTTGATGATTCTTTTCCAGATGAGTACTTATTTACCATTCCTACAAAAACACATTTGTATGCAGACATAGCCAACTATCTGGTTTCAGGTAAAACACCTCCACACTACTTATACTCTAAGAAGAAATACATATTTGAAAAGAGTGCTCATTTTTCTTGGATAACTGAATTTCTATTTCATATAGGAAAAGATCGGATCATAAGGTGTATAGATGATGAGGAGATATTTGATGTCCTAAGATGCTGCCACAATGAACATTGTGGTGGGCATTTTGCTACAAAAATAATAACGCATAAGGTGTTGAAAAATGGTTATTATTGGCCAACAATTCTTAAGGATGTATAAATATACACTAGGAGATGTGATAAGTGTGAAAGAATGGGTAAGCATACCAAATATAATGAAATTTAATTACATCCTAAGTTGGTCTTACATCCTTTTAACAAATGTGGATTAGATTTCATTGGCCCCATAGATCCTAAACCTCAGCAGAATGAGTACATATTGGTATGCATAGATTATCTAAGTGGACAGAGGTAAAGGCATTACCAAATCAGAAAAGTGAGAAAGTATCCAAGTTTCTCTATGACCACATCTTCACCAGATATGGATTTCTAAGGGATATTGTTACTAATCAAGTTACAAACTTTACTGCCTATATAATGTTTGATCTAATTAAGGAGTATGAAATCATCCATGGGATGTCTACACCATACCATCCCCAATATAATGGCCAAGTAGAAGTTACAAATAGGGAGATAGAGGTCATCTTGACAAATACCATTGCAATTCATAGAAAATATTGGGTTGGCAGACTTCTAGAGGAAGTATTATAATTCAAGACAACATGAAAAACAATAATTGGCTTCACACCATTTGAACTCTTGTATGGAAAGACAATTTTTTTCCAACTGAATTTGAAAAGAAAAAAATTAGGACTGCACTTGAGATAGGCATAGATTAATTTGAAGCTCAAAGCCATATAATTCTCCATCTCAATGAGTTGGATGAATTAAGGAGACAATCAGTACATAAAAAATAAGTAGTGAAAAAACATGAATCAAATGACATGACTGGTACATTAATACAAGATAATTTCAAGAAGGTGACTTGACACTCTTATTTGACTAAAAGTACAAGGACCATATGGGAAAAAGTAGGAAAAGGTGGCTAGGCCCCTATGAGACTGAGAAAATATTCCCTAATGGAGCTATAAAACTCACCACCATAGATTGTATGAGGTTCAAGCTATTGGTCAATAGTCATAGGTTGAGATTGTACAAGAAATTAGTTAACATAAATACATTCATGCAACTATTCAAATGAGGTCAAAATAGGATGGAAGTAAGGAAAAAAAAATTAAAATCAAGAGTTGAGCATTCTAGATCATCTTCTAAGGTTTCAAAGGATTGATAAATTTTAGTGGCCTTGGTATATTCATCTTACTGACTATTCCAGGGGAAAACAAAAATTTTTGATCATCCCTTTTGGTGATCAACAGAACTATGCTAAGATTTTATTTCCTAGAGTTTATGTTTTACAAGGTTTAATGTAAGCTGATTGCAAGAGTGCATGATCTCCATCACAAGGAGAGGATGCAGTGATAAAAGGTTTAAATTACAACAACATGTAGCAAAGCCTTATTTTTTATTTGTGTTTGGCTGAAATCATGATTGTATGAAGGAAAACCATGGATATTTGCATGTGTGACAGATGGAAAAGAGATAAATGGCACCCCAACAGATCGACATTCCCTCTTTGGGATTTATCTAGTTTTATTAAGGACCATCAAATATTAGTTTGACACACTTCCTCAACATCATAAAATGTCCACAACATTATAAAAAGTTTGCATGCAGCCAAGGAACAACTCCAAATAAGCATGCATACTAATCATTCTGAACAAACATCGAGATAAGTGAACTCAAATATCACTATATTAATGTATAATTAGAGTTATTATCATTAATTATCATTTATGCTAAGTCATCATGTATTTACTAAATTTAAAACACTTTCACCTTTCATGATATGAGGTGTCCCTCCACATAAGCCCATGTTTTCAAATCAATTGAATTTTCATTCTTCACATGGTCACGTCAAGTAACGATCACTCACGTAACTATGTTGGGAGTCCTTTCAGTCTTAAAAGTTAAAAAACACTCAAAACACTCCAAAACAACTGAAATGTGCATCGTTTCTTCAAAAAATGGTATGTGATTGCATATTGAGAACATAACACATTGTAGATTCATAATGGGAGGATACCTGACATGACATGAACCCTCAAAGCATTCTCAACTTCTTATCCACCCTCAAATTTTACAGTATTTTCAAGATAATGGTTGGCTAGATTACATAAACCAATTTCAAAAATTCAATGAAGAAATTGTTGAAGATTTTTCCAACACATTCCATGATGGGGAGAAAAAAATAAAGGGTTTATCAGTCAAAATCAATGATGACATATTAGCAGAAGTAAATATCCTACCTATACATGGAAAACCATTTGTAGATAAGGATAACTAGGAAGTGGCCAAAAGATAATTTGTAGATGATGATGATGCATTTTTCATAGATAGACAAGGTATATATAAAACTTTCGTTAAGCCCTTATGTGATGAGGTTAAATTTTTTGTAATTAATTACTTTACTTACAAGGGTTGATATTCTAGGTTGAATACAATTCATTTTAAATTATTAAATAATCTCAACAACAATATACAAGTGAATGTACCTAATTTCTTGCATGAGATACTTAAGAGGATGAGTATGGAGGCATAAAGGTGTATGTTTGCACTATCACACCATTGCCTCATAACTTTGTTTATAAAGGACACCCTGTAGGGGGATTATCCTCAGATAAGGTGGGGAGATTTTAGAAGGACTAATAGTATTGATGAATTGTTGAGAAGTAGAAGGAGAAGGAGAAGAAATACTGAATCATTATCTACTCATGAAACCAATCTGGTAGCATCTACCTCCCAACCAAAACAACCCACTTCTTATGAAAATATGCCATCTATTGAGATAATATTTGTACCAATATCACCTAAAAGAATTTTTATTGTTGAAACCCTCCTAGAATTATCCAATCCTGAATCCTCCACCCCCAAAGGTAAAATGAAGTCTTCCAAATCCACTCCTACACCACCAAGGAACTCTCGTAGGCTCAAAACCAAAAGCCAAAGAGCCTCCAAACCAAAATAGTCCAAGTTAATCTCACTAGATAGTGATGATGAAGCTACAGAAGGAAGTAATGAACCTAAGCCATTGTAGACACAACATGGAGATGTTGATGGCCCTTTTCATGGGAAAGAGCACCCTTAATATCCCATGGATTTTCATGAAGAGTAGAAATAAAAATAAACTGGAAAGGAAACTCCCCAAGAAAATTAAGATGAGGAGATAATACATGTAATGGAGGGTCATGTGGAGAAAAAGGAAGAAGGAATTAGAGGATAAACTTGACAAGAATACCCTCTAGAACCCATGGAGGAGAATAAGGGGATAAATTTGAATGAGGAGGTATTTCCTGATATGAAAGGTCATGGAGAGATACATCAAAATGAGGAATAAAGAAAAAAAGAAGTTGTAGAGAAAATTTCCCAAAAAAAATGCCAGACATTGTTGAGTAGGTCATGTAGCCACATGAACAAGAACATGAATAGGAACACATGCCAAAAATTGTTGAACATGTCATTGAGCAAAGGGAGATGTCTGTAGAAGTTGAAAAAATACAAAAAAAACTTCCTGTAGTTGTGGATGATGTAATTTAGCAAGTGTTGGGGAAGAAACCACCATTTGCACTACCATTTATGGAACATACACCAAATGCTGGTATGAAACAATTGAATGTGGACCCATTGCAACCACAAATTATCATTTCAGAAGTTATAAGGGAACTTGTGAAATTGAATTGTAAGGAAATGGGCAAACAAACAATATTGCATAATATTGATTACTTGAATAATCAATTTGAGATCTATGTTAATAGGTTAAAGGAAAAGTGGGAAAGGGAGAAAGAAGAACTCATATTCTAACAAAAGCAAGAACTTTAGGAAAAGGATAGACAAATTACAAGGCTAAATAAAAATCAAGAAGAGACAATTCTGGTGGCCCATGCGATATTCAAATGCAGGTCTTCATCTAATGTTTATGTTATCTTCATAAAAGAGTAGATGTTGCAATTCAAATTACCTTGCATCAATTCTGATATACCATATGATATCAATGCAACTAGGAGCTTCTTTAGGTTATATCTGAAGAGCACTCATGAAATTTAACTCCTATTATATGAACTATTCTTGTACAACTATGTTATTGAGTATGATAGTGATTGGATTTGAATCCTATACATTGGAGATGTTCAAAACAAATCTATTTGTTCTCATTTTTAATGAGTTGGATCAAGAAGAGACAATTCTGGTGGCCCATGCGATATTCAAATGAAGGTCTTCATCTAATGTTTATGTTATCTTCATAAAAGAGTAGATGTTGCAATTCAAATTACCTTGCATCAATTCTGATATACCATATGATATCAATGCAACTAGGAGCTTCTTTAGGTTATATCTGAAGAGCACTCATGAAATTTAACTCCTATTATATGAACTATTCTTGTACAACTATGTTATTGAGTATGATAGCGATTAGATTTGAATCCTATACATTGGAGATGTTCAAAACAAATCTATTTGTTCTCATTTTTAATGAGTTGGATAGAGAAAGAAAAATGAAGGAATAAAGGCATTTGAATAAGGTATAACCACTGATGGTTCGGGATGAAGCTACAAAAACTGAAGAATTTGTAGAACAATATGCAAAGTACATGAAGAACATGGTGATTAGAAGGTGAGTATGTAAAATGAGGAAAGAAACACATGAGGAACTCAGGAACTTAATTAGGTACTAGGGAATACATGTGGTACAAACATGTAGGATACACTGAAATGATAGGTCTCTTGAACTACAAAAGAAAGAGATGTATTATTATCCTCATATCATGCCAACTCTAAGAAGAGTGACAACATACATTGACATTTCAACTAGATGTTTAGATGTTTAACTTCCAATTGGTTATCATCCTCAAATATTCCACTATCCAATACCATCATGGACATGTGATAGACCACTTCATGAAGGGATACAAACAAAAGTGATGCACACGTTAAAGATAAACAATGGTTACTTCTTCATAGAAGAGGAAGGGACAAAGACCCCATTTAACTTTAGGCATTTATGTTATTTTCAATAGAAAGAAATTGAACCACTTAAATGAGGAAATTTAATAAATTGAGTTTGGAGGTGCGATGAGTCATGTAAATTACCTTTATAAACACCTCATCATCTATACCTTTGTTAATCCATTGAATCTATGTCCTTGTATTTCCCAGATACTATTAAACACTAACATCATGACTCGAACTTATTGGTATAAATACTAATTAATATAGTTATGAATAATTATATTTATTTTGTGTTATTTTGAGCATGAATTTATTCTCTTGATTTCAATAAGTTGTTTGAATGATGATTTGTGTGATGCCACTCTTGTTTTCAAACAACTTGTTATATACAACAAAGGACTTATCTGCAACAATTCGTCCACAGCCAAAGGAACTCACCTATAGTCAAGGAACTATCTGTAGAAACTCATCTGCAGAAAAATAATATCACCTATGAAAAATAATCCATGATTATGAATATCTCTTGGAATGTGAATAGTGACAGTGCAAGTTTGTACTTGTCATTTAAGAGGTAGTTACAATTGGAACATAAATATTTGGGAGATAACTCAATAATAGATCTGATTACTCATTGTAACTCACTGAAGAACTGATTGATCAGTTCACACAGGATTTAAGGAAATTTTTGGCTAGTTGGGTTATTTTTTAAATATCTAAACACCTACTAATTATTTTTATTGATGTGTTTAAAATCTTCTTGTTTTTTTATATCTTCCACTTGTTCCATTAAAGATCTCTCACTTAGTTTGTTTGAACTCCTAGTTGATCTCTACTTCTCACGTTTTAATATAATTGAGGAGTATAAAAGAAAATGGTTAATGATGGAAATCTAGATCTATATGGAGAATTAGAGAATAGAGGGTAAGAAGACACATAATTTGTTTTGTTCCTAAAAGTAATATTCATTCCAATTCAAGAAAGAGTATGAGTTATATTCAGTAGTATTTAGTTACAATCCTTAGGATGGATTAACACCTAAGTAAGGTCCCACTTGTGGTTTCATAAATCCCTCCATATTTTTTTCTCTATTTCATTTCATGATTAGGTTAGAAAGAAATTTATCTCTTTATTTGCATTCTGAATTTACAAGATTTGTTTTTAGTCATAGAGTTAAGAGCCATTTGTTTTAAGTTATGAGTTTTGTTTCAAGAATTGTACTTTCTAGTTTTTTTATTTTCATTATATTAGTGAAAAATATTTATTTACATACCTCCTAATTTATTTTTAACTGTGCATACAACACTAGCATTATTTAAAGTTAATGTCCCCTGGTTTGATGAATAAATAACTGTGAATTAGTGAACAACATATTAATTACCGCAAGTTAATTTACACCACCACAATATATTTCCATTGATTTTTTTCCTCCTAACTCCTTTTGGATCTCCTAGAATCATCTAGAAAAGTTAGTTTTCATTGTTTTATCCTTCATTCCTTGTGCCCAAAATCACCCAATGTTTCACAAGTTGTTCTTAACTTAAATTTCTTCCACCAAATTTTCCTGAAATATCTTAGATGACTTCATTATTATTTGAAACCACTCTTAAATGTTTTTAATATTCCATATAGGATTTTAGACGGTGTTTATCAGCTGTAAAATGGCCAATAATGGCCTTTTCTAGGCCTCTAGGGGTAGTTATTTCTCATTGAAACATAGTGACTTCATCAATAATCTTAAGCACACATCCCTACACATCCAAAAACACTTAAAAATATTATTATAACATTACTCTAAGCTATAATGGGCATGAAACTGAGGATAGGATGGCTAGAGGAAGGGACCACAGTGACTAAGTGAGGAAATTTACAAGTGTGGGCTTATTTGTCATGGCCAAATTTTTGAATTTTACATGCTAAACATTTAGCATGAAAACATGATGGTTGGCTAGAGATACTGATATTAGAGAAAGTGTATTTTAAAATTTATTTTTGTACGAGAAGATAAAAAGAATCCCACATTGAGATATTGACCATATATTTCTTCATATGATCAAAAATATTGAAAGATGAAGTACTAACCTTCTGATGTACTTTATTAACAAACGTACCATATTGCATTGGTGACATAAAAATCAGAATTTATTGTTGATTTTTAACTCTTATATAATGATTATTTTGAGTTCCTTGCTGATTAGAAATTAAAACAACACCTTACAATATTGGATAAGGCTGATAATTAGTCTTACAAGTTGGATAATCCACTTCTATTGCTCTTTTCTTTAATATTTTTTTGTTGCCACAAAAGTAGACTGATCTAGCTGATTCACTCCACAAAAATCGTCCTCATGCTAATTATAAGTGTAGCATCATTATGTACAAATTATCAAGAAATATCCTACTATGGTGGGGTCTTAAATGATCAGTTTTGAGAAATTTAATAAGTTTGCACCATAAGTGCTTGATTTAGAACACCACTAGGGAAAGAGTTCTGGTTATGAGATAAATTACAAAGATAACACCACTCATAGTCTTGCAATAAGTTGTTTTAGATAGGTACAATTTATTTGGATGAACTTATAACATTAGAATTAAATGGTTTAGCATTAGAAAATTGATTTTGGCCTTGTAAATTTAGTTGAAAAGGAAACATATTCTATTGATAGGGTGGATAGTTGGATTTATAACTCTAATTTTATTGTATTTTAAGGGAAACTATATCATTCCCAAAATATTTCATCCCATTACCAATATATATTATCTTGTTCCTCAACTATTTTAGTTCATTTTATTGCTAGGATCTACATTAATTTGAATTAAAGGTTGAGTAATAGGCATTGGTGCTGGAATAGTTACTATTACATGTATTTGAATTGGAATAGAGGATTGTACTTCTAGGAATATTGGAATTGGGGGGATTGGTATAGTATTTTTTTCTTGTATAAGATTACTTTCATCTCCAATTATTATGTCATAAGCATTAAGAAGTGTCTCTCTACCCATTAATTGTATCATCACTGAAATAGTATAATTTAAAGTCGTTAAGTAATATAAAAAATCATTCTCATGATTATGCCTTTGCATTTGAGGAATTATCTCCCAATTTATTTGAAATTTATAGTTGAAATCAAACATGAACTCTTATCATGCTCTCTTGATGGTATTAATTGTTCCAATAGTGAAAGATGATTTGATTTGTATTCAAACTGCCTATAAAAAAACTTCTCCTGATTGATCCCTTGTACTAATTGAATTTACTTCTATTCCATTATACTAATGAAATTATTTTCCTTTAAAAGAGGCTAGTAATGACTTGAATACAATATTCTCTTGAGTAACATGATAAATAGAGCATATATTGGTCACATATTTAATGTTTTATATACATGTAACTTGATTTGATCGTGTGAAAAATGGAATTGTCTTAAGGGAAGACACAAGGATGTTATCATGTCGAACAAGTTGTAGTGGGATTCCATCATTTAAGGGAATAAAAAATAGATTTCTTAGGAAGGCCATATTGATATTTATATTGGATATAGGGAAATTGGGAGGTACACTCTAATTTTTTGGGATGGAAGTAGATTTAATATATGTTTTTGACCTTAAAAAAATGTCTCTTTATTGAATTCAAAGGTAACTCAATGAAATAAAATAGAATACCTTTATATGTTGATCTATTTGTAACTTTTATCATGAAAATTACACAAAGTTTCTATCAAGAGGTCTATTGAATTTATGAAGCCTCCAAATACTTGATGAATGTGTCTGAAACACTGATATTTTATAACAAAAAAATAAAATATTTATAAAATTATTATTTTTTTGGTCCCATTAGGAATGCCAAAAACTATTTTCATGGAGGAATGCACCCTTTGGGGAGTGGTTTTATGTATCCCTTCCAACTGAAAAATAAGAAACACTCCTAGGCTATGGGTGACCTATATGTTAGAGTGAGTATCTAAAGAGGGTTGACTCCCCTAGTGTAACACAAGAATAATTCTACTCCTAATACTACTCTATTTTATTAAATCAACAATAAAAAGGGAGAAGGAATTAAGGGAAAAAATTAAAAAATATGGTGATACACCATAATGTTTGAGGATATCAGACTCGTTTGAACCACACAGATGGACCAAAATAACCACACATACCATACACAACTTATAAATGGATATGTCAAAGAAGAAGTGTTTTAGAGAAGGGTTTGAAGATATGATAGAATAAATAAAGGAAACAAATGGCTCAAAAAGAGGGAAATTTGGTAAGTTTCACAACAAGATCTTGTACACACTTGTTAAACACAATCTATGACCTAAACATTAACATACAATTACATACAAGAATGGAATTTAAACTATAAATTAGGGATAAAATAGTATCATCAGATAAAATCAGCTTAAAGACACAATATGATAAACATGTTGTAAGAAGGTAAAAATAGATCCATTATTGACCCAAGAGGTGAAACTAGTACAAAAAATCACTCATGATCCTTGTTCTTCCACTTAGAACTCTAAATTACTCTAGAAGATGAATAGAAGGTGTAGATATCATTTTTATAATGAATAATTTGGAGTTTTATAGAGAATGAGGAAGAAAGAAGAGGAAAATAGACTAGACATATACGTCTAAAGCTCATAAATAGAGAAACATGTGAGTGTTACATGTCCATTATGTCCTATTTCTCTAGAAATAGTTGATCTTGCTTGAAACTTGGGGAGATCTATGCAAGAAATAAGTAATTTGTGCCCAAAATAGGAAATCCCATATTCAAAAAATTATTATACATGCCTAAAAATATAATTTTGTGTCTCTTGCATGCTCCATGTTTTTTTTTATCCTTTTGTGTATGATTTGAAAGATCTTCTTGCATGAAACCATGATAATATTAACCTTCGAATGATAAAAATTGAGTCTTGGTTACATGATCTTTCCATGGTTAGCCTCTTAATGATATATATTTACATTGTAGGTGAATAAATGAGATAAAAATAGCTTATTTTGATGTTTTATGAGATGTGTATGCCTTTTGTTGGGGCTGCCAGTAATTAGGAGCACAAATAAAATGGTGGAACATTCCTCATTGACCTTAATGATATGATTTAACCCTTTGTTCCTTCATTCCCCCAATCATCTGAATAACTAATTTCAAGTTCAAATGACAAATGTGGGCATCTGAAAAACAAACAAAACTCTTGAACAATTCCTTGGGAACCTTATTCATCTGATTTGGGGTATTGAGGCACTAATCAAAAGAGGGAACTATTCCAAAAGGTTTGAATTAGGTCTAACTTCATTGATATCAATTACTTTGTAGGGTTTGTAGATATTCAGGGAATATGAGGAACAACGGTATTGTTTCATTTGTGTCGTGGTACCCTAAAATTCCCGACTATAATGATGTATTCCCTATTGTTTATTAATTTTGTGATCAAATAAATTATCAAAGTTTATCTTGTTTCAT
Organism: Taxus chinensis; assembly: GCA_019776745.2. NCBI lineage: Eukaryota > Viridiplantae > Streptophyta > Pinopsida > Cupressales > Taxaceae > Taxus > Taxus chinensis. Next base: position 392,149,963 of record CM034154.1, read on the forward strand.
TCAATGCCAAATTATTTTCTTGTTCCAAGTTTTACTTATTTAGTCGAAAAGGGGTGTGAGGAACTTAGATAAAAAATAATTATTCTTCCAACCTCAATACAACCCAATGTTTCTGATTTTTCTTGGTTGGTAATGAATTCAGAGGTTCCAAGAAATTAGAGAATGAGATATCTATTCCATAGGTGCCATTACAACTCAACATGTCTAATTCTATAGTGCGTTTGGGCTAGAGAGGTAAAGAGAGAAACATGATGAACTCAAGAAAAAACCCTCTTTTTCCTCCATAGGGTGATTTTTTTGATTTCATGGAAAGACTAAAAAATCCTCGTAAGGTGGATGAATTACCAAAACATGATTTTTTCCCCGTAACTTGTAAATTTTTGAAATCCTACTGATCCAAGTAACTAAAAATCACTACATATGACTTTTCAAAATATCAAAATGGCTCAAGGGTTGATTTTTATAACAAGAAGATAAATTTTATGGTAAGAAGATTCAATTTTTTGAATATTTGAATCTCTCTAGTCTCAAACAGAGTTTTTCACTTTCACATACATGACACATTTCTAGATTGGATAATGTCATTGCACAAAAAATTTCCTCCTAGATAGAGTTACCTCATTTGGATAAAGAAATAAAACCATTTTGGAACATGAGGAAATTATTCAGATGCACATTAAGAGGCTAGAAATAGAGTAATTATTGAGTATCTAATCAAGTAGAAGAATCAAGAAAATGAATTTATAACATGGAAGGAGAAATATTTATTGTACTAAAATCTAAAGATCACCAACATTGAGCAGTATACTTATTTGACGAAGCCTCTTAAAATGGTGAACATTGGGGATAATGTTTCTTTTAAGGGGAGTTACATGTTAAACATGTATTCATTGGTCATATATCAAGATATGTATAGCCAATATGTGGCTAACATTATTTCCTAACATGTCATATAATATTTATTTATGCTTTCATATGCTTATTTGGTCAACCTTGTTATTTATAACATATTATGGTATATAGAGGAGTTAGTAAGTGGTGGTATACAAAAAATCATTCACATATGAACATTTTATTATGTCGTCAAGTATGTTGTTATATGCATGGATATTAAGTGAGAAAAGTATTCATTGGTGACACACTCCCTTGTGCATCCACTCGATTTCATTTTTTCTATTGTCTCTCTCACATTTGTCATTTTTGTATCAAGTTTTGGTTAGGTCATAAGGATCCCTATCAGAATGTATTTTCACATATGTCATCATTTATACCAGGACACCAATGCCCATTCTAGACACTAGCACAAAGGTGCTCCTATCCATTATGTACAATTATGTCCTATTTGTTCTTGTTTACTTTTTTTTGACATTTGTGGTCAGACTTTTTAGTTTTCTTAGCCTTATCCTAAGGTCATAGTTGGCATGGTGTGTCACTAGTGTCGAAATACAAACAAGAAACTCATATATACACAACATACACACTATTATTTTAGCAGTAACTTCTAAGGGGAAATATCATCTACATACTATCACTGTCATCAAAGGGACTACATGGGATGCATACATTACATAGGAAGGTGAAGTTCTAAATTCCATATCACACATTTGTATCTTAGCTAGTTATATCCCAAAATATTGGTATCATTTGTGTGAGAGAACCCCAAAGAAATTATTTCAGAAGCAAGAAAAAATAATTACTATATAAGTCTGGAATGTAGTGTAGTGTTAGGTCATAAGTTCACTCATAGGGTGACCACTAGGGTCAGTATGAATTCACATTCTACATATTTCATTCCAATTTTATGTGTTTGTGAGCATGTGCAGGTGGCTAGGGTGTTTCTTTCATGTTATAAGTACCCTAAAAAATCAAAGAATGAATAGGAGGAAACTACCAAAAATTAGTATCAAAACCCTAGAAATACAAAAATAGTAGATTTCAAGCTTCTGCGCAGTCACTAGTTACCAGGAACAGTCACCAGTGCCCTAACTTCCCTTGGCCAACACTAGGCACCCATGTCTAACATCGTTCTTAGGTCCTAGAATTTGTAGATAGCATTTTTTACACCTTTTCCATCTAGTTCAACACTTTACATAGTCCAGACCAGTTCTAGATTGTACAGGTCCTAGCTAAGTCATCGATATCTCTCATTTTCTTATAAATTTGCATTTCTTGAGTGCTTAACATTTTTATATTTACTATATTTTATCATATTAGTTACTCTATAATTAGATTTAATTGAATTTTTATTAAATCATTTGGTGTACCCAATATTCTTTGAAATCCTTGCCATAGGATCTGAAAAACCCTCATGGTCAAGAAGAGGTCCTCATCCCCCAAGCATAATATTCCCGACACATACTTACAAATTGTTTTTTATGATGCTTCTGCTAAATTTATTTACCTCTACCGCAATCCTCATTGTGATATTAATGTCTTATAAAAGCTTCTTTATTTCCAAGATACCTTTCCTATTGGCCTTGATATCCCTAACATGTGCATAGTCTCCCTGGAAAAAATATTCACTTCATATTATCCCTCACCTTCTATAGTCACTTATTTGATTTTTTTTAGATAAGATAAAAAAGGTTTAGTTTTAATCCAGGGACCAAAAAAACCCCATACATAGAGAAACAAGTTTTTCAAAGACAAAAACTATAACAAAGCAATAGAGGTAGAGTCAAAACCACTTGAAAATAAACCCCCAACAAAACGGGCCAAACTACAAGAGTTTGAAACTTAAAATAAAGTGTTTTGAGGTCCCAAAGGGAGAGAGACAAGTAAGGTAAAGAGAAATAAAAATAAAAGGGAAAAAATAAGTACACAATTTGTTCTTCATAGCTCTTCTATGGGATCTGGTTCTCAGACCACCATCTCTCTTGTCATACATCTTGATGATGACCCTTTTCAAATGGTTAAATTCCTATTTCCTAGTCTGTGTCTCAATCTTCTCATCCTTCTGATCCTTTCTATGATTTGACTCTATAATCATATCCAAGATGTGACCAGTATTTGACTCCTCACTATCAGAAGAACTCAACATCAGCTTCATTTTGTTTTTTTCCTCCTCAGTAGCAACTTGATCATGTGGAATAGAAATCCATAGCTCTTTCATAACATAATTGGCTTGGATACCCCTAATGGCTCTATTCTGGGTATCATTCCTTTGATGGCAATATTTCAACTCATGTATGAGGTTTTGTTGACGGTGATAATGGTGTCAGAAGTGGACTTAGCCCTCATCAGTCTAGCCTCCCATTCAGCAAGGTCCTATTACTTTTTAATGGAATTTTCATCCAAATTCTTGATCCCTTTTTTTAAGATTACACAAGACATCCGTGATACCCTAATAAGGATCAATAAATTTCTATTTCCTGATTTTTTTAAGGTAGGAAGTGAGGGTTTACTAATCGAAATCATGGTCATTGACATGAAAAGGGATGGTTGGTTTACCTCTTTAAACCATGATAAGAATGATACCCTTTTGGAGGGGGATATCCGTCTTCTCTTTCTTTAAATCCTCAATGGTTGAGAGAAGTGATCGATAGAAAAAATAGGAAAGACTCATAGTCTGGTCTTGACGAAAAAAATTGAGGATATACAAATGATGAGGAAAGATTTTTTAAAATTTTCCTTCAAGGGTTAGATACTTCATAATAACTAGGAAAACATAAAATCACCTATCTGGAAGATAGGTGTGAGTAATACCATCATCATAAGCCATGATTTTTTCCCCAGCTTTAAAAAAGGTAGCAATTCCCTGTTTTTCCTAGTTCTGTCTTTAAAATTTTTGAGGCCTTGATTTTTTAAACTTATAATTTCAGTAACTGCATTCTCAAAAACATCAATTTAAACCCCATGAAAAGAAAACCACCATCCATTTAGAATTCAAAAAAATCAACAGACATGGTAGTGTCATTACCTTTAAGCCCGAAAATGAACTTGGTAAAACCACCTTTATGAAGCAATTTCCATAGACCCATGTCATATTTGAGGTGGAGAAAAATATAAGGATCCATTCTCACCCTATCAACCCCCATGAAACCTAAACTATGTTCACCTTCATAGACCTCACAAAATAAAATAGGTGAAATTGGGGAAAAGGCAAATGAATTTGATAAGGCTAGTTTTCCAAAAAAGGGTAGTCCTTTTGAAAACCCTAGCATGTGATCTAGGGGTGTTATCATAACACTTACTCCTATATTATGTCATCATTAATGAGCTTGTTCACATGACCCCAAGGAGTACGTGTCCCAATCCATGTCTCCAAATCCACCATTGCAATACCTTTTTTGTCCAGCACATCTGCTAGTTTATTCCCTGCCCAATAAGTGTGTTGAATGACCACTTGATCAAATGAAGCAAGAATTGAACATGCCTCCATACTCAAATTATTTAGTTTCAAGCCATATTTTTTTTATCCTCGAGGGAATTTATGACACATATCGAATAACCCTCAATAATCATACTTTTTATCCCTAAATCCTGACAAAATCTAACACCCCAAAGCATAGCTTTGGCCTTAGCAATGTTGTTCAATTGGTTGCCTATGGGCCCCATATAGGCATCAATGCATTTTCCATTATGATCAAAAACAAGACCCCCTCTATTAGCCACTTTATCATTCACATGGGTTGAGCCGTCAAAGTTGATCTTGTGTTTACCATCCGGTGGTTTAGTCTATTTGATATTATGGTTCAAATTTTCCTTAATGGTGGTGGTGGGTTCAACATATAAGTTTGTAATAATTTCCTTTTCCCACTCCAGGTAAACTCTAACCTATTTGGATTTAAGGATCCTAGATTTATCCTTAAGAGTGCATTTCACTTTATCAAACACCTTGCTCAAGTTGACCGATTTGTTCTTAAAACTCCTATTATTGTGTTCAATCCATATTCCCCACAAAACATGAGGCAGGGCCAACTTCCACATTTTTTTACCATGTCATTCTGAAAATTGAAGTTCCACTACTTAGGTAAGAGGGCCATGTCTCCCAAAAGGACCCACTACACATTGAAGATACATAGGATTGCAATGAAGACTTCAAAAAAGAAGGGACATTCCAGAAATAGGTGCCTAATGGATTCTTCATTGTCCTTACACAACCCAAATCTATTTATAATGATCATTCCCCTCCATCTGATTCTATCCATAGTAAGGACCTTACCTTTGACAAATTCAAAAAAAAAAATTGATCTTACGGATAAGATGCTTATTCCAAGCCTTCCTTCAAACGATATTTGATTCAAAATGATCAAAGTTATCAAGTATCTAGATTTAACCTCATACTCTCATGTGTCTGTAAGTCTCCATATTAGCTCATCCTCAACATTGTTAGTTGAATATGAAGATCCTTGAGTTTCTTATTTAATTCATGAAAATGTTGAATATCCCCATGAAATAAAGGAAGGGGAAGGATAGGAGACCATCTTCGTTCCTCATCCCAGTAATTTCACACAATATATCCCTTCTCATTAGAGTATATATGTCAAAGATCACTCCATGGACTATTCAAATGTAAAAGATTTGATTGATCATGTTCTTTATTTTAATAATATGGATACCAATAATGATTTTTTAATTATTGGTAAATAGTTTTGAAGGGACTATACCCTGTTATTAAAAGGGTGCAAAAGATAGATAGAGTAGATAATGTAGTCAATAGTTTTAAAGGGACTATACCGTGTTACAAAAACACTCAAAATCCAGATAATGCAGTTAATACAACTATAATGGATCAACATCTAGAAAATACATGAGTAGCCAACTATAGTTTTTTTAGAAACTATAAAAAAAGATCAAATAAGAACAAAAATATAACAAAGTAGTAAGAAAACAACATCCTACTAGCAATAAAATAGTAAACCAAAAGTAATAACAACCTTCATTTTTCAGATCTATCAATCTTCATCCTCACCTTATGCATATAGCTGAAGAGTGCTAGAGCTGTGATGTGGGAAGGATCATTTTTTCCAACTATGAGAGAATCAAGTCATATTCTGATCCCGCCTCCCAAATGGACGCTAGAATGTAACTAAGCATGCAAACACTTTTGACGTGCTACTCCATGAAGTTATAAATAGCCTTGATATTATAAATGGTGCAATAATGTTAGAATTTTGCATTTCCCAGTCTGTTATCCATTGAATTGAGCTTCTTTAAAGTTCCAAAAGATGACCATCATCTTCTTGCATCTTCCTTTTTCCTTCTCTCTTCAAAACTTGTTTGAGATATTTTTTCAAAGCCTCTAACTCCTTTTCCAGTTTTTCAATTCTATTTTTAGGTCTTTTTTCTTCTTCATAGCAGAGGCTCCTTCAAGGTTCATATATGTAGTAGATTTTTATCTTTCTCAATGTATTTTTTGCTATAAATATTCCTTTGGGAGGGGAAAGGATGATTTATAGGGTACAAATGGTTCTTTAAATTGATATTCCTTTAGTCAAAAGGAATACTGGGGGTAGTGGATGGAATAGGGTTAGGGGAGGTAGGGGCAGTGGGAATGTGAGGGTATTGGGAATGGTAGTGGTGGTGAAGTAGCATAATGAGGCCTTGATGGAGGGGGTAGCACGAGTATGATTATGTAATTCAAGAACAAAGTTTTCCAGGGAGTTGTGAAGACAACGAGGAAAATAAATTTACACATTCCTTCTAAAGTGGTTCAAAAAAACTAGATGTTTAAGAGGTACCGTGAAATGTCAACCTTCCAATGTAACATACTTGACAATCATCCTTGCAATTTTATTGAAAGACATTGAAATGGAAGTTACTTTAATTTTTGATGTAAAAAACTTGAGGTCTTTTCGATCATCAAGGAATTTATTGGCTTTGGTATTCTTATCAATTATTTTGCTGAAGAACCTAACACCTTTTAAGCTTAGACCCGTCACTTCAACAATCAGCTCCTCAGTGATATTCATGTTGTGCTCACCATATTCAACCATCCTCTTCTTCCAACCAATCGTAAATTGAAGGGAAATATCTAGATCATGGCCCTACATTTTTTCAATGAGGTTTGAGACCCCACCCATTTGTAAATAATTCCATAGAGCCTCATTTTATTTCCAAGCAAGATCACAAGTGAGTTCATTTTGGCTTGGAGATCCACCCATTTTGACTTTGTTTATGCTCGACCTATTTATTCTATTCCAAATGGAAATTTTTCCTCCCAAAAACCACTTCTTGACGAAACCTTTGGAGACCCAGAAAGCATGTGAAGGATGATGATAATTATTAACCATACGTGAGATGATAATCATCCCCAAAATGACAGAGGACTTCTTAATGATGGTTTTGGATTTCATAATTATCATTGATGATGTCATTTTGTACCTTGCTAGGAAGTATGTCATCACTAAAGCAAGTTTTCATGGTATTGCTAACCCCATGATTAGGAAGACTATATGCAACTTTGTTACCTTCTCTATAAGAGTGAATAATTTGACAATTTACAAGGGATTTACAAATATTAATATATTCATAAATGAAATCTCTAATGGTTTAACTAGGGTGTTGTGCTTGATTTAGAAGATTTAGTGTATTCATAGAGTCCCCCTCAATTATAATATTTGAAATGTTGCAATTTTTTGCTAGCCTAATCCCCCATAATGTAATTAAGGCTTTGACATACTGATTTGTTTGATGACCCATTTTCCCAACAAAATTAGTAACTAAACATCCTTTTTGATCCTTGATCATACATCCTCCTCCTGATACTCTTGGGTCACCCTTATATGTTCCATCAAAATTTATTTTGTACCATAAGTTGCATGGAGAAATCCAATGGACTAAGGATCTGTCAATACTATTGTGATCATTCTTATGAAAATTTCTAATATCAATCTTCCAAGCAGCAAGAATAGGTCCTTCTTCCTTTGGGTATGACTTATTTTTTAGAGGCATGAACCTCTTAAGATTATATTTGACAACAATGAATATTTTCTTGCATATATTTTTTCATATCTAACTATTATCCCTAAAGATTATTCCATTCCTTGATTTCCACAATTTCCAAATGGTTTGAGGTAAGACCAAATTCCATAGTCTTCTTACCGTGTAATGTTTATATGGTGGATCCCACTATTCCATGTCTATAAGAAGGTATTAGGAAGAGCCCAATGCATATTAAAATTAGAAAAAATGAGGCTCCATACCTTTGAGGCATAATCACAATGCAAAAGAAGATGTTTTATATCCTCAGCCCCCCTTTTTCACATGCAACACATATTAGACATAATGAAACCATTTTTTATCAGGATTTCATTAGTAATATTTTTTCCTTTTATTACCAACCTAAAAAAAATTAACTTTTGGGGTCAACTCAGGCATCCAGATTTTGCTCCAGTTCATATCACATTGAACGTTCTCAATGAATACATTGTACCTAATTTGACAGTATAGTCCCCATCAAAAGAATTAACCCAAATGAGCTCATCCTTTGAATCTGTTTGATTTAGAGGAATGAGTGCAAGTTTTGTTGCATAGAGGGGACATCATGTTCTAATTTTAAAATATCCACTTTGAGATGCTTCCAAGTTCTCTTGTTTCCATCCAAGTCAATGTATTCCTTCAGTTTATTGCCATATTTATCACTTATAATGTCTTTGATGGATCCAAATTTGTCACTCAGATTGAAATCAGTCCAATTTTCATGCCAAAATTGTATATCCTGACCATTACCCACTTTCCATCTACAACCTTTAGCAATAATGTGCCTGATTTGAAGTAAGTTGTTCTAAAATATAGACCCATTTGGAAGTTGCTCTTCAAAAATAAAAGATTTCATACTTTGCTAAGCCAAGTACTTGACCCTAATTAGCTATGTCCAAGGTTGTTTCTCCTTAAGTATTCTCCATCCCATTTTGGCAATCAAAGCAACATTAATTTTCCTAATATTTTTGATACAGAGGCCACCAATTTTCTTAGGAGTACATACCTGATCCCAAGCAACCAAATGAAACCTGAATATTTCTTTAGTTCTATGCCATAGAAAATTATTTTGAATTCTTTCAATGTTGTCAATAACTGCTGAAGGGATGTTGAACATAGACATTATACATATATGGGCAAGTTTTGCAAAGTGTTTTTAATTAACAAGCATTTTCCAGCACTAGAGAGAACACCTTTCCATCCAGCCAATTTCTTATGAATTTTTTCTAACAAGGTATTCCAAATAGTATTAGAGACTCTACTATTACCCAAGGGTATACCAAGATAGGTAGTGCATAAAGAGATGATTTTGCACCCCAAAATACGTGAAATTATGTTTTGTCTATCCAAAGGTGTATTGAAAAAATAAATTGATATTTTGTCAAATATTATTTACTATCTAGATGTTGTTTCATATAATATGAGAATAGTCTATATAGCTATAGCCTCAATAATGGAAGCCATCAACAATAAAATTGTGTCATCAACAAATTGTTGATTTGAAGTTGTCTGATTAGTGGAAGTAGGTCTAAACCCTTTTAACATTCCAACATTAACATCCTTAGTTATGGATCTACTAACGTTGTCAGCCATTGTTTTAAAAAGAAAAGGATATATGGAATCTTCTTTCCTTATACCCCTACTGATGGAAAAGAATCGCACCAGAGTACCATCGCCAACAACTAAAAATCTTAAAGTGGATATGTAGACTTGAATGATTTTTCTGAATTTACTTTGAAAACAAAATTTAGACAAGACCTTATCTAAAAAGTTCCAAGATACTTTGTCAAAGGCCTTATGCATGTCCAATTTGATTTCCATCCCTATTTTTTTACTTTTTTCCATGGAATGAATAGTTTCATGAACCATGATCACTCCATCTTGAATAATTCTTCCTTTAATAAAGCCACTTTGTTGTTTAGAATTCATATCAGTTAGTAAAGGTTGTATTCTAGTAGCAAGTATCTTAGTAAAAATTATGTAAACAAAATTTACCAGGTTGATAGGCTGAAAATCCTTGAAGTATTTAGCATCCATCTTCTTAGGAGCAAGCACAATATGAGTATATTTTAGATCCTTCAACAGATTACCTTTCCTAAAAACTTCGTTGATAGCTTTAAGTAGATCTTTTGAGAAAATATCCCAAAAATTTTGGAAGAAATTTGTAGAGAAGCCATCAGGCCCTAGTGCCTTGTCCCCTTCAAGATTAAAAACAACCTTCTACATCTCATCAATGGTGACAGATTTGGTAAGGATTTTAAATATCTCATCATAAATATGGCTACTAGGGATGGCATCAAGAAGAAAAGTGGATGCTTCTTCATTGTAAATATTGTTCTCAGTCAACAAATTTTCATAGAACTTAAGAGCTTATTCCTTTATATGATTTTGATCCTTGGTGAAAATTCCATTTCCTTTGGAAAAATCAGTGATTCTATCACCTTCTTTTACCATATAGCCTGAGATTTCAATCTCCAAAAATTTTCCTCTCTATTATTAATATTATGGAAATCAAAAAGTAAATTATTTTCAAGTTGTTGATCTTCATAATTCATACCTTTGGAGGAAATTCTCATCTCAAGTTCCTCAAGATATTATTTTAGCTCTTTGTTTTAGCTACCGATCTTCATGATTTATAGCTTTGGAAACCAATAATGATAGTTTTAATGTTAAAAATATAAATGTACATGATACTATTTCTATTAGTAGTCAAAATGAATATAAATCTATATCCCCGAATTTTTATACTTTTGAAAATGCATCTAATGATTACATTGCTAAATCCGATATTAGTATGCCTACCACTTATTTCTATATTGTTGATAGTCTTGATGAAATACTTGCTTGTGAAAATATGAATAATAGTGATGATGAGTATGCTTCTAATCATGAAAATGTTAGCAATAGTATTAATTCTCTTAAGGTTGTTTGATATGAATTTACTACTCCTCTTTCTTCTACTTACGAAGTTGTGGCTCATGATAATTCCACTCCTACCATTAGAAAACCTCTTATCGTATCTACTGAGCCTAAATCTAGCATTCCCATAGAATTTCTATGTTCCTCTCCTCCTCTCCCACCACCTTCTCCTCCTAACACATCCACTCCTCCTTATCATGTTTCCATGGTCACTCATAATGGCAATACCCAACCCTTAAATATTCCTCTCATCTCACCAACCATTCCTTCACATGATATTCTCTCCCTAATTCATGTTGTTAGAACTTTGCAATCTCAAGTTCATATACTCACTCTTGAAAGTAAATCCTATTATGCTTCCATTAACCATAATTATCTGCATGGAAATCACATCCCTATAAAGATTCACAATTCCTCCTTCCCAAAAGGCTTTATCATGCCTACTTTATCTTGTTTGAATAGTAGTGGGAATCCTTATTTTCATTTAAGCATTATCATTTAGCCATGTCTACTTATTCCAATTATCACTTGTTACTTAAATAATTTTTTCATAGTCTTGTTGATCATGCTATCCAATGGTATACTCATTTTCCTTATGGATACATTAATACTTATTATGATATGAAGGATACTTTTCTTAGGATATTTATTTCTAACAATTTTCCTAAAGTTAAATTTGAATGCTTTCCTTCTTTATATCAAGGAAATAATGAACCTATTGTAGGTTACATTTTACACTTTAATTATTGCATGAATTGATTATTATTTCAATTCATTGATTTAGAAAATAAATTTATCTTAAATTGTTGTGGTTTAGTTCCTGTATTGAAAGAAAAAATATTATATGATACATGTGAATATTTTAATCTATTATGCTATAAAGTCATTAATTTAGAACAAGATTTAATTTTTGTACGTATTATATCACACCCTTTTAATTATTCTACGACTACATAATATAATCCTTCTACCCCTCTTATGCCTTCTAAACTTTCCCCTCTGCCACCTATTGATGCTCATGTGCATTCCCCATCTCCCTCCTTGTAATAATCTTCCTTCCACTCCATCACTTTGACATTCACCTACATATTCTTCATCTACCACTCGTGAACAATTGCAATTATCATAAAATTCCAAGCCACATGATGTTTTACGAAAATTACTTGATAAGTGGCTAATCTACTTACATTCTACTCAGCATCATCCACCTCACTACTTACAACATCAATGTGACCACCCTTTCTACAAATTTCACTTCCTTAATAGCCATCATGATAATGATTGTTATTCTCTTCATGATCAATTACAATAACTAGAAGTTAGAGGTGTCATTTCTATCTGCTCTATCTCTCGTGAGCACTCTCTCACACATATTCCCCATAAGCGAGATTCCCCCATTATTCAATTTTCTCCTTCACCTCAATTCAAAGTAGTCATTTTCCCACATCTTAAGGTAATTATCCATCCACATCCTCCATCTAATCCACCTATGGTCACCTCCTCTCATTCCTCTCACATTTCTATAGTACCTCATTGGATTTCTAAGACCTTTGCTTCTATGCTCCCTCCTACCACATCTTCTATTCTTGGATCCATTCCATATAGAATCCCATTTGGCACATATCTCCATACCGTTGTTGCTTCACATGTTCCATCCATGTATTTCAATCCACTTAATCTCTGGTAACCGGAATATATTTTCCATTTCATTACCCTATGATGTACTTTTGTGCTATGGTTCACACTTTACTATTGAGGGAATACTCTATACTTTTCACTTTGTGCTTTATGACATATCTTCTATAACAAATACTTACACATGAAAAACCCATTTCCCAATGATGTACTCTTGTTCTTAGGTTCATTCTTGACTATTGAGGGGTTATTTATAAATGAAACCCATTATCAAAGTGGGGGGAAATCACTCTTCTTCCCCCCTTCATCTTCATCACACATAATTACAAACATTATTTCACACCTTATTATTATTCATTTATCAATATATAATTAATACTAATTTTATTTCTCTATCAAATTAAATAGTTATTTCAATAAATTGGGACTTATTCCAGTCTGATAAGCTAAAAATTATATCTAAAATTGGAATCCAATATTAATATTTATGGATTCCAAAATGTCAGATATTGGAATTATCTGCACTCCAAAATCACACATATTGGATTCCAAAATCGCACATATTGGATTCCAAAATCACATATATTGGATTCCAAAATCACATATATTGGAATCCATTAATTCTTGTTTTGAATTCCAATATATTTGGTCACGATTTAAATTTATGAATATGTGAAAAACATTTAATGATTTAAGGGAATCCAAAATTGATCTAAGAAAAAATGTTTGGTGGCCGTTAGCCCGTATAGAACAAATACATGTTTCTTTATAAGGGCTAACAGATGCTAGGATTAATGATTGCTTTAGAATAATGCTCTTATCAGTTTTAAGATTTTTCTTAAGATTAAACTATGCAAATTTGAATATTTCAAATGCCATTGAGCAAGCAGCCACTAGGCTAATGACATTCATGATATGTGAGACACTTCTAGATTCAAGTACTATGGTTCGATTGAACCTTGGGGAAACCAAAGAATTACCAAAGATGTTATGAAGAAAATTAAAAAGGGTGACGATTCAATTTAGGAGAATGTAATTAACTGTAAAACCATTCTAGATATATTTTCATATTTAAAGTTGGATCTCATATTTACTTCATTTACTATGGTGTGATTGAACCTCAACACAACCAAAGAATTTTTCAAGATATTATGAAGAAATTAGCAGAGGGAAACAATCCAATGTACAAGAATGTAATTAATTTTAAAACCATACTAGATATATTTTCATATTTAAATTTAGATATAAAATCAACTTTAAGATACATGGCATAAAAATTTTCATATTCAAATATGGATATGAAATTATTTAAAATTAACTGTAAAAATATCCCACATATATATTTTTATTTAAAATAGCTATGAAATAAATTAAAATTCCTTTACTAAAGGTAGGTAGAATTAAAGTAAAACATTTGATGAATAATTTGAATTTATAATGTAACATTATTCCCAAAAATGGGCTTCCAAATCGACAATACAAAACATAGTAAATCTCCAATAAAAAATATCCCTATAATTGTTTTTGTGATCTAATATAATCCTGAACATCTTCGATGTCCTTTAATGGTTGCAATAAAGGCCTCAACACATCTAACAAGTATGTGTCTTCTGACTAATAATCTATGCTAAATGTTTAAGCAATTATGTAGTTCACAACATCATTGAACTTGTTTTTCTCTAAAGAGTCATCTAGAAGCACTGTATTTTTACAATTGTACGATGCATTAGACCATGAAAAACAGAGTTAATATTCTTGAGATATAATTTGAGATTCCTAGAACCTTCATAATCAGAGCATTTTTTCTCGACACAATCTTCATGTATAAATATGAACTCGAAGCTTACAACCTCCAATCTAATGTTTTGAAGGAATTAATGGATCATGTCATCAACATTTGACTTTCTCGCTAAAGTCCATATTTCTGTGTTGAAATGTTTTTTGTAGCATTGCAAGAACTCTTTCACATTAGGTCTGAGAATTTTTTTTTTTGAGATTTATGCCACCAGATTTATTTAATTGTTTAAATGAAGAAGATGCCTTCTGGAGGGTGTGTGCAAAAACATTGTTTATATCAAATATGATTAGTTTCATGTTACATGTGCTCATATACGCAAATGAAAAAAAATCAAATGGTTGAGGGTGGTGAATCAATTAAAAAATAAAAAAATTCCCTTTCGATATTGTTATGTCAAAAATCAAATGGTTGTAGGTTGTAACAAAGGTCAAATCTAACGATGTTCCTCATTTCTTATTGTTATACTAGGAATATGTTCTTGTGTAAAATTTATTTGAATAGAATGTAAATTTTCAATGCAAAGAGTCTTTACATACCGTATTGTAGCTATTTTATTGCATTAGAAAGTGGTATACATTTTCTAATATTGAAGCAAAAACTAGTATTTAAGCATACTCAAAATTAATTCAAGAATATATATTTCATTAATAAAAACTGCTTAAATATTTGTTACATTAAATATTTTCTATTAATTTATATTTGTAACTTATACACTCACATTATGAACTTATAATTAGCAAAAATTTAAATTCCCCAACTTATAATCATACAATCGTACTTTAAATAGTTACGCCAAAACCATCACTAAAACATATGAATGTATTTTAGTTACAATTTTAAGTTGTATCATCACAATAACATTTTGAAATGCTAACTTTTTAGTTATCATTTACTCTCTCCAAATATTTGATGCCCTTTACCACATTCGATCCTTTTGACACTATTAGTGATAATTCTTTGTAGAAAGTGATCATCAACCACCTATCTTTTGAGAAATTTTCTCCTCTTCTTGTCATCCCAACCATAAAATTTGTTGGATGGTTTACCTTTGCACATAATGTAATACAAATTGTACCTTTAGAATTATAGGGAACACCATTTCTACTCCAAACCTTTTCTATATATTTTAT
Organism: Taxus chinensis; assembly: GCA_019776745.2. Classification (NCBI taxonomy): domain Eukaryota; kingdom Viridiplantae; phylum Streptophyta; class Pinopsida; order Cupressales; family Taxaceae; genus Taxus; species Taxus chinensis. Next base: position 392,165,368 of record CM034154.1, read on the forward strand.
TGCAATTACATCAACTATTTTACAATGTTCTTTTCCCCAAGTGAGTACTGGATTCAAGTCGGTTGATAACTTATTATTGAAGGCCTTTATCAGCTTTTCAACATCAATTTAAGTGATTTTTTCTAACCAAAATCCCATTTCAAATTTTGTTGATGATGACTTTATAAACTCTTTCAAGCCACATCACACATTGATAGTCTCCCTGCAGAACTTGAATGTGATGTACCCAGAGGGTGATTGGTTTTTCTTATATAGAAAGCCTTCCATATCTAACATAAGTAAGTAATTCATGTGGCTAACTATAGAGAAGTAAATATTTTTTAAATCGGTCTCATATAAATTCCAACAAATAGAAAAAATCAACATTTTAGCTTGTAACTACCACTTACCAGTGGTCCTTGTGTGTAGAATTGCATCTTCTTTACTTGCAGTTGGAACCTTTGATGCGAAATTTGTTTCAAAAAAACATCAATCTATTCATTATTAATATAGCTATAGCTATGGAAAATGAAAGCGTATTTGAAAAAAACATGGTGAAATAGGTGGTAAAATGGTAAATTCAATATTAACACTTTAGGTAGATATTAATTATCGACTAAGCTTTTGGATTCACTTGTATAGACCTTAATAGCTACTGGTTGTTTTATGCACAATGTATTATAAACAAAAATAATCAATTCATAATCCATTTCATGCTATCGCTAATGAAAGCATACTTGAAAATCATATTGGTCTTCATGGTAATATGGTAAGTATAAACCAAAATGTTCTATCTTATGAATGACTTGTAGTTCCCACTAGGGTTCATTTATATTTTTTGAACCACCCATTGGTGGATAATTTTTTTGAGATATTGATGTGGATTAATGACTGCTAGGTTATGCCATCATTGGCTGGAATAAGCATATATTCTAATGTTTGTATTGTTATGTCTATACTAATGGTTTATGCAAACAATCAATAACCTAAAAACTATGTAGCGTTGGGTGCCACCACGAAATTTTGAAATAGGTTATTTAGTAATTTCTTCTTTGAAAATGGTTATGCTTCTATAATTCACTTATATCATTTTCTATAACTTTGTGAACCTTAGAAATGGTTATGTTTAAAAATACGCATGGCTAATATACTTGGTTCTATTTGTATATTCATGCTAGTTACCACCAAGAACTCCATTGTTACTTTCTCCAGCTGTTGGTTGTTTGCATAAACCATTAATTTTTTTATAAATTTACGGGGCTTAGTAGTAGTTCTTATTTATAAATACACATGACTAACATACCGGGATTAACTTACATATTAATGGATGATGTGGCTGAGTTCTCCTTATCTTTGGTCAGAGCTGGTGAGCATAGAGTATTATCAAAAAAATAAGAACAATAGAAATTGAAAAAAAGAGCTCATTAAACATATTTATAAAGCAATGTAAGTTCAATCACCATGATGAGTTGGTTGTGTAGCATCAAGTTGAGAGGTTTGTACATCGATTCTTATTTTTCTTTGGTTTTTTACGTAAATAAGAAATGTGTAAGTAGATTTTTTCAGTTGAAGTACTTTTAACATAATCACATGTTCGAGTTGTATACTGGTATGAACCTTTCTTTGAGAATATTAATGTTTCGAAAGCGTTTCATGACTATGTGCCTCAAAAATTAAAAAAATAGATTGATTAGATTCAACTAATTCATGCAATGAGACACTTCCATGATATAACACTAATACTATAAAATCCTGGGAACAACATCAAGTGAACATCTCAGACCAAAACTCATATGATTGCACACAAGGAAAATGATGTTTGTTTCCTTTTAGGCCAATTTTTCTTGTAGTTATCAATTGTTGTGGTAGTCTTTTCATCCAATCCCTAGTAACTTCTTCTCTTTTATCATTGTTATCATGACAGTTATGCACTCCAGTTATTGTGTACATAAGAAGAATTTTTTTAAATTTCCCACTACTATCATAACATCTATAGCATCCATCAAGAATTGACTCTTCACTGTCTTTAACCTTTTTCGTGTATTTTTTTACTGTTTCTCTCAACATTTTTGAATATTCAATTAGTATGAGAAAATAATAATATATTCCAGCTCACTAGTTCTAATAACTAATTGTTAGTAGATCCATTATTTCTTCAGAAGAAATATCACTAGAGAAATTTTAAAAATCAGAAATAACACATTCTACATTGAAACAACTGGTTGCAGAAATAGCTGCTAGAGTTGAAGAAAGTTGCAACAGGTATGCAAATTGATAAGTCAATTATTTTTTGTCCTCCATCATTTCTGGTATATTGCCTTCCATTGACACCACATAGTTGTCTAATATTTTTTGAGCCTCGAAGGGAAGAACTTCTTCTACCACCTGGTCCTTTTTTCATATAGCTTTTTTACCTCATGCGGGAATCCGATTTTCTCTATCCTTTGCTCTCTTCATCCAATAGTACAAATAATTAGAGGTAGTGTGATTCATGCCATTTAACTTTTTCAATTACATTTAATTCACTACATGATGTCAATAGATCATTATCTGGATGTTTTTCTTGTAGAAATTTTGCTCTCATTTTTTTGTCTCCTTTTATCCTCTGGTATTAAGAATCAAATGTCTTTGTTATTACGCCTACCTGAACAAGTCCATTTAAATAGAAATCCCATGATTATAATTCATTTACTATTACTAATAGTTCTTCAATATTCATTCCTTTAGCATCCTTGAATGAATTGGCTATGAATATTTCTAATGAATTAGGCTCAAAGTTATCCTGATTATCTTTAATAGGTGAACAATCAAGGACACCAAATCTAAACAACTCAAAAATTTTAAGTCCATATATCATCTCAAAATAATAAAAAAGTTCATTTTGAAAATATAAAGGTATTAATTCTCAAAGTTTTGCATTCAAAGGAAAATTATATGTTTTATCTTTTTATATAAGGAAGATAAAAGTTAATAAAAAATGTAATAAAATTAAAATACATTACCTTCCATTCCTCTGTTTTTTTTTTTCAATTTGGGACATTGAGGACATCCAAGTGATTTCCAAACTAATCTATCTTTTTACAATAAATCAATAAACATGGTTTCTATCCAAGTTTTATTCACTTCATTTTGTTTTTTACAAATATTAGTAATGACTTCGTTAGTTGCATTTTCAGAAAGAATGTGAGACCTTCGAAACCATAGCCTCTTATGTAAAGACCTGTAAGTATCTGAGCCCAAAATATTTTTTTGTGCACATATTGTATTTGGGCTGTCAAGTATATAAAATTTAATTTCATCCCTTTTCAAGTATTTCAGATCTTAGAGCACCACAACCTTATTCGTAGACTCCAAGAAGGGAAGAATAATTGTGTCCCTCTATGTAGGAATACCATTTATAAACATGGAGTGCATAAGAAGGTCAAAATTCTCATAATCTACAAGATGATACTGATACTCTGGAGGTGTTACATGGCACCTGGAAACATCAATTGAAAATACTTCACCATTGAACAAAAAGTAATCAAACTTCTGAATAGTTGAAGGTTCTATTTTCATGAATATAGTGGTTACTTTCTTCAACAATGCAACTGATTTAGTATTCTTTTTCAACCTATGTAACTTTAATTAGGATGGATTGAGCTCCAATTCAGTCAAATATGTTCTCCTTAGCATAGTAAACAATTTGGCATGCTTCAGCAGTGAAAGATAACATTTTCTATTCAAAAAATGACAAACGGAAGAGGTTGTATCACCTCTATACAATTTTCTAAGTATTGTAGGCATACCACTGTGAATGTATTCTACATTTAAACTGTGAGTTTTGTCTTTATCTACTAACAACCCCAAATCCCAACCATATATTGAAAATAAACATTATGTTTTGTATTATAAGGCTTTAATTTCTCATTTCCTAAATAAAGAAACATCCAACTCCATATCCAAAATAAGACACTTATTATTTTCATAGTCAATGTGTTTGACTTGAACACGTAATGTACTCAAATCAACAACTGTAGAGGATATAACCATTCCAATTTCCTCACATCTAACATTTATAACATAAAAAACCACATGTAGTTGAAGTAGTTGGTATGGCCATGTATTTCAACAAACCATTCCTCATCTCTTTTCTTCCAACACTCAGCGCATTCAATGAATGGAATTTCCAAGAATGGATTGCGACCAATGGAAGACATTGTACCTACAATTGGATTAGAATAAATTAAAAATTACTTCACATATCGAGGAATTTTTTATCCCATCATATGCTAATGAATGTAATTATTAGTCTTTGTGATCACCAATCTCTATAAAACATTACTTTTTATCATTTGTGAGTAATCAACGTAAACATTAGCTACTATTAGGCTTCAATTAAACATGATATATAACCTTCAAATAATTACTGTAAATCATATTTTTTAGATCACATCATTAATACCAGAAACTATGCAAAAAAATTCTTGAAAATTAACATGCAACATATTTTGGAAGGATTATCCGTTTTCTAAAACCATCCACATTGTGTAGATTGCATGAAAGGAACATTTAAAAACATAGACATTACCAAGAGAGAGGATTTAATTTGACATATGAATTGATCATTTTCAATATTAACCTTTGGTAATTTACACCAATTGAATGGACTAGCTTAAAGGCCATTAAGATTTGATCTCCATAACTAGTAGAAAATAATAATGTAACGGCCGCTAGGCTCAAGAATGTATTTATTTGAAAATAACTATATACTAACAAACAATGGTCAAGCTTGGTAGCCACTAAGATCCTCTAATTACCAATTTTCATTGTAATCACTATATGTTCAGCTTTGGACTGATATTACTTTTCAATGATAGTAATTATACCGTATTGGCTAGACTTTGCATGTCGGACCCAATTGCAACACTACATTTCAATAAGAAAGATAACAACTTATATATTTCAACTAAAATATATATTTGTAAATTATAATCCATATTCGTTTGTATAAAAGAAAAATCCTAGCGACCGATACAATTTCTTAATTTCAAAATAACTATTGAATAACAAATCATGGTCTAGCTTAGTGATCGCTACGATACTTTCATTACCTCTAGTTGTAGCAATCATGAGATGTACAACTTTAGAATGATTTTTATTGTCAATGACTATATAATTGTATAAAATTAGCCACATGTTACCTGGTGGATCCAATTGATGCACTACTTTCCATCGAGAGGGATCAATAATTTCTCTTCGTATCAAAGGAATAATGTTGTGGTTGATAGGCACAATAATTTCTAAATTTGAGAATAGATATATAATAACAAACAATGTTTTATCTTAATGATCATTGGGCTCCTATCATCATAATTTTCCATTATAATCACTATCTATTAAACTTTGGATGGTTAGTGTTTTTCATTGATTGTTTAAGTGTAACATATTGGGTAGAATTTATATGGTGGACCTGATTACTACACTACATTATGTCGAGAGATGTCTAGTATTATTTTTTCTCTTAATATATATAATTGAAAATTGAAATCCATATTCGTTAGTGTCAGAGAAAATGTGTATCAACCGCTATGCTCAAGAATTTCTTAATTTCAAAATAGCCATTGAATAAAAAATCATGGACTAGCTTAGTGGTCGCTACGATCATATCATTACCTCTTGTCATAGAAATCACTATATGTATAGATTTATATCGATTATAATTGTAAATGATTATAATGTTAACAAATTGTTTACACCTTACCTAGTGGAGCCAATTCATGTAATACTTTCCATCGAGACAGAGCAATAATTTATATTATTATCAAATAAAATTCTTAGTGACTGCCATCCTTCATTACTCATTGAAAGGAATAATGTAATGACCGCTAGGCTTAACCATTTAAATTTTGAGAGGATTTAAGACTTATTTATTTCTTCTAAGATATATCATTATAAATTATAATCCATATTCATTCATATTAAAGAAAAATCCTAGCAATCATAAGGCTTAACAATTTCTCAATTTCCAAGTAGCTATTGATTAAAAACTCATGATATATCTTAGAGGCCATCATGATCCTTTCATTACCTCTTATTGTAGTAATCACTATCTTTACATATTTTGATCAATTGTAATTTGCAATGATTATGATTGTTTTAAATTAGATGCATGTTACCTGGTAGAGCCAATTCCTGCACTAAGTTTCTTCGAGAGGGATCAAGAATTTCAGTTCGTATCAAAGAAAAGTTTTATCTACTGTGAAGATCCATTACTAGTTGAAAGGAATAACATAGTAACTGCAAGGATAAATAGTTTATAATTTGTGAATAGCTATATTATAACAAACAATGGTCTATCTTAGTGGCCACTAAGCTCCGATCATTATCACTTTTCATTGTAATTGTATCATTTTGGGTGAACTTTACATGGCAGCCCCAATTGTTGCACTACATATTTATCTCATACAAGATATATCTTTGTAAATTGGAATCCATATATACCCCTGAGAGAAAGTGATAAACTTGATAAGATAAATCATTGCAACATATAATTCACATCAGTTCATATCAAAGAAAATACACAACGATCGCTAAGCTACTTTATTTATTGATTGAAATGACATATGGTCCGCTATGCATAACAATTACTTAATTTGGAAATAGTGATAGAATAAACAATCATGATATAACCTAGTGGTCGTTATCTATATACCAATACCTCTTTTCATTGTAAACACTATCTTTACAACTTTGAGGTTCCAGTTTTTTTTGTTTTTTTAATGCAAGAAACACCTTCTAGGATTTCTGAATTTTCATGCCACATGTCTTCGTTTTACTAATTTCAGATAGTTTCAAAATATTTTATATTCATTTCTTATAGTTTCAAAATATTTCATATTCCTTTCTTTACATTTAACTTTGTAATAAATGTGTCAATTATAATATTTTCTAACTATTATGTTCAAAACATGCCACATGGCACAGTATAATTAGATAATTATTTTTCATTTGTGCACTACATCTAACATTGTATAGATTGATTTTGATAAAAATAAAAAAATGTGCCTATACATTCGTACATTTTATTTCATTTATTTTATTATAATATTACTTTTTATTACATTTCAACTATTTTAAGCTATAGCCACATGTCACCATTTTATTGGTTATTGTTTATATTATAATATCATGGTTTCATATCATACTCATTTATTTACATTTTAATTTCATAATAAATGTGTGAATTATAATATTTTCTAACTATGAGGTTTAAATTTACCACATGGCACAAAGTAATTGGAGATTTATATTTCATTAGTGCACTACATCTAACATTATCTAGGTGATTTTTGATGAAATAAAAATAAAAATAAATGTGCTTATAAATTGATATAATTTATTTCTATTGTTTTATTATAATATTATAAGTTTTATTAAGTTTAAAATATTTTAATCTATGGCCAATAACAAAAGGTGTTGTTTTCAATATTGTTTATTTTTTTCAATATCCTGCACCTTTTCTCAATGAGTGGCAAATTCAAAATTTGAATTTTGAATTCCCTTGCATTTTTGAGAATATGAAATTTCAATACTAACACAATTTTCCCCGCTATAATTTTCAAATTTCCATATCCCGCACTTTTTTATATTTTTAAAATTTCTAACATGGAATGTGCCACAAAAAATATTAAATACCCTAAAGAACTATTTTTTAGGGTTTTTGTTTTTTCAGTCTTGGAGAACAACTTGTGAAATCATAGAACAATACAAGCAAGCCGAAGATTGCATGAACAAATGCAATAATCCCAGTTATTTTGGCCAGGGGACAATCAAGAAGTAATTATAATATCGTTCATGGATTTTAAAAAAGGGAAAAATTAAGGAGTAACAAAAAGGGTGCTCACACACTGGGGAAACGAAAGGGGTTGCGAAAAAATAGTGCAGATAGTTAGTTCAATGCAGCAGTCAGTTGTTTGAACAAAATCACCAAGAATGAAATAATCTCATATCTAAATAAGGTATTTTATAAAAAACATACACTATACTAAATATGCACCTATTCAATTACGGGCTTCTTCATTCATTCTGTCTTTGACCAGATCCTATCTTTTTAATGTCATTCCAGCCCTGCTTTTCCCTATAAAAATGTGCTTCGTGGCCCAAATCCACTTACTGGTTCCTTCTAATCATTTTTTCAAACCACCTTGTGCTTACTAGTTCCTCTCTTTTTCATGTTAGTCCAGCCCTTCTTTTCCCTATAATAATGTGATCCAAGGCCCAACTCTACTTACTGGTTCCTTCTGATCATTTTGTCACACCACCTTGTTCTTGAAGAAAATAAGGAATCTGTTGTGCCCCAACTGAAAAAATATAATCCCTTTTCAACTCTGGTTTTTATTTAATTTGAATTCTTCCATGTTTCTTTTGATCAATGTCCCCTTCTGGATTGTTTTTCCCAATAATGATGGCTAACCGCATAATCACTAGTTTTTAAAATTGTAATGTTTAACTAGAACCAAATTATTATTTTAATATTCGTTACATCTGCCTTTTTTCCCTTTTAATATGATGATAGAAAGGAACTGAGGTAAATATTTCATTGTATATTGTTTATATGTTTGCCACATTGACTTTGTGAGAATATATTTGAGGTTTACAAAATGGTTTTAAAATGTAAAATCGTATTAGGTTTTCAATTGTAAGATTATTTTTTGTGCAATGGAAGCATAAACATATTATATAGACACCTAAATTTTATATATAAAATATTATAATCACTATGTATTTAAATTTATATATTTAATATTTCAATCACCATGTATTTATGTGTGTTAGTCATGACAATAATATTCTTTTAAAACAATATTATTAGTAGGCAACGTATTATTAGTAGAAGATAGAGTTTTTACATATATATTAATTCATTAAGGTTGTTGTGGAAGGCCATGATATTATTAGTCTCTTTAGAAGGCCACAAACTAATACTATTTGGATATTACTTGTCGCTAATATTTAACAAAAACAAGAAAGCTATGACAAAATTAATGGGTGATAAGGTATAACAGAATACCATATTTGTAGCTTAGTGATCAATACTCATGAAGTTATACGCCACTAAAAAACTACCACATTGTAATATTTGGGACATAGTGGTCACTAGGATTTAACAAAATAAAGAAATATATTGCGAGTCAAGCATCTGCTAGGTACTCTCGTAACATATTATTTGGAGCTTAGTAGTTGCTAGGGTTTCAAAAAATAAATAAAGATATTTTAAGTCTAGCATTTGTTAGTTATTTTCGCAACATATTATTTGTACCTTAGTGGTCGCTAGGATTTCACAAATTAAATTAAGGCAATATGAACTTAGCAGCCTCTACATACTATAACAACATAATATTTTTAAAAATATTTCTACAGGATTTATCATTTTAAAAGAAATTAATTTCAGCTTACTGACCGCTAGCCTTTATAACGATGAAATAATTTAAGCTTAGCATTCTTTAGGATTTAACACATAATATTTGGGGAATAGCGGTCACAAGAATTTAACAGATTAAATTAAGATTCCAAGAGGCTAGCATCTGCTCGAATATGTGTATTCATAATGTTTTCAAGTTGTTAGTGGTATTCTTTAACAAATCAAATTAACAAATTTTGAGCTACATGGCATCCATTTGCATCCACAATATAATATTTCGAGCTTGGATATCTCGAGCATTTAACAAGATGAAGTATGAAATTTTTATCTTGTCATCTGTTATCTTATGTTGCAACATATTATTTGAAGATATATTGTCATGAGGATTCAACTAAAAACATATCATATATTGCAAGCTTAGCGGCCGCTAGGTTATGCCTGGAATTTTTTTTCTAAGTTTAGAGATTGGTAATAAACAACGGATATCATGATGTTATACGCCACTAAGACACTACCACAAAATATTATTTGGAGCTTAGCGTCCGTTATGATTTCACAAAATAAAAAAAGATATTGTAAGTATAGCATCCGCTAGGTATTTTTGGAGCATATTATTTATACCTTAGTGGTCGCTAGGATTTCACAAATCAGATTAAAGTAGTATGAAATTAGTGGCCTCTACGTACATGAAAAAACATAATATTTAAAAAAATATTTCTATAGGATTTAACATTTTAAATGAACTTGATTTGAACTTAGTGGCCGCTAGCCTTTACAACAATGTAATAATTTAGTCTTAGCGTTTGTTAGGATTTAACACATAATATTTGGGGCATAGAGGTCACATGAATTTAACACATTTAATTAGGATTCCAAGAGGATAGCGTCCGCTAGAGTATGCATACTCATAATGTTTGTAAGTTGTCGGTGATATTCTTTCTCAAATTAAATTAACAAATTTTGATCTACATGGCATCTAGTTGCTTCCACAATATAATATTTCAAGCTTGGATGTCTCGAGCATTTAACATGATGAAGTATGGAATTTTTAGCTTGGAGTCCACTGTCTTATATTGCAACATAATATTTGAAGATATGTTGTCACTAGGATTAAAATAAAAACATATTAGATATTACAAGCTTAGGGGCTGCTAGGTTATGCCTTGAAATTTTTTTATGAGCTTAGAGATCAGTACTCAAAAATGGACATAATGAAGTTATATGCCACTAAGACACTGTTGTAACATTTATTTGGAACATAGTGGTCTCTAGGACTTAACAAAGTAAAGAAATATGTTGTGAGTCTATCTTCTGCTAGGTATTTCCACAACATTTTATTTGTGTAATGCCTCCCTTAATTTGTAAAGAAATGAGATAAAATAAATAAATAAATAATAGATAAATTATAGATAAATAAATTTAAAAGAAATAATAAAAAAATAATAATAAAATCAAAAATCCTGTAAAGGGGGCGGGCTAGGGAAAACCCTTTCCACATTTTTAGAAACGCAAAACCTGCAATGCGTTGGGATAGGAAGCAAAGTGGCTGGTTTGGGGGCGCAGAGTTCTGCACGCCAATATTGAGTTTGTTGAAGAGGCCTTGGAAACTTCCATGCAAATGCAACGATTCAGGCAAACCAAACTCCACAAAATGCCCAGCATGCGCCCAGGCCGCGCCACTCTCACCACGTGGAAAATGGTGCAAAAACGAAGGCGTTTTTGGGTCTGTTCTTTTTGCACGCGCCCAGCACTCTTCCAACACGCGCCCAGGCCTGCGTGGGTTCTAGAAAATAAAGAAAAAACAAAGGAGATTTTTCTGTTGTGGCTGTTGCAAACGCCCTAATAGTTTTTCATGTAAAAAAATGGAAAAATGTGTGAATAGTTTGTCTAAAGGCGTGGGAAAGAAATGCAGTTCCATGGACTGCAATGATTTCGGGTTATGCACAAATTAGTTGCAAAATGTGAAGGCTTTCACCACGCGTGTGAACTGTTTGACAAAATACCTGAAAGATGTGCGGTTTTCTAGACTGCTATGATAGCAAGCATGCAAAAAAATGGGTCTGTTAAAAAGGCACACGAACTGTTTGACAAAATGATTCAACGAGAGGCATTCTCGTGGACTGCAATGATTTGTAGGGTATGCACAAAATGGCCTTCTTGATGAGGCTGTCCGCCTTTCCAATACAATGCCTGTGAGGGACGCGGTCTCATGGAATGCATTCATTGTAGGATGCTCACAGAAGTGGGCTTCTTGAAAGGGGCATGGAGATTTTCAAGCAAATGCAATTGGCAGAGGTAAAGCCAAACTCAGCAACCTTTGTCAGCTTCCTCCCCACTTGTGCAAAAATAAGAGCTTTAGAATTGACCATGGAAAACCATCAAGGCATAAAAAAACAAGATGTTTTGTTTACAATGCAACTTCCTTGATAGACGTGTATGTCAAATGGTGGAGTTGTTAATGCTCGTGATTTAGTTGACGAAGTGCCCAAGCACAACACTGTACCCAAGCCTGCGGTTTCGACCGGCTTCGTTTTCCAGGCATGGTCCTTCTTCCCTTACCTCTCATAATTCTCGTGTTTTAGTTCTCTTTTGCAATTAGATTGAAATTGAAATTATTAGGATTTTAAAATACACTTAAATGTCTCTTCAACTCTTTCAAAACAATAAAGTGTCGTGTTGCAACTCTCGAAGCCATTATAACTCGCCTGCTTTAAACCACGAACTATCACCCTCGCTTCGAGATGACCTAGAAAACTCTTACTCTTTTGACCTATTCAATATCGTTTTATCAACCAAACAAACTTGACTCTTCATTGATTAAGATGACCTTCTTCCTACTTAAAATAGTTAAATTTTGCTATTTTCAGAGACTCACTAAGTACCCTTCGCAACTCTGGAAACGAGATGTGAAGTTTCATTCGGGTACCTTGGTATACGAGGAGTCGCCTTGATTTTTGGTTTGACCCGAAATGATCATGTGACATCATTTTGACGCCCTTATAGGAGCCCTGTAACACTGGTTTACAACAGTAGAAAGTCGTTAAAACTAGAAAGTTGGCTTTCGTTTTGGATCGCCATTTGAAAACTGGAAAGAGAAATCACTTCTCGTCTTCACAAACCTCTAGCGATTATACTAGATAAATGCATGGGACATTCAGTATAGGAAAGAAAACTTTTCGGGATAGTTTGGCGAAGCCATTTTACAGGCCTCCGATCGCAGTTTGACGAGGTCAAACTGGTCCATTTTTTGTTTTGTCGCTCCAGAAAACTTGTCGCCGTTTGAACATGGTTTTCTAGTTCTCCTTTCCATCAACTCTGACAAATTATCCTTATATAGGGGAACTACTAGGAAGAGTCTCGTTGTGTGCGCATCCGTCAAACGTCGTTTGGGACACGGTTTCTAGGCCATTCGAGCTAACTTTTGTCTCTTTACAACTGGGTGAACTACGACCAGAGGTCCCGGAAAACTAGCTGCCAAACGCAAACCGTGCGCTATTTTTCAATTCCGTCAGTTGCTATGAACTCTTAGTATATCCGGGAACACGTAGCAAAGTTGATCGTGGAGGGCGTTCTCATTAGAAGGTAACTTTTGGAAGCAGTTTCTTAGCCTCCGAGCCCGTTGTGAACGTTTTTGTAATTAGTGAGAAAATGTAAAAGTAGAAAGTTGCGGACCCTCGTAGGGTTGCCAAATCCCCTTTGGAAACTTTCATCACACGTAAATAACTGTTTAAAACACTAGAATGAAACTCGTTGTGTGTATTGGAACTTTAGACAAAATGATATTTTCTCTCTCTTCCTTTCTCTCTCTCTCTCTCTTCTGAGTTTATAAAATGAAGAAAAAAAAATGAAATGCAATGATTACATGTTTCTAGGTTTTATTTTTATTTCGATTGCATATTGTAGTTATTGTCAGATGTAAATGGGAACTGAAAAATGATAATTATGATTGTTTTAGGGTGGATGCCATGCCAGCGATTTATCGCTGATATCATGCTCACGTGGGTTTTGCAGGATGGATGAATGACGACTCAAAGGGCGATGTGTAATTTAATTATTATTATTGTAATTTTTATAGGTCATTGTAAAATGAATGACTGTGTATTTGTAGTCTCTTGTTATTGAAAAGTTATAAATGAAATTTGTTAATATGTATGACATGCCAGTTTTAGGGATACTTAGGAAATGTGCCTCTAATCACCAGTCTAATTTGATTTTAGTTGTGTATAAAAAAAAGGGGTTTGATTTATATACAAAAATTGAAATTGAAGTTAAGATATTGTGGTACCTTCTCAGTATTCAATAAACGATTAAATTAATTATTGGGCTACCTTCTTACATTGCAGACACATTAAAGAGTTTTAACGGGAACACTCAACCCTAATAAAATATTCGTGCATAACTTGCCTGTATGTGTGATCCCGTTCTACCAAATAAGAAAATTAAAGCCGAAGAACAACCTTAAACTTTGCACTTGATGAGACCTCATAGGATAGTTAAATAAAACCCCTCGTTGGTGTATACCGTCATAGTCCTTTTGACTAGCGACTTTATTGCGAACCCATATTTAGGAATGTCATGGTCCAACCTATCTGGAGTATGCGGTTTCCTTTTAGATTTGGTAGTCGCGGGAATAATGTACCCTCTTCAGGTCCGATACCAGGCTGAGTGTTGAAGACCGCCTTAGGAGTCACCTTATGAGTTCTTGTTCGAATGATCGACTAAGTGGTGCTACCTTGGTTTCTATCAAAATCATCTTGGCATTCTCTTGAATGTGGTTTAGTACAATTATGTCCACTTGCCTTAAAATCACATGTAGTAGAGGCATAGATCGCTAGGTGCATTTTGGAATTAAACTAAACCCTAGTGGTTTTGTCTACTGGCTTGTGGGTAGAAACTGTATTTTAACCCCTTGTATGCGAAATTGAGTGGAAAGATGTTGATTTTAGAGAACCTTAGAAATTGTAATCTTGTCCCTTAATCCCTTGTTATGTCATTTATGGCATTAAGGAATAAAGAAAATTCCTTATGCGGAATCGTGAAGTGTAGTGACATGGGATCTTCGTGTACATAGATCACTTGTGTTCATGTGTAGTTTATTATGCTCCTAGCCTTATACCTCTTCAAGATGGTAGTCAAATACTTATGTAACTCCTGATTTCACAACAATGCTATGAACGAGACCATAGTGCGATGTATAAGCATATCCTAAGATGAGAACGAGATTTAAGATTAGGATGGAGGTCACTCATGAAGTCCTTAAAACTTAATTAAACAAAATCAAATGTTTCAAAGAATATGAGTCACCTTGGTGCTACCAAACTATGAGAAAACAAAAGATATGTATATATAGATATATATAAATCTTGTTGGAATTCAATAAGTTTCAAATTATAATAATAATGGTAGAGAAATAAATTCAGTGTGAATCGAGAATCATTTTGGTGCAAGGTTGCCCTGTATCTAATATCTCTGTCAAATCCTTTGATTGTGTTTTGGGCATCAAGTCACTTTCGTTTGAGTTGTAAGGGTAAAACTGTAGGCATTTAATAAACGTTGGAGAAGAATATTTTTGCATAATAATAGGATAATTAAGTACTAGTATGTAATTTGATTTATGCCAAATATGTATGTCAGTTATGGAAATTTATATAAAGTATAAGAAGCCAACTTGAGAAGGTGGAATTGTTTTTTTTAACTGCGGAACAAAACTTAAGAAAATTTAGGTGGACAAACGAGGAAATTTGTCCTTTCTCGAAATGTCCTTGGAATGTTAACTTTAACCAAAAATACAGTTAAAGTAATGATATGTTGTGGGTTCTCCATTCCTTTAGACAAGTTTCTTGTGGTTGAGTCTTTCCTAGTATTCGTTCAGTGGGAAGAGTGTGGTATCAACATGTCGATGTCACCTGCATGTGTCTATGTGAGTCGATGACTTATTTGATTTTCACATGTGTGTCGAGTTTTGTACTTGGAGCCCTTACTGTGTTGTGTTTCGTGAGGAATGTAAGTAAAAAAAAAATTTATCCTGGTATTTTTCTGCTGTATTTGGGTGCGTAAAATGTGGGCACTACAATTTGTACCTTAGCAGTTGCTAAGATTTTACAACTAAAATTAAGGTAGTATGAAAATATCAGCATCTACATACTGTAACAACATAATATTGTAAAAATTATTTCTAGAGGATTTAAAATTTTAAATAAAATTGATTTGAGATTAGCAGCATCTAGCCTTTACAACGATGTAATAATTTAAACTTAGCATTTTTTAGGATTTAACACATAATATTTGGGGCATAACGGTTGTAATAATTTCACACATTAAATTAGAATTCCAGGAGGCTAGCGTCTGCTATAGTATGTGTACTTCTAATGTTTTTGAGGTATTCTTTAACAAATAAAATTAACAAATTTTTAGCTACATGACATCTATTTGCTTCCACAATAGAATATTTGGAGCTTGGATGTCTCGAGCATTTAACAAGACAAAGTATGAAATTTTTATATTGGCTTATACTATCTTATGCTACAACATATTATTTGAAGATATGTTGTTGCTAGGATTCAACTAAAAACATATCAGATATTGCTAGCTTAGTTGCTGCTAGGTTATTCCTTGAAAACATTTTCTGAGCTTAGAGATCAGTACTCAATAATGGATATCATGAATTTATACACCACGAAGACACTTCTGCAACATATTATTTAGAACATAGTGGTCACTAGGATTTTAAAAAGTAAAGAAAGATATTGCTATTTTAGCGCTCACTAGGTATTTTTGCAACATATTATTTGTACCTTAACAATTGCTAGGATTTCACAAATTATATAAATGTAGTATGAAATTAGTGGCCTCTACTTACTGCAACACCATAATATTTGAAACAATATTTCTAGAGGACTTAAAATTTTAAATGAAATTTATTTGAGCTTAGCAGCCACTATCCTTTACAACGATGTAATAATTTAAGCTTAGTGTTTGTTAGTATTTAACACATAATATTATGAGCATAGTGGTCACAAGAATTTAACACATTAAATTAAGATTCTAGTAGGCTAGTGTCCGCTAGAATATGTGTACTCATAATGTTTGCAAGTTGTCAGTGGTATGCTTTAACAAATAAAATTAATAATTTTTGAGCTATATGGAATCTAGTTTCTTCCATAATCGAATTTTTTGAGCTTGGATGTCTCGAGCATTTAACAAGACAAATTATGAAATTTTTATCTTGGCATCTGTTATATTATGTTGCTACATATTCTTTGAATATTTGTTTTCACTAGGTTTCAACTAAAAAACATGTCAAATATTGCAAGCTTAACAGCCTCTAGGTTATGTCTCAAAAAAATTTTCTGAGCTTAGGTATTGGTACTCAACAATAGATATCATGAAGTTATATGCTACTAAGACATTTCCGCAACATATTATTTGGAGCTTAGTGGTTGCCACTAGGATTTCACAAAATAAAGAAAGATATTGTAAGTCTAGAATCTGTTAGGTGTTCTCATAACATATTATTCGTACTTAAGTGGTCGATATGATTTCATAAATTAAATTAAAGTAATATAAAATTAGTGGCATCTAGGTACATGCAACAACATAATATTAAAAAAAATTCTACAGTATTTATAATTTTAAATGAAATGGATTTGAACTTAGCGGTGGCTAACCTTTACAATGATGTAATAATTTAGGCTAAACATTCATTGGGATTTAACACATAATATTTGGGGCATAGAGGTTCCAAGAATTTAACACGTTAAATTAAGATTCCAGGAGGCTAGCATTCACTAGAATATGTGTACTCTTAATGTTTGCAAGTTATTGGCAGTATGCTTTAACAAATCAAATTAACAAATTTTGAGCTACATGGCATCTAGTTGCTTCCATAATAGAATATTTCAAGCTTAGATGTCTTGAGCATTTAACAAGACGAAGTATGAAATTTTTAGCTTGGCGTCCACTAACTTATGTTGCAACATATTATTTGAATATATGTTGTCGCTAGGATTCAACTAAAAACATATTAGATATTACAATCTTAGCAACCGCTAGGTTATTCCTCAAAAAAATTTATGAGCTTAGAGATCAGTACTCAACAATGGATATTAAGAAGCTATACGCCGCTAAGACACTACCACAACATATTATTTGGAACATAATGGTCATTTGGATTTAATAAAATAAAGAAATATAATTCAAGTCTAGCTTTTATTAGTTATTGCCGCAACATTGTATTTGTACCTTAGCGGTCACTAGGATTTCACAAATTAAATTAAGGTAGTATGAAATTATCTGCCTTTACATACTGCAACATAAAATTTTAAAAAAAAAATCTATAGGATTTAACATTTTAAATTAAATTGATTTGAGCTTGGTCGCTAGCCTTTACAATGATGTAACAATATAAGCTCATTGTTTGTTCAGATTTAACACATAATATTTGGGGCATAATGGTCAAAATAATTTAACACATTAAATTAAGATTCCAGGAGGCTAGAATCTACTAGAATATGCACACTAATAATTCTTGCATGTTGTCAACACTATGGTTTAACAAATCAAATTAAAAAAAATTGAGCTACATGTTTTTAGCTTATCATCAACTATCTTATGTTGTAACATATTATTGTAAGATATGTTATCACTAGGATTCAAATAAAAACAAGTAGGATATTGCGAGGTTAGCATTCGGTAGGTTATGCCTCGAAAATATTTTCTAAGCTTAGATTTTGGTTCTTAATAACAAATATCATGAAGTGTTATGCCGCTAAGACATTTTCGTATCATAATATTTGGAACATAATGGTAGGATTTAACGAAATATAGTATAAAACACATATTATTTGAAGATATTATGACATAGATATGTCTTAGCAACATATTATTTGAAGATATGTTATCGCTAGGCTATTATGAACTCTTAGGTTGTTAAGACACTGCCACGTCATAATAGTTGGAACATAGTGGCAGTCAGGATTTTAAAAAATAGAGAAAGATATTTCAAGTCTGTCATGCACTATGTATTACCACAACATATTATTTTTATTTAATGCCACAACAAAAATTTTGGAGCTTAGCGTATCAAAACAGAAAATGCATGTTTAGATAAGTATAACATTTGGAATATATACATGATCATTGTATCAATTATAAATAATTTTCTATTAACTTTTTATACATATCACAGTGCTTTCCACCCTATCTCATGTACTACAATATATGATTCACTATGGTTTTTCATTAACTACAGGGTGTTGTTGATCTAAGACCGTATGAACGGTTGCTTCCTAGGTTTGTTGCTCTCATTCGGGACTCGTTTTATCATCTCGATGTCATGCTTCCTCAAAATATTTTTTGCAAATTTGAGAATATATTTTTATCTTTTCCATATCTAAAATCATGCTTCTATCTAGTACAACAAACTTTTCAAGAAAATCCTTTTGACAACCACATGCTTTTTTGGCAATTTCCTTCAGTGTCTATATGTTTTTCCCCTTTTTTTGTAAACAATCTCAATGACATGCAAAGTTTCTCCTTTGAAAATTAACCATGAATTTCTTAAGGGATGTCATGAAATATTCATCAAAAATCAACTCATGGTTTCCTTTAAATATTTCCATGATCGAAGCTTCTATGAAAACATGATTTCCTCTCGAAATAATGTCATCAAATTGTAAATAAAGTTTTCTTACTTTTTCATTCCATTCCCTTAGTATTTTCTTTGTATAATTATCATATTTCTGGCATATACCAATATCATCCATGGTCATAGTTGTAGGGTCTTTACAAATGCCTTTTTCAATGACCTGCCCAATATGTGTTGATTTTTTTTGCAATGATGTCATTCATGTAATGATTTTTTCATTTTTTTACGAAGAACAATTCTTCCTACTCCTTTGCATGGATGTAATTCTTTATATTATTGAACAAGACATATAATGCCTCTTCTACATTAGAAACTATACCGGGAGGAACTGTAGCCTGTAATTGAGTTTCAAGATCTTTAATTCTAGCATGTACTCCCCTCAATACTTCTATGAATTCTTTTGTTGTAGACCTTATCAAGGATTCTTGATCTCCCTCATATTACACCACTTGAGATCCTTTGGCTTTCCTTTTCTTTATAAGAGTGAAGAGGTCTTCTGAAGTTTCATGCTAAATAGTGGCTTATTGGGTTGACATATTCTTTTTGGTTACCCTTTTCATAGTTCCCATCCTTGTATTGAATTCAATGTTCACTAGGATCCTATTATGCCTCCCAATCTAGATGTTCTTTTTAGGAAATTATGAATTTCTCTACCCAATTGTTTCTCGCTTGTTGTGAAGTGGAGGGAGAAGATTGAAAGGGTTGCATTGGGGATTTTCTATCTAGAATTTCAGTTTGTGTAGTATCCTCTTCTTCATTTGATGAAGTTAAGGCATATGTGACCAAATTTGGAGATTTATTTGGTTCGGACAAGACTTCTCGAAACTCAAATCGAGATCATTTGGTGGAGATAAGGGAACACAGGGTTGTTATGAATATCTTGAATACAAATATTTTTTTCTCTTTGTAACCTCCTTTTTAATAATTCTCTTGGAGGTGGAACTACCCATGTCTCCTTCATATTATGTTAAATAAGGCTATCTTGTGTTTGAGTAATCCATACCCAGTCATTATCATCATGCATGTGAGCATACATTATATTTAACTATCTTTTAAGTGAATTAAGCTGTTGGGTAACCCTTTTCCTTTTGTCATGTTTCATTAAAGGGTGTTTGGGGAGATGAAATGAATTTTTATGGGCTGAGGAAGCCTTCAAATTGGCCACATATTAAATTTTTTCCATCCCACATAGACTAGGAAGGAGGGATATGTTTTAATATTCTTCTCCTTACACTTTAACGCAATGTCATTGCAAATATAATATGCAACCTCGTGTTCTGCCAATTTTTTTGGGTCATAATATGGAAACTAAATAGGATGTGTAAGGATCCCCTTGATTATGATAATTGTATATTTTGGATAGAATAATATGACACCCATTATCCTTATGAATTAAGGATTGCATCAGATATTCTCAATGTTGTCATTTCATGTAATTGTTGGTAGAGAGTAGGATACAAATAAGTGCATATATCTTGAATATGTGATCTGAAATGATGGACATACAAGTCTAAATATTGCTAATTTACCTTCAAAGGGATCAAAATATATCATATTTTATTGAAATCCATACATTCAATAATACGAAAGATAACATTGAGAAGATAGGAAGACATGTAAAATGATTTTCCTTTGTCGATGAAATTATTTATTTGTCTCACTAAATTGAGACAGAGCACCTGACCTAAGGAGGGAATCTTGTCCTCATCAATAATAAAATAAATGGGATCCACGAAAAATCCACCTTAGAGATTGAAAAATTTCTATATAGTGTATTCATGAGTGTCATGCCAATACGAACTCCTGATCTAAACCTTTTGATAAGGTTATCGGATGGATTAGAATCATCCATATTATCTAATGGGACAAATTCCCAACTCTAAAAAACATCTCTTACTCTCGTTTGGGCCATCCAAGACTCGTGTGTGTTTGAGTTGTATAATAGCTCTCACTTTGGAAGTTTATAATAACTTTTGTATTCATTTCCGGCAAACAAACCTATTCTCCTTTTCCCTGATTAGAAAATAATGACAAATCCTCATACTTTGCATGACGTAGATAGGAAGTAATCACTTATAGAAATGGAAACACCTCTAGATTAGTAGTAATTAAATGGATACCAGTTATTTTAATCACCCTTACGTCTCAGAACCATAGCACTTGGTCTTCCGGTATACCCATTATGTCTATGACATCAACATCAACACTTTCATTCTAAATTACAGAATATAGAGTTTAGTAATGCTGAAATTCATCATGTAAGGAAGATGGATCTAACATTGTATCTCTTATTAATCTACCATCCTCGTTGGAATATAAATAAGTATCTACCATCAACATTTCCCACTCTCTCTCCTTGATGAAAAATTAAAGGGCCATGAATGTTACATACATCATTAAAAAAAAATTACCGAGACAAATGACATAATTGATTTTACGGAAACATTCATATGTCCCTTACTATGAATATTGAGTAATCTTAGAAAATAATTTCCACATAAAATATTGAAGTGTTGATCCTAACGGTCTTTAGGGTTAATAATTACTAAATATATAGAGCTTAGCGGTCGCTATGGATTATTCACGGAATCACTATTAATGGAATGAGAAGAGCGTGGTTGTACATGAACCACTGACGGTTCAAGGTATATGTAGTTTTAACCATGGAATTTTTTAGGTGTCACTCCATTAAAAAATATTAGTACAATGATCTAATTCTGTCAATATAAGCACTCTTGCGGCTTCAGTACTTACGTAGTTCAGATCCTAGTGATTGCTAAGTTAAGAAACTATGTAAAATTATTCATGACAATAAACATGTAACATATTTTGGAAGGATTATCCATTGTCTGATAACCATCCACATTGTGTAGATAACATGAAAGAAAATTTTAAAAACATATATGTTAGAGAGAGCGAGGATTTAATTTGACATATGAATGGGAATTTTTTAACATTACTTGTTGGTATTTAACAGTAATTGAATGGACTAGCATAAAAACCATTAAGATTTAATTTTTTAAATTTTGAGCAGAGTGTGTGAGAAATACAAAAAAATAATAGGTCCAAAGGTTACTAAGTAAAATTTGTTAAACAAAAAAATATGTAGTTGTCCCATAACAAATTTTGCAAAGAATAACCTAGGCCCCCCAAAGACCTAACAAGTTTAATTTCAAATCGAGCATTGGAGTATGCCGTAATTCACATCTGTTTATAACAAAAAATTCTTCATAGCCATGAATCTCCATTACTAATTGAAATAAATGACATAAAGACCACTAGGATTTTTCGATTCTCAATTAAAAAAGATATATCAATTAGAAAATCATTATCTAGCCTATTGGCCTCAAGGTTCTCGACATCACCTCTTGTGTTTTTAATCACTATCTCTACACTTTTGAATTGAATAAAAATCCTAGTGAATGCTGTAATTTCTTAATTTCAAAATAATTTTTGAATAAAAAATCACTCTTATTGTACCAATCACCGGTTGTACAAATTTAGAATAATTATAATTATCAATGACTATAATTGTATCAAATTAGTTGCATTTTACCTAGTGGATCCAATTGCTACACTACTTTCCATCGAAGGGATCAAGAATTTCTCTTCGTATCAAATAAAATTCTTAACAACCACTAAGCTCCATTACTAGTCTACCTTAGTGATCGTTGGGCTTCTATCATTACCATTTTCTATTGTAATCACTATCTATTCAACTTTGGATTGCTAAGTTCAGAAACTATGTAAAATTTCTCTTGAAAATTCATACACAACATATTTTGGAAGGATTATACATTGTTTGACAACCATCCACATTATGTATATATAATTCTGGTCTAAGTTTGTCAATACAAGTAATCTTGAGGCTTCAGGACTTATGTAATTCAGATCCTAGAGATGGATACGCTCATCCACAACTAAATATTTAGAGATTGGCCATATCTATGTATTATCCACCAGATAACTATTATTAGAATGAGGAAAATTTCTCCAATCTTTAAACTGGTGGGGTGTCAAGATATACGTAGTGTTGATCTTATTGGTCGTTATGTTCAACCACAATAAATTATTTCGAGATTATTTGTATCTATGCTTATTTCAAAGCCCAAATATTATTGTGATGAGTAATAGAACTCCAATCCTTGCACTAATAAGGGGTACAAACATAATTATTTATAATCCTAGTGATCTCTAGGGTTAGCCGCAACATATTTTTTTTAGAGTAACAGTTTATAAGAATCATTAACATATAAATACGTACTTCTTATCATATTTGTTACTACTATTATCCGCAAAAATATACCTTAGCTTAGTGGTCTTTAGGCATCACTAATAAGAAAACTAATAATGCATTAACAAGAAAATATATAAAGCGTAAATGTTCAATAACATCTACCTTGACAAAATATTTTGAACTTAGCATTAGCTAAACACCATTCAATGGAAATCTATCATTGACTTAAGAAAAATTTTGTAATACATGTATTCATAAGGGATTAACATTTACTTATGTCTGATTAGTTCGTTGCAGGATCATGAATACATATTATTTCTAGGCATCATTCACAAACTTACTATTAATGGAATGACCGAAACAATGTTGTATAAGCACCACTTAGGGGTCAAGATATACATTTTTTAACCATGGTGTTCATTATGCATCACTCTCGTAAAAGTATTAATGAATTGAGAAAATTATGTCAATACAAGTACTCTTGAGGCTTCAAGTCTTACTTAGTTGAGATCCTAGCAGTCCCTAAGTTGATCAACAATGAAATATTTCAAGATTGGTCATATCTAGGATTCTATTCACGTGAAAACTATTATTAGAATGAGAAAAATTTCTACATTCTTTACAATGGTGAGGGGTCAAGATATACATAGTGTTGATCTTAGCAGTTGCTAAGTTCAACCACAACGAACTATTAAAACCTTCTCTGTATCTAGGCTTATTACAAAGCACAACAATTATTGCAATGAGAAAAATAATTTCAATCTGATCACTACTAAGGGGTATAGACATAGGTTTTTCTTATCCTAGTGGTTTGCTAAGGTCAGCCGTAACATATTTTTTGGAGCTTAACGGTGTACAAGAATCATTAACAAATAAATACGTTCTTCTTATCCTTTCTAATACTACAATCATCCAAAAGGATATACCTATAGCTTAGTGGTCACTAGGCATCATTAACAAGGAAAATACTAATGCATTAACAAGAAAATATATAAATATTAGTTGTCAATAACATCCGCATGGATAAAATATTTTGAAATTAGTGTTAGCAAAACACCATTCAATGGGCATCTATTTAATTAATTATAGTTATATAATCTCCTAGGTCATTAAATATCACAATGAGTAGTCAACACATATGAAATTCTATTCCTAGCAGTCTCTAAGCTCAACCAAAACAAAATATTTACAAGCTTAGCAGTCGCTATGATTAGCATTGACAAAATAATTTGAATTTAATGTTCGTTGGACATCATTCACTAGACATCTATTATTAAACTAAGTTCCATTACATTTTTTCTTCAAGGGTCACGCATTTCTTAGCTCTCATTAGTTTGTTCCATGAATTATTTTGAGTCAAGTGTTGCACTAGATACCCTCATGAGGGATCAAGCCTTAACTAGTTCTCATACTATTTTATATAATTTATTGAAATGAAGATAAAAATTCCACATTTTAATTATAAATGAAATATCAAAAGAGATGATGATATATAATTAGTTAATAAATGAAGTCTCAAAGTACATTTTATAATTCTAATAAATATAATGAACACACTCTTTGTAGAGTTAGTATGAAAATACAGACTCCAGAGCCTATGTATAATCTCCCTTGTTATTAAACCTCATAATTTTTCATGATATCACATCTCCATATTTCCATATGCTTATTGTCACATTAAGAAAGAAAAGCCATGAAATCTTATAATTTTTAGAGATGATATATCATTAGCTAATTTAAATAAAACAACTAGAGCCTGTAATTTTAATCTCTAAATTTTGTATATGTCTTTCTAGAACTATTAATTAAGTGAAACATTATTCAAAATATCGTTTAGCCTAACTTCTCAAATAGTGTGTTTTATAATTCCCGATTGGTTGTGTTTCAAACAGGAACCTATATAGATGGTACTCTTTGCATTTTTGAGTTGATAGTCACATATATGTTTTTAAAAATTATTTCCAACAATTTCCTTATGTAATCAAACAATTACTATAAACAAGAAAACAATTACTATCTATGTTACTATTACTATTTCATCTATTGAAATTTACTATCATTATTTCATTACTACAATTTAATTTAAAACGAAATGTCTATAGAAACTGACTCCTAACTGTCCAAAATCCTTAAATGATTAACAACCCTAATTAAACAAAATATATTTTCCTCGGCCTTTTCAGCAACACCCATTTTGTTCACTTCCACTAATCATTTATGTCCATATTTAGTATTTTATGAATCATTTCTCAGTCCTCTTGTCAAAATTATATGCATAACATGTTTTACATTACTCGCAAGTGGGGTACACACATATTTCGTAAATCATTTAGGGATCGGAAAAAGAATGACAAAACAATGTCAAACCCTATCAGTTGAGAAGTGTTTCTCAAAGAGCATTAAAGAATAGAAATATTTGACTAATAGATGTAGAGATAATAGGGTTTTGTTGAAAAGGCTATGGAATATTCTACATTCATACAATTTAAAATTTTTGGAAGGAGCAAAGGTGAGAATGCATACCAATTTTTGATGCCTTCATGAAAACAAATCGTGACCAGAATTTTGGAAATTAAACCGTGATCAGATTTTCCAATGAATTATTATTCTTACGAAGTTTTCCCCTTATGCTAATGTTCCTTCTAGAAGCCTCACAAATTTAAGTGTCCTTGAAATATACTAAAAAATGACAATTTATAATTACATTGATCTAACACTTCCAATGGCCACTTTCTTCGACGCATGAATTACAAAAACATGCGGCTGCTGTTAATTTGGTTTATATTTAATGGGTGTCAAATGATGCATATATTTGGAATATCGTTTTGAATTTACTTTGTTTTATTAATGACCAATTAATTTTAGGTGAACCAAAATATTAACCATACATGACACACATAAAAATTATCAATATTAATAACAATATCATTAAAAGAACACCATGCTCATTGTCAATTTTATAATCTTTAAATTACATAGTGAGTATATAAGTATTCCATAATTTGACAATACTACCAATGATATGTGGTTCAATTGATGTCTCACATATTGAATTATCATATTTCAAATATCACACAAACTTTACAATGTTTGGTTTGATGACACTCTCAAATATTAACCGTATATGACACACATGAATATTATCAAAATTATCAACATTATCAACAAAAGAACACCATGCTCATTGGAAATATTATCTTCTATAAATTTCATAGAGATTATAAAAGTATTCCATACTTTGACTATACTACCAGTGATATGTGGTTCAATTGATGTATCACATATTGAATTATCAGATTGTCCTCAACAAAAATAAACATGTTTACCAACATCATTTTTAAATTTTTTTTTTATACAAAAAATATCTTCAGATGTGTGTGTCAATGATCTTGGTGGAACCCATGATGTTGATCGTTGGAATTGTTTTGTTATAAAAAGGAAGAATGTAAAATAGAGAAGTAATAGCTAACTCTAATGCATGATTTTTTTCATACACAATGTATACCATCTTTTAAGATGGAGTGAGTGATGCAATACTATATTACTATGGTTGAAAAAATTGTAATTTACCTAGGTAAAAAGACTTTCGACTTGAAGTTGTACATCCAATATTTTGTCCATTAGCTTTCTCTCTTGTTGCATTCTTTCACGCGCATGTTGAAGCCTTCCCTACTCAATTTCTTTCAATGTTTGACACAATAGATGCATGCTATTTTATATTACCTCTTTCAAATCTCCTTAATAGTTTATTTTTCTCTTCACACCTTTGATTTGAAATCCATTTTTATTCAAATGTATTTCTATCTTTGCTCCTTCCAAATATTCAATGTTCATAGAAGCTATTTCTGATTGCCCTCTCATGTATTTTATATAAGTATAAGTGGTTATGTTAACCCTCATTTTTCCATTAAAACCAATAACCTTGTGTGTTTTTTGTGTAATGTGATCCATATATTCATTAAAATTACATGTCCAATGTGTTTCCAATGTTGTGTTATCCAATTGTTTCTCCTTCTTTGGAGTTTTCTTCAACCTCTTCATCTTGTATTTTCATTGCATACCAATGAATGTTTTTCCACATATGTGATTCAAAGCATATGTTATATCATCCCAATGTTTCTTTCTGAGTTTTCCACAAATTAAATGCTTATACACCTATTCATATTTTGAAATAAATGTTTTCACATCATATTTTGACCACAACTCTACTTTTTATTATTTCATCAACTCCTCGTTATTTCTATCTTTTTCATATGCATGGGTTATTGAAAATATTTCTTCTAATTTTGAATCATCAACAATATATAGAGAATTTAGATCAATTTGTGAATGTGGAATGCAAGGATCCAGTTTTTGTGCACCACTTGTATTCTCTTACAAATTTGAGACACTATTTCCATCTAAGTTTGGCACACAGAAGTCCTTTACATGACAGTTTCTTAGCTATTTGTTGTGTTGAAAAACCCATATTGTCTGCATAGTTTCTTGGAGTTTATTTGAAAACTTGGGATTCAAAACATGAAAAAAAGGAAAATGGTGATATTTGCATGTCCTAAAAATTTATTAGTTACTATAAACAATCATAAATGAAACAATTTACATACTTCATCTTTTATGAAAACTTAATTTTATTTTTCATTTTCTAAAAATAAATATACAGGGGTTCCTACGCTCTGTAAATTCAAAGAATCAAAACATGTGGAGAAACATTGAAAATTGGTTAATTACCTACTACAAAATGTAATATTTATAATCACTATGAAATGGGTGTATAAAATGAAATTGGTCAAAATAAAATAACAATGCTTTACCTCTTTTAATTTTTTGTAACTCTGTTCTTCCCCCATTTGTATATGTGCTCCTTGTTTTGGTGTTGTCGCCTTCGAAATGAGTATAATTTTTTCATTTTATTAAATTAAATACATACGTTAAGAGAGTTTTTGTGGATTACAATTTAATATTGTACCACTTAATATTAAATGCAATATAAAAAAAATAAAAACATACTCTCAAGTGGCGGATTTTACATTATATAGTTTAATGACCATTTAATTTTTAGGGAAGCACCATATTAATTATGCAACATTTGACCTTAAAAAAAATTTAATTGTTATTAGATTATAAAAATCTTAATCTTTCCCTACACTGTGTGGTTTTATGGATAAAATTATACACACAATAGCAAGATCAAAAATTAAGGTAACATTTTTATAAAAAAATTTGTAATGTATGAAACCTAAAATTTGACATTGTATGAAACTTAAATTTGACATACATATATTTAATTAAAATTAAGTGTTTAATATTGATAATTATTAATAAAAAACTACGTAGCATGTGTTACTTCTACTCAATATTATATACAATTATTAAAAATAACTTATATTGTTAAAAGATTATGTAAGATATAAAAATCTTAGAAATAATTAATACATATAATAGAATCAAAGCATATACCACCATCATTAATGAACTAAAGACTAAACTTTAAATCTATACCATAAAATAAGCATAGCTATACAATTGGAGAGTTAAATACATGAACAATTTACTTCAACATAATATTAATGGCCCTAAATTTAAGTCCAAGAGGTCATTAGGCTATAGAAATTTTTTTACTAGAATGGAAGGTGAAAATATGCCCTTCAATATGCGAATGATCGTTATTCCAAGTATGAATTCTCACACTTCATCTTGAGAATTCTCTTACTTTGTCATGGAAGGTATTGAATGTCAACGTGCGAGGTAAATCACACTTTTTCATGTGATCTCCCTCACACCTCTTTGTGCAAGGGATTACACTTCATCATGTGAGGAATCACACTTGGTATATGTACAATGCCATGACTCTCTCATGCTACAATGAGTTATCACTGTCATGTCCAAGTGTGAGTTTTCAAACTTAGAGTTGTGCTTGCTTGCGCATTGAAATGTGATCACTAACTTTTTACCTCCCATTCTAGTCAATATTTGAATTTTAGCATGCAAAAAAAATTACGTCGTGATTTCCGCTAGGCTATAAAACTATTGAAATACATAGGGGAAAGAAGCCAATGACTATGCATAATCCAACGACTATGAGTGGTAATGTGTTGTATAGTACCAATAGTTATAAAAATCGATGTCAACATTTATAACTTTTATACTAAGAATTTAGAAAAAGGGTAGCCAATAACACAAGTAAAATTGAGTCACATGTACAAATCAACCAATAAAACAGTGACACATCAATTGTCCCAAAAAGGTGATTTCATTCACAAGTACGGGCCAATATTAATTTTCTATGTACTAAAAAGTACCTATTTTAAATCCCTTAGAAATACTTTTTCAACAAAATTTAAATGCACGAAAGAAAATTTTTGCATTATAAAAATCTTAATCTTTCCTCTACACTATGTGGTTTATGGATAAAAGTTACACACAACAGTGAGATCTAAGGGTGTAATACAATTTGTTATATGTTTAAATGTTTTGATTAAATGAGGTTTTAAAGATGTTTATATAAGATGTATATTTGTTTTTCTCATTGTGATTTCAATTCGCCATACTAATGTTAAAGATTTAAGTGTCCTTAGTACTAATTTTATCTTTTTATTTGTGGATACAGTTGAAAATGAACTTTGGTTTTGAAGATGGAGCACATGTGGATTTAATATCCAAAGGTGTGAAAGTTGTGGAGGGACTAGTTTATCCATCCAAAGATACACTCCATTGTAGAGATGTGGGGTCTATCTTATTCATTGTCACAATAAGTATTGTATTCAATGGCAAAGTGAGACTGTCATACAAAATCGATGATTGTGAAACCATGACAAAAATTCAAAACAAGGGATACTTTATCCCATAAGAAATAAGGAAAATGATTAATCTTGTGATTTAAAATGTTTCACATGTGGGGGGTGATGGCATTAAAAACATCATGAGTAGTGACTCATAGGATACATTTAATGAGGATGAGGGTTTGAATTCTAATAGTGATAGCCATTGTTTCACAACTCCTAAAGACAAGGATGAATTTTCTACAACCTACGTGGTGGTAAAATATAAGTTTCCTCAGAAAGAAGGTGACATAGCTGAAGGGTTTATATTCCTAGTACAAGAACAACATGTGATTTTTGGAGTGGTGTTGGGATGCACACACTTTAGTGTTTTTGTGGAGAATGTTATAACTACATGCAATGATTGTTATCCAAGTCTACAACGGAACAATGAATTTCCCTGGCCAATCAAAAAATTAGTTTATCTAGAAATAATAACTGCACTTCATGTGAATGGAAATTATGAACTCCAAGAAATAAGTTCCACATCAAACAATTACTTCAATTTGAAGATCAAGGAGGTTACTGCCAAGTTGATACATTTTTGTTCAAAAGAACATAAATTTGTTTCAGAAGCAACAATTACGAATTTCTATGAAGGATACAAGGTGCACTTTAGAAACTTGAATGGCAATACATTTGGGGTGCATGTTGATAATTTAATCACACCTTTTTTCAAGGGTTGCTCCATATCAGAAAGATCTCTCCTATCAGCTAATTATGCCATCAAGATGGTTCCGTTACATACGTAAGGATAAAATGAATTCTAGAAGAGTTATCAGTAAAAATTTGGAGTGCATTTAAAGATCCATTGCCTCAACTAGTATACCCAAATTCATGTGAATCCTCCATATGTAGTAGTAATGAAAACTTGATTAAAATACCTTACAGTGCCTAAAAAATCCAAAAGGTAAATTCTTCTCCATTTAGTATAGAAAAGGCAAGGGAAAATAATGAAAAATCAAGAGAATGTTTTTGCCTTTTTCCCTGAAGTTGAGAAAAAACCTTTTTGCAAGGAAGGATGTCTCTCCAATCTATCTCTCAGTGCTTTCAATCACAGTTGGAATTTAACTCTAGGTATGAATGAACGTACCATAAACACTTTTCACTTAATACATTCACTGCAAATGCTATCATTTGTGATCAAGGTCAAACTTTATAACATACAATACATAAATTGAATTAATTTGGAATGGATGTATGTAAAACTGCATGGTACAAATGTCATGGAATCCTGAAAAGAACATATTATAGATACAAACAATCTTAGATTAATGGTGAGAGGAGGGAAATAAATGGAAATACAGGAAAACAAAAATAAATTCCAAACATTTTCGTAACTAAAATGGTGGAAAATAATTCTGACATATCCCCACATATGTCTCGTTTAGTGGGACAAGATGGTACTAAAGTAACAATGAGACTACTACCTACATGTTATACTTTTTCTTACATGCTAAAAAAGTGTAACGTGGCCCTTTCACTATTGGACCTTCCTCCAATGTCACAATAAAATCTCAGTAAAATATGGGAAGAACATTTATCCCATGTTTCAATCAACAAGAACAACTTCTTCACCAAATGTGATGATTGCATAGAGCTTAAGAACAAATGTGCAATGACCTCATGTCTAGAAACACTAACACAAATAGATCAATGCCATAAATGGAAAAATGATTACATTAAAAGTTGTCATGTAACTTACTATGCACATATATTGCAATCGCAAAAAAATCCTAATGGTTATTTGAGAATTGTGCATGACAAAATGGATAAGATGAAAACTGAAATACCAAGGATAGGAAAAAAAGAAAAATCAATAAGAAAATTTATTATGTCCCCATCACCTTGACTGGTATGCTTCCTATAGTCATTTTTATGACCTTAAAATAATAGTCTAATCCAATGGGCGTTGTCATATCACCTAGCAGGTGCCGGGTACTCACCCGAGGCACGTGCGGGTGTCGATCCACTCCTTTATGTGAGTCTTGTGAGAATACATTGCTATGGATAGAAAATTAGATACATAGGGTAAAAGAAACATGCATTCATTTTGAGAGCTTAATATGAGCTATTATATCATTATACCTATCTTCATAACAAGAGAAACATCATATGAATAATAGATCTGATCCATACCATAAAAGAAATGTACTAGGTTTTACACACATGAACAATACATATTTAGAACAAAACCATATATTTAATATTGATCATATCTCAATAACCATATTACATTCACCAAGGCCATGATAGACCAATATATTAATGCAGATAAGATTCATGCATCAGAATTCCTAACTATGCTTCCCATATTACAACAAATTTATCATAGCCCTATCCCTCTAGGAAAGCTATCACTCCTATAGTCCTCTAAATAAGAACCTCAACTCTCTAGAACGTATTACTATTTCTGTAGAGCTTGACCTTTCCATTCTCTCTAGTCATGTTCTCTTCCTTCATAATGTCTCCTTTGTTTACCTGAGCATCCATATATATTTGTATTACCCACCGCCATGCCTTTCTAAAGTAGCAGATCGTTCACCAAGTGTCAAGGGGGTCTGTACGCCGAAAAAGTGACAAGCGAGTGTGGGAATCTACAGGTAACTCTTCCGCGTACCCAACCTCCCGAGGTCATGTTGAGATTATCGGTGACGATTGAATATGCGTAGGATGCAAACCAACTAGTTGGGCAGTCTAATGTCTTCGACATGCACTAATGGAATTTGTGAATCTAAGGCAAAGAAGGCCCTTCTAACGTGGACTGGTGTGATAGATCGATCAGCAAGGATGACTGCTCGAAGGCTCTAATCAATATCGAGTTCTGGCATGATTCGATCTATGGGTTGTGGAATACATGGAAAATGACCTGGGATAGTTTCGTGTATATCTCCAGATAAGGTCATATGGCGGATAATGAATACAATTGACTCTACGGATAATTCTCTGGCCTAGTCCAAAATTCTCTAGCTTTGTTAGCCGCTATATCTAGTAAGGATAGTTGTTCGATGATGATGGGTGGAAGTGGAGTGGACTGGAATACTAGTGTGCATAGGCCAGTGTCTATATCTGATTGACTTATGGATTCGTTAGGCTACGGGATTTGTGGATCATAACCATATATTCTTGGTTGTTGCAGTCCTGCTATGGTCATGTATGAAATCAAGTCCTAATCCCTAGTATCCAGTAATCGTATGCTTTCTCATTTTCTACGTTTAGACTCAATAACTGTGTGATTTTCTCAGAATATCTTACAGATGTTCATGCAACCTGGATTCTTAAACTAGTATCTATGTCTGTGAGAGTGTCTCCTGCATTTGGCTGTGGGACCAAAGGATCACAACTAAAGGTTTTTTCTCTCTCGAACCCTTCTACAGTCATGTGAATGTTTGCCTAGGGTAATCTGTAGTTTGGTTGATTTGACCAAAACGTGTGTGCTTCGTCGTCTTCTATATTTAATCCTCTCAACTGAGAGCTAATCAATTGTAAATCTGTTGTTGTTTGGAAGACTTGTATTCTAAGGTTCTGGTCTATGTCAACTATTGCTGTGACGAGGTTGGGTTGAGGCACGATTGGCTCAAATACGTATTCTCTGGGTTCCCGGGGTCCCGCGATTTTCATACAAAACAAAATGTAAATTTAACTGTAGTAAAACAAATTCTAACTATGTGGGATAAATCTAAAACATATATAACTTCTATTTCTCTATGATAATTTCTAAGAATTTAAGAAAAGTAGCTATTTAAATGTATCTAGAAATAACAACTAAATAACAATTTAAAACAAACAAGATAACCGAGTGTAGTTATTTTCCTGTGTAATTTATAGATTTATTCTAAACAAATAAAGTAGCTTATCTAATCTATCTGCAAGATTCTCGATCCTACCTCAGAAGTGAGGAGTGAATCATAGTTTCTCAGAAACTATCAATCCTCACAGCTTCCTTGGCAATATCAAGAATAGAATTTACTGAAACGAAGCAATTATCTACTCTATTTGATATGATTCTAAATAGAACTTTGAAAGATAGAACCTGGATTCTGTAGAACAGTGGTGAATCTAATGGTGTGTGTGATCTTGTCCCCTCAGTGTGATCTCCTCATTCTTTCGTGTTCACATGGATCCAAAAAAGTGTGTAATGCTAGCATGAACAGAGTAGATTTTGGGACAAATGTAGCTCAGAATGCAAACCGAATATAATGCGAGTAGGAGAGGGATAGTGCAAGAGTATAGAGCTTGGCTTATGCAATTCCTAGCAGGATTTATTGCGAGTCATGCAACATAAAGCGTCCAAAACCTGAAACTATCCTACTTGAGGAGCAAAACCTGCAACTTTAATGTCTTCCTAAGCTATTCTACTCTAATGGATTGGATAAAACAACAACACTATTTGCACAAGCTAGATATGTGGCTTACCAACAGCTAAACAATGCTAACTAAGCATGCAAAGAATTAAAACTATGGCTCTAAACAAAATAAAAGACTGAACTGTGAAAATCAGAGCATGAAAATGAATGAGGGGCTGACCCTTTGCTTGTGCACAAACCATTTACTTATAGCTTTTCATTCACCCAAAGATCAAAACCAAACTAAACTCTAAAACAATAAACAATGGCCAAACACTATTCCAGGGGACCAAAAACATAAATGCAAGCCTAAGTCGGCAAGGAAAGATGGTGAAAACGTTGATTTTTACGTGAGTCACGTTAAAACGCTTTCTAGAAAATGCGTAAAGGACCGCCGCTCTGAGCAGGGCGGCGGTTACAGGACCGCCGCCTTGATTAGGGCGGCGGTCACGAGACCGCCACCCATGTAGGGTGCCAGTTTCGTCACTAAAGAGAAAAAAGGCCAAGAAAAGAGAGGAAAAAGGAAAAACAAAGGACACGGGGGCTAAGCGGGGCATGCGGGATGTTAACGCACACTCAGAGAGCTTTTTCAGATCCCGAACACCTTGCGAGGAGACCTGTATCATCATTGGGGCACTTGTTGCGCTGTTCTGGCAGTACAGTACCTTACAATTTTGGGTACATACATATTGCCCCCTCGAAGAAGTGTTTTAGCCATGAAGAGGTGTAAAACGGTGGGTCCGAGTATGGAAGTCCCGAAACGGGAAATTAGAAGTTATACCTGACACGTCCGTGTGTCGAAATGACGCCATCCAAAATTCCTGCTAACTACAAAATGAAAAGAGAACTCAAGTGCAGATAGATACAAAAGTTTGAAAATAAACACTAAGAATAACAGGGAATGAGAACGTACCATTTGTGCGGGGATAGGAACTTACCTCCATCAGCGCTCCAAACCTGTGAAAAAGTCATTTTAAAACAAAATAGAGTGCTATATATATGAAAGTGGGCCCATTTTCCTATTCATTTGCGCGAGTCGATTTGATTGATTTTGAGCTCTGGGACCCACGGTGATGGTTTCTTGTGTGATTAGAGTCGAAACGTCCACAGCGAGATTGTGATCATGCCTCCACGTGTGGAACACCGACCTCAATGATCACAGGTTAGTTTTCTTCAGTTTATTGTTTTTCCCCCACTTAATTTTGAAATGCTAAATTCTTTGCAATGAGGGGGGGTATTTTTGAAATTTCTAGTGTTAACAGGTCCACCTAGGGGGGGCACCTACTGGGTAGGTTTTATTTTTAGGTCAAAAGGCCATTTTTTACACTTTTTAAGGCCTTTTAGGTTAAAAACCCGCGTGGGTTTTTAGACCACGACTGCCAGCTTGGCCAGGGTGGCGGTTACATGACCGCTGCCCTATTAAGGGTGGAGATTACACGACTGTCGCCTTTAAGGCAGTGGTTACAAAACCACCTCCCTGCTCATCGTGGCGGTTTTGCACAAAATGTAAAAAGAACTTGTTTTTGAGATTGTGTTTGTATTTTTAGCATTTCTATGTGTTTTTATGACTTTCTCAGCATTGCCTAGATGCTAACTTACTTTGTTTTGTGTTTTTTTGGGTGTATGCAGGTGAGAGAGGAGTACATCCGATGGAGCAGAGAGAGAGAGTGTGATTGTATCTCAGGGGTACTAGATGCCCTCTCACAGGACGAGGAGGACACACTTCAGAGGGCTGGTATACTGCGCATATCGCGCGTGCCCCATGTTGCACCATCTAGTCACATCCTTTGTGACTTATTTTCTTACTGGGATGCAGATCAGAACACCTTCCAATTTCCAGGGGTTGTTGGTGAGTGGACCATTACATTGGAGGACGTCTACCACGTTCTGGGGGTCTCGATTATTGGGAGGCGACTCACTTTGGAGACAACAGGCTCACGGGCACAGATTGCATAGTGGGCGACTTATATGGGAGATGTAACCATCTCCACGGGGTTGAAGAAGGGGGTGAGAGTTCAATCCATTCCTTCGTTTCCCATCCCCATATTTTGACAGGCCATCATGGGGATCCTTTCCTCGAGATTGATCAGGGCAAGGGAGGGGACACATTGTTATACTGTTGGGCCCCCATTATTGCACAGATAGAGGGGCATGACTGGATATACACTTGGGGAGCAGACATTCTTGGGACCACCTACCATGATCTATACAGGGTGGTCCGTTTACAGGGATAGTCATTGAGCCACCCGACTCTAGTCATGAGTTGGGTTTATGAGCATTTCATCCCTTATGGCAGGGGTGTGGAGGTGGCAGATCCTGGAGCTGTTAGGGCAGCCAGATGGACAGACATGTTGGTGTTTAGAGCACCTCATCAGCCAGTTTCCTCCCTGACTACTACTGACATGGAGGCGACACCGTATCAGACCATGGCGGGCATATGGGGCAAGGAGACTCTTACCTTGATCTCCTGCTCCACCACAGGGTAGCTTATCAATCGAGTGGGACGAGTGGAGGTGCACCCCTTTGCCCGAGTTCCTCAGCAGTTTGGCCTACCATACACGGGTATGCTTCCCCCAGTGGCACCAATTTATAGATCAGTTCGTGAGGCCAGAGGGGGGCCTAGAGGCCAAGGTTGGACAGTGATTACTCCTGGCATTCCTATTGCAGCCAGGAGGATAGTTCGTGCTAGAGGGAGAGCCAGTGCCCCTCAGGCACCTTTGCTTCAGATTACTGCGGGTCTTGCTCATAGCAGAGATGACCCTATTGATATCTACTCTGAGTCTGAGGAGTTCACAGAGGGAGGGATAGAGGAGGAGACCGAGGACAACGATCCTGAGTGGCATGACACTCAGGACATTATCCAGGTAGAGAGGGCTGAGCAGAGCGCAGAGAGGGATACTCTAGTTTCAGAGGAGCCCCTCTCCTAGGGCCATGGTGGAGAGGATGAGTCCGTTGCAGGGAGACATGTTGCTCCTACCACAGGAGTAGCCCCTCAGTTGGCAACAACATCTGCGGCAGGTGCCGACCCCAGTGACCCATCCTGGAGGCCTGGTGATCTGAGTAAGTTACCCTTTCTCCTTTTTAATGTTTATTTGTAGGCTCTCCTTAGTTGCTATTTTGTATCTTTTAGCCTCTTGCTTAGTTTCTAATTCATTTTCTCCTTTGTTTGCATAAACTATTGATGAGTGGCAGGATTTGATCCGCAGGGTATGTACCGATTCCCTGATGATCCCCATGGATAGGACGCATGCAGAGCTATCCGTAGATGCTGGGGAGCCTTTAGTAGCTGGTAGGCATATCGATATTTTTGCTCCAGTCTGGCATGTGGCCAGGATGGTATCGACCCTTCGCACCGAGCTAGCGGGCTATAGGACGACTGAGCGTCTTATGAGGAGACGTTCTCACGGTGAGACCATGGCTGCTCCTTGGGATCCTGAGCTCTCCATACATTCACAGCGCCGGTGTAGCCGGAGTCCTAGGTGTGGGCGTGCACCTTCGGAGGGGTCGCGTAGGGATTGAGAGGCCACTTGGCTCTCATGTATTTTGTATTATATATTTCTTTGTATATCACGGGCTCTTTGAGTGTTTTGACCATGCTTAGTGCATGATGGCATTGTATATAAACATTGATCATTTATATATATGCATTCGTTTTTTATCAAAATCTTGGCACTTATGGTTTCCTTTCTATTTCCAGTTTCTTTGTGTATACTACGATGTATGTTTATATGCTTTTTAGAATGTATGCAATGGATAACAAATGATGCAAATGTTTGTTTCCTTTTGTATTTCATGATGCTGATATATGATAATGTCGATACAATGTGATTTTGAATCTTAGCTTCCGTAAGCAATTTTTGATATCTCATGTTTGTTTTGCAAAGTGATGAATATAACCAGTATGATGAATAGATTAACTTGCCCCACTCCTAACTCCACACAACTAGTAAGATGCGAGGGCTCATCACCGAGAGCTAGAAAGGGCACAAGTTATGAGGTGTAGTTGAAATGATAGTGATGAAAGAGAGACAAAGCTTTAGTGGAACCAAATTGGAAGCTACAAGCTTACTCTACCCGAGTGACTTCATAGTTTAGAATGCAACTTACTTTGTGGTTTATCTAGACTTAGATCCGTAGATGGCCACATAGTAGACAGAATCTGGGTTTTTAGGATTTTAACTCTCTTGGGATTTTGAACATCTGATTCATTTGTTTTTGACTCAAAGTTTCAAAGTTTTGAATTGTTTTCATATGATCATTTGCACTTATTTGTCAAGAGGACCCCCTACACTTTGCCCCATGCTACTAGTAAGAAGCGTGGGTTTATCACCATGGGCAAGGTATAGGTGAGTAAGGGCATTTTCATCCCTTCCCAACCCTACGTAACTAGTAAGAGATGCAAGCTCATCACCGGAGGTTGGTGGGGCAAGGAAGTGTGTAAAATTTAAATTTTCTGTTTAATCACTTTTTTACTTGTTTATTTGAGTAAAATGTCAGTATGTGTTTATTTCCAAAGAGATATACATATGGGATAGATGTGACACCATGAAGCTTCTAGAACAGACCATAGGTAAGACACCTGCCCTAAGAAGAAATCAAAGCGAGAATAAACTTGCAGATCTTGGTATGGTTACCGTTAAGGCTTTGTCATACCTGAATTTATTTGATAAAATATTCTGAGATAATTTGATGATATCATGAAAATGGAGAGGTATGATTAAAGAGTTTATGCCAACAACATCATGAGTTTGCTGTGAATTACTTTGAGAACAGATTCCTTGATCACCATTTATGTAAGAAACAGGTGGACAAAATGATCTTAATCTATATGAAGATGCAATGTAAATATATATAAGTAGTGCTAGCCGCTTATGTGTAGAACCGCTTGAGGTGAAGGGAATTGACTGTTTTGCCAAATTCCTCACCTTCTAGCGTACATAAGAGGTATGCACCGTTTCTGTAGTCCTTCATGAATCGGTATGGGCCCAACCATTTGGGCCAGAATTTCCTTCCTTCACCAGTCTTCTTGTCGATCTAGCTGTCTAGTCTTAGAACTAGATCCCCTTCGTATATATCACGTTCACAGACCTTCTTGTTATACTACCGGTACATCCTGTCAGCATAGATTCTATGTTGCTATTCAGCATCTAACCTAGTTTCATCTAGGCTTTCTAGTTGAGAAAGATGTGCTTCTCTGTAAGCGTCTTCATCCAGAATCCCTTGTAATGAAATGTGGAGACTGGGTATTTCAACCTCGAGTGGGAGAATTGCCTCTGCCCCAAATACTAGTGAAAAAGGTGTTGCTCCCGTGGGTGTTCTTATTGAGGTTCGGTGGGC
Organism: Taxus chinensis; assembly: GCA_019776745.2. Taxonomy (NCBI): domain Eukaryota; kingdom Viridiplantae; phylum Streptophyta; class Pinopsida; order Cupressales; family Taxaceae; genus Taxus; species Taxus chinensis. The sequence continues at coordinate 392,205,134 of CM034154.1, forward strand.
CCACAAGGTGAGATATAATTTCAAATGCCAATCTCGTTTGTTTTCTTTCACAGTTTTAAGAAGAATGGCTTTCAGTGTCTTGTTTGTCACCTCAGCCTGTCCGTTGGCTTGAGGGTAGTACAAGGAATCCGTATGATGGCTTATCTTAAATTTGTTGCATAGTTTGCAAACCTCTTCATTCTTAAAAGAAGTTCCATTATCGGAGATAATGATTTGCGGGACACCGTATCTACAAATGATTTGGTTTAAAATGAACTTGGCGATTACATAACCAGGTACAGTAGTAAGAGGCATAGCCTCTACCCATTTGGTAAAATATTCAGTGGTCGTGATTATAAAATTGTGGCCATCTGTAGACGAGGGAGAGAATTTCCCTGTCAAATCCAGGCCCCATGTAGAAAAGGGCCATGGAGTAGCGATTGGTTACAGAGCTTGTGCCGGCATATGAATCTCATGGGAGAATTCTTGGCACTTATGACACCTGTGTACAAACTCTTTTCCATCATGTTCTAGAGTGGGCTAGAAATAGCCCATTCGATGTATTTTTCGAGCGGTGGCATGGCCACCGAAGTGGCCTCCACATATTCCACTGTGGGATTAATGGAGAATCTTCTTGGATTCTTCTATGTCGATACATCTTAGGAGCATTCCATCGAATGCTTTTCGATAGAGCACTTGCTCTATAATGATGTACTTGGCTACGATAATACGTAACCGCCTTCTTTGTTGCGGTGTAACTCCTTCTGGGTATGTATGGTCTATGATATAGTTAATGATATCAGCGTACCAGGGACACCCAGAGATAGAGGGTCGGGTTTTGATGTAGTATACGCACTCATCTGGAAAGTCTAAATCTACTAAATCACCTCCATCTAATGGGTTATCAGCTAACCAATCCGCAATTATTTGTCCCTTAACTGACTTCTAATTTACAAATGTTAATTCGAATTCTCCCATTAAGGTTATAAAACGTTCGGCCTTTTTAGACAATGACCCTTGTGTGAGGAAAGTTTGTAAGTGGTCCGTTTTTACCATGACCCTCATTTCTTGATTCAACATATAGTGTCTTAAGCGTTTAGTAGCAAAGACCTTGGCAAGGCATTCTCATTCTACCTATGTATAACGTGTTTCATAGTCAAGTAACATTCGACTAATGAAATAAATCGCATGTTCTCTTTTGTCATCATCCTCTTGGACCAACATATAATCTAATGAGACATTGGTAGCTCGTGAATAGAGAATTAACGAGGGATCTAGCTTAGGTGGCATTAGCGTAGGTGGTGAGAATAGGAAATGCTTAACTGCATCAAAGGCTTCATTACACTCTTTGGTCCAATCAATGCTATAGTCTTTCTTGAGTAAATTGTTGATTGGATGAACGGTGAAGCTCAAGTCTGGGATGAATCTTTGTATTGCACCCAGCTTTCTGAGAAATGACCTGATTCCAGATTCATTCGAAGGTGGGATCATTTCAAGGACAGCCTGAATTTTGGTTGGATCAACATCTATCCCTCGTGATGATATGATGTAACCTAGGAGCTTTCCTCCTGTTACGCCAAAGATGCATTTTTCTGGATTTAGTGTGACTCTGTATTCTATTAGGCATGAAAGAATGATGCGGAGTACTTCTGGAGGGTCACAACTCTTCTTGGCCTTAGCCAACAAGTCATCTACATAGGACTCCATGATTTTATGAATTAAATCATGGAATATATATGTCATAGCCCACTGGTATGTAGCACCAGCATTTTTGAGACTGAATGGCATAACAGCATAGCAATAGGTTCCCCAAGGAGTTATAAATGTAGTTTTAGCTTGATCTTTCTCAGATAGTTTGATTTGATTGTATCCCGAGAATCCATCCATGAGAGACAAAAGCTCAAATCCAGCTGTTGCATCAACAATGACATCGATAGATGGTAACGAGAAGTCATCCTTAGGACATGCTTTATTGATGTCTCGGAAATCTATGCAGATGTGTATCTTTCCATTCTTCTTGAGAACGGGAATGATGTTCGATACCCATTGGGAGTAGTCGACTGGCTTGATAAATCCTACTTGGAGGAGTTTTATTACTTCCTCCTTTACCATGAGAGCTACCTTGGGCTTCATGGGTCTGGATTTTTGTTTAACTGGCTTTGCATCTGATTTAGTGACAAGGTTGTGCACCGCAATGTGGAGTGCAACTCCTGTCATCTCCTTATAATTAAATGCAAACACCTTCTGATGTTCTTTGAGGATCCGAGTGTGTATCTCTACTTCTTCTGGGGTTAAGGATGATCCTAGTTTCAAAATCCTTGGTTCATCTTCTTTCCCGATGTTGACATCGATTGTTTCCTCAATTAAAGAGGCGTTACCCTCTTCAAACTCAGGTGGTGCTGGAGGCAAATCCAAATCATCCCCATTTTCTACTGCGTATATGCTAGGTTCCATTTGTGAGGGGAGATCCATCATGGGATTTCTGAAATAGGAATACGAATGTGGAATCAAGGACAAATCTAGCATATGATAGGAGAGATGTAGTGCTGCATAGGTGTTTAAGTAATCCAAAGTAGCCATGTCACTATCAAGATGGTCTAGGACGGTAGATTCACTTCCACTTGAAAGGGGATTTGTCATTGTTTTTATCAATGATTCATCACGAATGGACACCATGAAATGAGTATCTTCTAACTCATTTCTTGGAGTAAAACGCGATGCTGAAGTTGCTATTGAATCGGCGAGAAGATTTTTCTCTCGCAGGATCGCTTCAATGGATATGAAGTTAAACGCCTTGCTTAAATCTAATACGGCTTCTTTGTAAAGCTGCAAGTGTTCGGCTTTGGTTTCATATACTTCAGAAACCTAGTTTGTCACTAATTGTGAGTCTCCTAAGACTCTGATGTTATCAATACCAATTATTTTGGATAAGGTGAGGCCAAGGAGGAGGGATTCATACTCAGTGCCGTTGTTTGTGCCTTCAAAATTTAGCTTAAAGGAAAATGGTAGGACTTTCTCTTCGGGTGAAGTAAGAATTATACCTGCCCCCGCTCCATAATGACATTTAGCTCTGTCAAAATGGAGAGTCCAATACTTAGTCGGGAGTATAGACGTTGGGGTATCTGCTAAATTTACGCACTCCACTTCTACCATGCAGAGATCCTCTGATGGAAGGGAACCAACACCTAGTGAATATCTTATGCCTATTGAATCAAATGGTAAGAACATTGGTAAATCTTGTTCTATTAACTCAATGATTTTTGCAGTAGTCCCTAATGACACCGTTTCTTTAGCCTTATCTTTGGGGGTTGGGGTTGTTTTGGCTATGCTGATAGTTTCAAGATCCGTTGTAGGTACCAACTTCTCCTCTAGTTTTGGGTCAGTGGGTTTATTAAGTTGGTTTGTTGGAAGTTCAAATTCTGAGTGCACACCTGGTCTTTTCTTTAAGTCAGCTAGATGTATATCGAAAGGTTTTGGATCAGCTTTGGCTACAAATACCTTTCCTAGATGTAAGGATCTTACTTCTTGGAATAAAGTAGAAGGGATTACCTTCATTCGGTGTATCCATGGTCGGCCGAGGATTATATTATAATTAGTTTCCCGATCTATAATATAAAACTCAGTCATGATTGTTTTGGGTCCTAAGGTGACTGGTAGTATTATAGTTCCTATCGAAGTGGCTTTAAGGCTATCATAGCCTCTCAATGTATTTCGAGTGGTGGAATAGTTTATTTCCCCATATCCTAGTTTTTAGAGGAAAGAGAAGGGGACTATGTTAACTGTGGCCCCATTGTCAACCATTACCCATTTTACGTAGTTATTATAAACCCATACTTGTAAGTGTAAGGCTAGATCACCTCGGCATGTAATCTCAGCATCTGTAGGCATTTTACTTATTTCGAATATAAATTTGATATCCTTGTCCGGCTGCCCCGGAGGGTGGATATCAAAATCTATGTGATTTACTTGTGTTTCAGGAGGTGGAGTGATGTTAATTAGATGACCTAAACCTAATGCTTCTAAAAGAGCAGCTATGTGAGTAGGAGAGTTCTTTAGTAAGTCCAAAAATGAAATGTGTGAGAAGGTTTTTGTTAGGTCATTAATTAAATCATAGGCACCTATGGGTTTTTCTACTATTTGTTGACTCTTATCTATTTCTGGGAGATGACTTGGGCTTGGTTGAGAGAAATACTCTCGTATTCTTGTTATAGCTTCGATAGGTAGTTCAGCGTCTAGTTCTACCAAACCGACTATCTTGGGTCTCAGTTGATTTCCTAATTGTGGTGCAATTGATGGATTTAGTGAAGTTGAGGCTTCATGATCATTGTTTCCTGTCATTACACCCTTGTTTGTCCCAGTTAGATTCGTCCTGTTGCTATCATGATTTGGGAGTGGATCGTTAAAGATTTTGAGGGGAGCATTCTGAGGGGAAACTGCCCCTACGAGCGTGTTTGGTGGTGGCGACACGGGATCTGCCAAAAACAAATCTGTAAAGAACTGTCTTTGTTCTTCTGGAAAATGTTGCATGAATTTGTTGTAGTCATGGCATGTTCTAGTATCGTGACCTCGAATCTTGTGGAAACCACAATATGAATTGTAATTCCTGTTTTGTTGGTTTGGTGTATATTGTTGCCTAAAATTCTGATCAAACGGTTACCTATTAGGATTAAAGTTTTGCATTTGTTTTTTCTGGTTTTGATAACCAAATGAGTTTTGGCTTGGCCCTTGTATGGGATTTCATCGTTATTGTTGTGGATGGTTAAAATCCACTGTATTGATTGTCGGGGTGAAGTTGTTGTTTTGTTGGTTATTTGTTTGTGATGGAGTATTGAAAACATTTACCTTCTTGGGCTGGTCGGTTACTCCATACATTGTTACACCCCGATTTTTGTTAAGGATTTTAGGTCCCTGATTGATGTTTATGGTAGTGGGATAATTTGTAGTGTTCTGATTGGGGGTGATCAACCTCCCATTTTCTCCATATGTTTTACGGCCACTATCTATCGCTGCTTGATCTATTCGAAGAGTGCTCTCGAGTACTTCATCGTAAGTTTTTATTGGGAACTTCTGGACTTCTTCCTTCACCTCTTTACTGAGAGAATGAAGGAATAAATTACATAGTTGCATCTGATCCATATTTGGAGCACTTGCCGAGGAATAAAGGACTGTACGCCACCTTTAGATGAAATGGGTGATAGATTCGTTGTGTTCTTGTTTGATGTGCAAGAATTCCTTGATTCTTGTTCTTAACAATTTGTTCACATCGAATGCCTTAATGAACTCTGATACGAGTTGTTTAAATGAATGGATGGAAGCCTCAGGTATTCTATAATACCAATCAAGAGTGATGCCTTCCAAGGTTTTGGGGAATATTTTAGCAACTACCCCATCCCAAGGGAGTAATTCGCGTATGGCCATAGCGTAAGCTTTGATATGCGCGTTTGGATCTCCCTTGCCTTTGTACTTAGGTAAATCGGGAAGAGGTCTTGGAAGCATGACACTTTGTATTGTGAATTCTAAGGGCTCTTTCAAATATTCTGAATAAGTCCCTATCGCATAGGTTTCGACCATTGATGGTGGTTGCTGAGGGAGTGGTGGTGGGATGGGTTGTTGATACGGCGTAGCGTATGCGTTGGCAGGGGCATAGGGAAGTCCTTGTGTTTGAGAGAACATGCCGAGAGAGGAGAACATATCTCCTTGTGGTGATTTGGAGTACATGTTTAAGTATGACGGGGTATTGTCTAGTAATGGATTGTTTGATACTAGACCGGGAAGAATGGTGTTAGAGATGATGGGCCTTGTTGGCGTCTATTGTGGATACTGAGGTGACATGCCTAACGTGCCTACTCCTGTGAGGAGATCTACCTAGCCAGGGTGGTATGGAGGATTGAAATTTCCTGCTTGCATGAACTAAGAATTTTGACTTGCTTGAGCAAGTTCTAACCCTCTCACTTTTTCTACTAACGTTGAAATGACTTCATTTGGTGAAGTCACGGTGCTTTGCCTTAGCGGCATTTGTTGTATACCCTGGTGTTGTATAGGCATGTGATATCCTACTATGAACTGATTGCTATCTTGCCAAGTTTCTCAGAGAGTATTTCCTATATGTAGTGGCATAGAGATATTTTCTTGAAAAGAGACCTCGGGTTGTATTTGTAAACCCCCTATAGGTGGGTAGATATCTCGGGAGCGTTGTTCACTCCTAGGATAACGTATTGACTGTTCATCATCTAAGACCAGGTATGGGTCTGATTGTCTACTAATTTGTGGTCTAAACAATACCTGAGGAGATGATCCAAATTCTCCAGTGAACGTCATATTGTTCGAGCCTGAAGGTGGCTCTGTTTGTTGCGTTCGAGGGGTTTGATCTAACTCCTCAGCTTGAAAAGATGAATTATATCTGATTCTTCGAGTTTTTGTTGACAACTAATTAGTTGAGTAGTTGTCCCCCCATACCGAGAGTGAGGGTGATGATTGCCTATTTCGCTGGGTGTAGTATGCCTCAAGACCCAAGAGGGGTCTGCCATATGCATCGAATCCCGACATATTCGGGGGGTATATGAATACCCACATAATAATGGGAAGGAGCGAAGGTGATTTGTGAAGGACTAAAGAAGAGGAGAAGATGAAAAGTAAACTAAACTTGGAAGAACATGTGATACTATGAATCTGAATTAGAAAGTAGGAAGTTTATGTCAGCTTCACTAATTTTGTTTGTTTCACGTCGGGTTCACGAATTTTGTACGCCGGAAAAGCGACAAGTGAGCATGGGAATCTACAAGTAACTCTTCCACGTACCCGACCTCCTAAGGTCGTGACGAGATAGCCGGTGGGGATGGAATATGCGTGGGATGCAAATGAACTAGTTGGGCAGTCTAATGTCTTCGACACACACTAATGGAGTTTGCGAATCTAAGGTAAAGAAGGCCCTTCTAACTTGGACTGGTGTGATAGATCAATCAGCAAGGATGACTGCTCGAAGGCTTCAATCAATATCGAGTTCTGGCATGATTCGATCTATGGGTTGTGGAATACGTGGAAAATGACTTGGGATAGTTTTGTGTCTATCTCCAGATAAGGTCATATGGCAGATAATGAATACAATTGACTCTACGGATGATTCTCTGGCCTAGTCCAGAATTATCTAGCTTTGTTAGCCGCTATATCTAGTAAGGATAGTTGTTCGATGATGATGGGTGGAAGTGGAGTGGACTAGAATACTAGTGTGTGTAGGCCAGTGTCTATATCTGATTGACTTATGGATTTGCTAGGCTACGGGATTTGTGGATCACAACCGTAGATTCTTGGTTGTTGCGGTCCTGCTATGCTCATGTATGAAATCAAGTCCTAATCCCTAGTATCCAGTAATCATATGCTTTCTCATCTTCTACGTTTAGACTCAATAACAGTGTGATTTTCTCGAAATATCTTACAGGCGTTCGTGCAACCTGGATTCTTAAACTAGTATCTGTGTCTGTGAGAGTGTCTCCTACATTTGACTATGGGACCAAAGGATCACAACCAAAGGTTTGTTCTCTCTCGAACCCTTCTACAGTCATGTGAATGTTTGCCTAGGGTAATCTGTAGTTCGGTTGATTTGACCAAAACGTGTGTGCTTGGTCGTCTTCTATATTTAATCCTCTCAACTGAGAGCTAATCAGTCGTAAATTTGTTGTTGTTTGGAAGACTTGTATTATAAGATTCTGGTCTATGTCAACTATTGCTGTGACGAGGTTGGGTTGAGGCACGATTGGCTCAAATACATATTCTCTGGGTTCCCGGGGTCCCGTGATTGTCATACAAAACAAAATGTAAATCTAACTGTAGTAAAGAAAATTCTAACTATGTGAAATAAATCTAAAACATATATAACTTCTATTTCTCTATGAGACTTTCTAAGAATTTAAGAAAAGAAGCTATTTAAACGTATCTAGAAATAACAACTAAATAACAATTTAAAACAAACAAGATAACCGAGTGTAGTTATTTTCCTGTGTAATTTGTAGATTTATTCTAAACAAATAAAATAGCTTATCTAATCTATCTGCAAGATTCTCGATCCTACCTCAGAAGTGAGGAGTGAATCATAGTTTCTCAGAAACTATCAATCCTCACAGCTTCCCTAGCAATATCAAGAATAGAATTTACTGAAACAAAGCAATTATCTACTCTATTTGATATGATTCTAACTAGAACTTTGAAAGCTAGAACCTAGATTCCACAGAACAGTGGCGAATCCGATGGTGTGTGTGATCTCCTCGTTATTTCGTGTTCACATGGATCCAGAAAAGCGTGTACTGCTAGCATCAATGGAAGTATTTTTTGGGACAAAGGAAGCTCAGAATGCAGACCAAATATAATGCGAGTAGGAGAGGGATAGCGCAAGAGTATAGAGCTTGGCTTATGCAATTCCTAGTGGGATTTATTGTGAGTCATGCAACATAAAGTGTCTAGAACCTGAAACTATCTTGCTTGAGGAGAAAAACCTGTAACTTTAATGGTTTCCTAAGCTATTCTACTCCAATGGATTGGATAAAACAACAACACTGTTTGCACAAGCTAGATATGTGGCTTACCAACAGCTAAACAATGCTAACTAAGCATGCAAAGAATTAAAATTATGGCTCTAAACAGTATAAAGGACTGAACTGTGAAAATCCTAAGAGCATGACCAAAATGAATGAGGGGCCGAACCTTTTCTTGTGCACAAACCATTTACTTATAGCTTTTCATCCACCCAAAGATCAAAACCAAACTGAACTCTAAAACATTAAACAATGGCCAAACGCTATTCCAGGGGACCAAAAACATAAATGCAAGCCTAAGTTGGCAAGGAAAGCTAGTGAAAACATTGATTTTTACGTGAGTCGCGTTAAAACACTTTTTGGAAAATGTGTAAAGGACCGCCGCTCTAAGCAAGGTGGTAGTTACAGAACCGCTGCCCTGATCAGGGTGGTGGTCATGAGACCGCCGCCCATGCACGGTGGCGGTTTCGTCACTGAAGAGCAAAAAGGCCAAGAAAAGAGAGGAAAAAGGAAAAAAAAAGGATGCGTGGGCTAAGCGGGGCATGCGGGATTTTAACGCACACTCGGAGAGATTTTCCGGATCCTGAACACCTTGCGAGGAGACCTGTATCATCATTGGGGCACTTTATTGCACTATCCCTGTAGTACAATACCTTATAATTTTGGGTACGTACAGGGTCCTGTAATGGAGCATTCTTATTCATATCTGGGCTCTCCACTCTCTATAATGATGTCTTTCTAGATCTTTCAATTGCATGGAATATTCCTTTCTTGACCACCAAATTGCCAAGCTCACACCTTATCCACTCCGCATGCCTAGTCGGGTCACACTTTTCTCGTGTGCTCCCTGGGATGCTGAATATGGCTAAGTCCTACAACCCTTTTCTTTACCTTCCACGTGCACCATGGGTTCTACTAAACCCTTCTAAAACCCTTGTCACGTGTGCCTTTACCCCATGTGCCCTTCTTCATATTGGTTCTACGCACCCATGTACCTTCTTGTACTTAGCCAATATTTTAAGGCCCAACATCACCCCACACTAAGCTTGTTATCCATCCTTGGGAACACCTTTTCTTCAAAGAATAAAGAATGGTGGGACTCAAAAAATTTGGAATAAAGAATGAAGGAATGAATAATGAGGAATGAATGAATTAAATAATGGGGGGAATGAAGAAGAATTTGTTTATTTTTGAAGGAGTGGGAAATCCTTCCTTATATCCCCCTCAAGCTTCTCCCAGGCATCTACCTCACTCTGCGCTTACTGAAAGAGGTCACCTACTAGGGAACTTACCTCCTAAAAACTTATCTCATCCCCTTTGGTGCTCATCGTATCAGAAATAACTTATATTTTTTTTCCAAAATCATCAAGCTTATCTATCCTTCGAGTGATCCGGGGGAATAATTCCTTCAACTGGTTTTTGATCGAGCCCCACAAGGTATCGATGGCTTCTAATTTCTTCTCCACCTAGACCAAGATCTTATCCTTCTCTACTTTGTTTCCCTTAGTCTTATCCTAAAACTTCTTGAGCTTTGCATCATGTGTAGAAACTATAATGCTTGATACCCTATCTTTTTAGCACAATTACCATAAACAACTTCGGTAATTTGTGCGGTGGACTTTACATTAGCAAGGATTTTTCTATACCAAGCCACAATCTCTACAACCTTTAGCTTGTCCTCTTTTTCATGGTGTGCCAACACCTCCTGTGTGGACTCTAACATGAGTTTCTACCTTTCCATTGTGAGGATGTGATTCAAATCCTCCATGAATGACAAGGTTGATTCATACTTTTGCTAGGGCGGCACTAGGTTGGGATGCTTTAAGAAAATAGCATTTGTAATCATCTCAATTTTATTATATACTTCATGCACCCTTGCATTTTCCTCTTTCGATTCATGCCTTAATTGTGTGCTAATTATCGCTTCTTGCTTCAGGTCCTTTCTCTTCTTGAGGATCTCTTCCCCCTTCTCTAATTCCCCTTCTAGTAATCTCACCTTGTCATTCCTCCCAAAAATTCTGGCCTTAAACCTCAACTGAAACCTTATGGAGTGCATTACAGATTTTCTCATCTGAAAAATATTGAGCATTCACTAAGGGTTTTATTCCTTTTTCCTTTGGCATCTTCATTAGTACCCCTTGGCTCACTTCAAATTCAGGCTCACCAACATGGGACTCAAATTCCCAAAATAGCATCTTCCTGGTCCATGGGTACGCACCTTCTTCCTCAAATGAAGACATGGCTAGGCATTGTTATATTGGCATGGTGCTCTGGAAGCATGTGCATAACACCTTACTTAGATAAATGATATAACTCATTCCTTGTTTGTGTGCTACAACCACGCCCTTTCCTCCTGTATGCATGCCCTTCAAAAATCTCACTGCTAGGTTGGGATCCACTCATATGCTCCTCTACTCCTTTCCAATGCTCTCGTCTTCTATTTTTTTGAGTATTTTTTATGCGATCCACTCCACCTCTTGATCCACTAATTTTTTGATAATTCCTTCGAATTCTCTCTTCAATGCCTCTTCTACTTGCTCCTTGGTGAGGCTTGGGGTCCTATGATCTTTCATGTTCACCTCTTCACTCACCCCTCTGCCTTAAGCATCAATTTCCTCTTCGCCATCCTTCTCTTCATTTCATTGTTCTTTTGAATTGTGTATATCATACATGGGATGATTATGAACTTCTTCATCCTCATCATTGTCCATTTCAGCCTTACAGGCCTCCAAGCCCTCCATCTCCTCTGATTCTACCTTATCTACCACCTTCTACCTCTTTCTAACTAGTTATTCCAGTATAGGAGACTCTTCCTTTTCTTCCCCTTCAATAGGAGAATTCTTTCTTGGTGATTCTTCTTGTGTAGGAGGCTCTACTTTCTCCAAAACTTATTCTTCTAGGGTCTTCTCCCTAACTAGGGACTTCTTCATGCACACATAAGTGCTTGGCTTAGCAATTGTTTCCAGTGCGCCCACAGTTTGTGTTGTTATTACACTTGGTGCCTTCTTCTCTTGTACTTATTCTCTCTCCCTCTTCTTCGGCACATCCTTCTTCCTCCATGTGGGGTCTTATCAAATTGAGACATCATTTTATAGGTAAGAACCCTTCTCAAACTTTGGCCTGATGCACAAGTATACTCTCGTTGCAGTCCTTCTGCCAATTGGCAATGTTAATGGCTTCATCATTTTCATTTTGTGGGAGACATACTCCTCCTCATTTGCATGATTCTTTGGATATACGATATTTTTTTGCAGCTCACGGTGGTCTTGGTCCACTTTTCTTAGGTCGAACCTTAGCCCTTTGGCCTCCTTAAAATGGTTGACCCTTGCCTAGAAATATTGTGCAGTGAAAGAGAACAAAAATTCACAGCATGGAATCTTAGTCCCATCCCTTAGAGTGGATCTTCAAATGTAGAAATGTTGATATATAGAAAACTCAACCTCTTCATCTACAAGCATAGGAATTTTCTTAGGTATCCTCCACTCTGCCTCAAATGTGTCACATAATTTCTTGTACCATTTCTCCAAGTGCACCTTTTGGGTAGCTGTTGTGGTATCGCAAGTATACATCTCAAATATTTTCATGGGAAAGGGATCTTCATCTCAGTACCCCAATATGAAATTCTTTGGCCCATCAGGCACTCCAATCTCTAAGAATACAATGGTGATGAGAATATTATCAAACATTATCTTATCCCCCTCCTTCACGCTGCTAATGATTTCATTTGCAATAAAGGTGGAAAAGTTGTAGATGGTTCCTTTTGAAACTTTCCAGCATTCATTCAACCATGCCTTGTTTACTTGTGTCCACCTTTCTTGACCATTCAACTTGGTAATAAAGCATGCAGCCATCCTCATTACAGGGTCAAGGATATATGCGGTATCGAAGTAGTGAAAAACTTTCTTGTATTCATAGGCTTCCAAGTTGTCATCTATGGATTCCCCTTCACAAAACATGCCAATAAATTTTGATATGAGATGAGGGGTTGTGCACATTTTGTGGCCTGTAAAATAGAAGTGGTCTTCATGCATGTGTGAAATCAACCATTGGTATAACCTCTCAGACTTTCCAAAATAGGGAAACTCATCTAGTTACATAAATACATGCTTACACAACTTCACCTTAACCTCATCGTTGTAGATAGGAATTCCTTTTGGTGTCCTCATATCAATTAGAAGAACCAGTTCCAATGCCATATTCTTCTCTATGGTACTCATGTAATGATTTCACTCACTCACGGTCAACTTCATGATATGTGATACCCATTATTTCCCTAGCAGCACTCCATCTGGGTACTACATCTCTATAAACCACTCCTCATTAAAACTAGTTACAATAGTTTGTTTCCCTTTTCCCTTCTTCTTCAGTGAAATGGTTGCCTTCTTTGGTGCCATTTTTAATTTTCAGGTTATATTTTAAACTCTTCCTGCTCCCCTTCCTTGCTCTACTAAATCATGTGGCTTAACTCCACGGATGAATCCTTCTACTCCCGTGCCCTAGCTGCAGAACCCTAACATGGAAAATCTCTTCCACAAGACGGTATACTCCTCTGAAACTCTCTTCCCTATGCCTATGTACTTCTTCCATTCTAGGTTACAGATCAACCCTACTCACGTACTTAAATCTCTATGATTCTTTCTTTACATAACTCTATTTACATGGATTCCCTAGTTCACAAGAGCTCTTCAATATTGTAATAGAAAGGTAAATAATAACGTGCCTGACTTCATACTTATAGCTTTTTCCCCCTTTCCAGCAATAAATGCTACACCACCTACCAATGTACTTAGTATTAAATATGATTTTTTCCCATAAATCTAGCCTTAAGAACCATTACCCACACGCCGAATCCTACATGAAAAACTTCTTCAATGTTCTAGCACATAAAAAAAATCCTTACTGAATGAAGAATCTTACCCACGCGTCTGTAGCACCAAAGGCACTTCTTCTGTCATTTACCTAATTTTTTCCCTTACCTACCTCATATTGTTCCTATGCTTCTTATCCTTTGTATGTGGTTTTTCTTAAGCTATCTTGACACCAAAATTTCTTTTCCATTGTTTCCATGCACGTTCCTTCTTTATGCACTTTTTATCCTTCAACTAGGCCATTTAACACAGCTTCCACCACCAGCTAATCCTTCACTTCACACTACCCCACCCCACACTAAATCAGATGTGTGGTTCTCTGTGCATACACAACCTTTTTTAAAGTAATAAGTGGTTTACTGACACACAAGGCACAAAACAAAACAAAAATAAAGGAATAAGAAATGAGAAAGGGAAACATAAAGAAAGGAAATGCATAAAGGGAAATACTATGCTACTGGAAGAAATTCCTTATTTAAAAACACAAGGAAGACTTATTTCTAGTAGGGCTTTAGCCTACTCCCATTGAAATGGCCAGGTAACCTCATCTCATCCAGCGCTTGTAACTAGAAGGAACCTAAATAAAGGATGTACGAGATGATGTAAGGGCCCAACCAATGGATGTTCAACTTCCCAGGATGCCACAAAAACTTGGTTTTATACAAAAGAACCATCTACCCAGACTCAAACTACTTATTTTTTATATGACAATCATGCCACGCCTTTTGTCTGGACTTTTCAGTATTCTAACTCCATCTAATAAGTGATTGCCTTTCGTCCAACTACATTAACTTATCAATCCTTTCCTTAACTGCTAGTCTATCATATAATCCTCCTATGTGCGGTATACATAGTGATGGTAACATGAATTCAAGTGGAAAAATAGCCTCCGCACCAAACACCAATTGAAACAGTGTGGCCTTGTTTAACCTCTTATAGGTTGTTTTGTATGCCCATAGAACTACCGATACCTTTTCATTCCAATATTTTCTTCCAACATCAAAAATTTTGGTCAGGGTATGACTTAGTATCTTGTTAAATGCCTTATCTATTCCATTCACTTGAGGGTGATAAGGGGTAGTCTTGTGATCGGCCACCATAAATTATGCTAACAAAATCCTAACCGTTTCATTTAGGAAATGTGTACCCCTATCACTTTTCAAGCTCAAATGACATCCATACCTGCTAATTATGTTTTCCCATAAGAATCTAGTAGTTATCACTGCAGTGTAATCCTTTGTAAGTGTTTTCTTTTCCCATATTGTCATGTAATCAGTACAAGTAATGATATACCCTGAACCAGTCCTTCACGTGACTAGTGAAATTGGTCCTAAAAAATTTAATTTCCAATTTCTCAAATGGTTTTGTTATTGCGATAGGTATTAAAGGAATCTCATTTATTTTTCTTGGATTTTAAAGGTGTTGGCAATGGTCATAGGATTTGTAAAATTCAATACAATCCTGGTAGATACTTTCCCACAAAATCCCCACGAGTAGAATATTTTGCGTGTTTGCATTTCCTACATAGTGTCTTCCTATAATACCACCATGTGCTTCCTCCATAATTGCCACACACTCATGTTCTAATATGCATCAGAGTAGAACCTCATCACGACCTAGCTTGTTAAAATATCCACTAATCAACATGGAGGGCATGGCACATATTGCTAATTGTTTTCTCTCCAAATCCTTCATCCTGTCTGACGCCACACCTATTTTAATAAACACTGCAATATCCTCCAAGTCAGAGGTTGCGTGCTGAAACCTAAACAATTACATGTCTGGCATGATAACCTCAATACTTTGCGCGTCTTCTCCCGAGTCAATCCTTGATAAGTGATTAGGTCCTGAATTACTTTTTCCTAGTTTTACCATAACTGAAAAGTTGAATTCTTGAAACAACATGACCCAACAACATATGCGCCCTTGCAAAACTAGCTTATTTACAAAATACTTCAGTGTCATGTGATCTTTGTAGAATATAAAAGGGTATTTCCAGTAGGTACTTCCTGAACTTATGTAGTGCATAGATCATTGATAGTGCCTCACGCTCAATAGGTCTGTAATTATGTTCTAATTGTGTCAACTTCCAGCTTATAAAAAAAAGGGGGTGATCAAAAACCCCCTCATTTGGTTGTGCTAGTAATGCTTAAATGGATTTCCTAGAGGCATAAACATGAACACGGAAGGGCTTATCCCAGGAATGGAAATGTAGTATGGGCGTAGTAATAAGCTTATCCTTCAAAGTGTCAAACGCCTTCTATTGCACTTATCCCTAGTGAAAGGCACTCTTGTGCTTAAGAAATTCTTCCAAGGGATTGGAGATCTTTTCATATCCTTTAATGAACTTCCTGTAGTACCTAGTATTCCCAAGAAATCCATGCACTACACTTTTACTAGTAGGCTCTCCCAATCCCACAATAAGAAAAACTTTGGTGGGATCCACTAACAAGCCTTCCTTACATATAATATTTCCGAGCAGGGTTCCAAATGGAGTAGCAAAGAAACACTTCTTAATTTTGAGGGATATATTCAACTGCTATCATCTTTCGAACATCAGCCTCAAATTGTCACAATGGTCTCTTACTAACCCATACATAGTCTAGTCATCTAGGTAGACTTGAAGAAATTTATGGATGAAGTCCTGAAATGCTTGTACCATAATGCACGAGAACACAGTAGGCACATTTTTCAATCCAAAATGCATGACAAATTAGGAAAATATTCCCCACTCAGTGGAAAAAAATTTCTTTCTATGGTCTTCCTTTGCAATCCTAACTTGGTGATACCCTGAGAACCCATCTGTGAAGGAATATACCTTGCACTTGGCTACTCCTTCGAGAATTTCTTCAATGAATGGGGTTGGAAAAGGATCAATGACACACATTGCATTCAAGTCCCTGTAGTCAACGTAGATCCTTATCCTCCCATCCTTCTTGATATTGATGACCATTGGGCTTATCCACTATGATTCCTCCATAACTTCAATGATGTCTGAAGTGATCATATTTTCTATCTCTTCCTGGACCCGCATGCGCAAGTTAGGATTCATCTAATAGGGTCTCTTCTAAATTGGATGTGCACCTTTCTTCAACTTAATCCTCATTTCCCCTAAGGAATGGTGAATGTCTTTGAGCTCTTGATACCCATGCGGGAATAAGTCTTGAAATTCACGCAATAGATCAATGATCTTTGAAACTTCTTTCTCTGACCAATAATCCCCAATGATAGCTTCCCTAGGTACTGCTTCTGACCTGATGTTAACATTATTTTTTTTCAAGGGCTTGTGGTAGGCATGTTGGGGTTAGCACATCGGTTATGCAAACAATATATCATATCTAAGCATACATGCAAATAAAAGTAGATATTCTACTAGAAGAAATATACAAAACAAGAGACATAAATCAACACCATATTTAACATGGTCCACCTAGTGTGGGATACATCCACCAAGAAACAAGAAAATCTATTATCCAAAACTTTGACAAGATATATAATGAAGATTTATAATCTTTCACACCTCTCATATGTACAATACTTTCTTTCTCTCAAGCTTTTGCTTCATAACCAAGAATTCTCTCTCTCACCAAATTTTTTAAGTTCTTTCTAATTCTTGTTAATCATCTCTTCTAAAACCTATATTTTATGCTTGTATAGTCATTTATAGACTTAGGGAACTTATCCATGCAATTACAATCAATAGAAATAATTTAATGCTAAAAATAGATCTAATTTCCAAGATTTAATTAAAACATCCTCACACAGGTAACTAATTCTGGTTAGACCTAACCACTGTTGATTCCTCCCTTTCCTAACCGATGCTGGTCATACCTAACCGATGTTGGTCATGGGTGACCGATGTCGATTCCCCCTTAACCGATGATGGTTACTTTATTTTCTAACAAGTTTCCATTACATTCTAAACTAAAGTAATTAAGCTCCATAACTCAACAATCTCCCACTTGGAAATTAATTACTACACCATACCTATATAACATCATTCTTGGATCTTTCCTTAGCTTTTCAAGTCTCAAACTCAAAGACCAACAGAAGTGGAGTGTATCTCTAACTTCTCCTTTGTTAATAGATTCGTTAGCATATTCGCAGGGTTCTTGATCATATGAATCTTTTCTAGATTGAATTGTCCATCCTCCAATACCTTCCATATGAAGTGATACCTCAAATGAATGTGTTTCATTCTCAAATGAAGCACTGAGTTATTTGCCAAATGAATTACACTTTGACTATCACTGAATAGTTTACAATCACCTTTCTCCTTTCCCAACTCTTCCATGAACCTACTCATCCATATCATCTCATTTCTAGCCTCTTTAGCTGCAACATACTTTGCCTCTGTAGTAGAAAAATCCACAACCTTTTGTAATCTTGAAATCTAGATAATTTCGATTCCACCTACTATGAAAATATATCCAGTAGTGATCCTCCTACCATCCAGATATCCAGCCATATCCGAATCAACATAGCCACGTAATAAAATATCTGAACCTCCATAACATAACTACATGATACCTAAGTATCCATTGGATTACTTTCCAATGCTCTTTACCTGAATTAGCCATATCTACTCACAACTCCCACTGATTGTGCAATGTCTAGTCTAGTACAAACCATAACACACATGAGACTTCCAACTGCTGAAGCATATGGAACTTGTGTCATGTATTTGACCTCATCATGTGATGAAGGACACTCATATTTTCTCAATTTGAAGTGTCCATCCATAGGTGTACTACCAGGTTTTACATTTTGCATTTTAAACCTTTCTAACACCTTGTATATATAATCCTCTTGAGACAAATATAATTTCTTATTTTTCCTATCTCTATGTATTTGCATGCCAAGGATTCTTTTTGCAACTCCTAAATCCTTCATAGCAAATGTGTGAGTTAGCTTTCTCTTAAGCTCACTAATGTCCTACATACTAGATCCTGTAATAAGCATATCATCCACATACATTAACAAAATAATATAGCTCCCATTTTTAAGCTTCTTGAAATAAACACAATGGTCAGATTCACATTTCAAGTAACCATGCTCATGCATAAAACTATCAAACCTCATGTACTATAGCCTTGGAGCTTTCTTGAGCCCATATAGGCTCTTTTTCAACTTGCACACTAGTTTCTCCTTACCCTTGACTTTATACCCAAGTGGATGTTGTATATAAATCTCTTCATCCAAATCACCATTAAGGAAATTCATCTTCACATATAGTTTCTCTAAATGTAAATATTCTACTACAACTAAACTCAATACAGTACGAATAGAAGTCATCTTAACAACAAGAAAATATTCCACTAAAGTCAATACCTACTTTCTGTGTAAATCCCTTTACTACAAGCCTTTCCTTATACCTTTTATGTACACCCTCTTCTTCCTTAATTCTGTAAACCCACTTATTCTATAATATTCTCTTACCTACTAACAACTTAATCAAATCCCAAGTCCAGTTCTATTCCAAGGATTCCATCTCCTCATCCATGCCATGCTCTTACTGAATGTGAGTCTTATCCTGTATTGCTTCTTCACATCTCTCTAGTTCACCATTATCAGTCAATAATAAATAAAATAGAGGTGTAAATCTTTCTGGAAGTTTACTTACCCTTTGTGAACTTCTCATAGGAGTTTGCGGTATCGGAGGCTCAATATGGACCTCCTTGAAATTCCTATTCAAATATGACAGTGACCAACACTGGTCACCTCTAACAAACATTGGTTCTGCTAACCAATGCTAGGTTGGATCCTCTGTAATAGATATCAGTTTGTCTGACTGGTTTCGGTCAGGGGTTAATCGAAATTGGGGTAAGTGCAGCAAGTTGGGGGACAATTAAGTGGACATCAAATCCTAAATTTTATGAACTGAAAATGTGGTTTATAAACCACGATCGCGGTATTAAAAACCATGATCGTGGTCAATTTTTCCAGGCTTGGGAAATTCTGAACCTGAAAGCACGCTTGTGCTTTATAAACCACACTCGCACTTTGCAAACCACGCTCGCGCTTTATAAACCATGCTCACACTTTGTAAAAAATCTCGATCACGATTCTCTGATACCAAAAAAATCTATGGACCTCGTTTTTCCCACCATTTTAGCAACGCAATCACGGTTTACAAACCGTGATCACGGTTCTTACTGGATCATCAAATCTGACCCTCAAGGTTTGGGAAATCTCTGTTTTTCCCAAACCAAAGCTATGGAAGGTCATTATGAAGTGTAAAAGGTCAAAAAACCTCAAGCTTTCTCTTCCAAAAACTTGAACTATGCTAAAAAACTAAAAAAAATCACAAAAATGGTGCCATTGTGTAGGGGAGATTGTTAGCTTCATAGAAATGTTGATTTTTAAGTGAATAGAATAAGATAAATATCATTTTATAATTTTTTACTAACAATAGGTCTTTAAGACATTTTTTCCCGTGAATGTTCATGTCTACGTTTAAGACTATAACTTTTGTTTCACTTATCAAAATGTGATAAAACTTATACCATCCCAAGCGTAGACAAATTCTATACACTTTTAAAAAAAAGAATTTGATTTCAAATTTTTTTTGATATAGTTATGGTGGGCAAACGGAAAGCGCTCCGTTTTCTAAATATTTTCATACCACTTTCACGGAAAAAATCATTAAAAAAATATTGCTTAAAAAAATACAAAATAAAATCAATCCCAAGATAGACAACTACATCTAACATTTCACCAAAGGAAAAAAAAAAAAAAAGATTTGGTAATCCAAAATGCGGTTAAACGAACTACAATCTTATAAGTTTTTTCAAAAAAAAAAGTAAGTCATATAATTTTAAGTGTTTGATATAGCTAAACTTGTCTATTTTTTTAAAAAATTAGTATTTTAGAAACTAGATTTCAAATGCTATGATTCATATTTATATAATTGTTTCTAATTTTGAGTGTGCGTATTTCTAATAATCCCTACAAGTTTAGATTTTATTGTTTTTTGCAATATGACATCCACGGATGACCCCATATTTGTCCATCAACTTCCTGCACTTACCCATCGGTTATTTTATAACCCTATTGGTAATTATTTTAAATCTGAGAGTTCATTTTAATTCACAAACTTCTCAACCGGTTCATCCTTGGGTATCAAAATTAGATCCCTTTACATTCTCTTTTCATTCCATTCAACATCATGAATCCTAATAATTTTATAATTCTCTAAATCCCAAAAACAGAAACCAAAATCACCAGATCCATAACCAATGAAAGTCCACCTCTTGTATTTTACATCCAACTTCTTTCTAGTTTCCCTATTAACATGCACAAAAGCTTCTGAACCAAAAACTTTAAGAAAATAAAGATCTACCTCTTTTCTGGTCCAGGTTTCCTCTGGTATTCCTCCATCTAGTGAACTTAAATGCCCACAGTTAATTAAATAAACCCTTGTATCAACTACTTTTTCCCAAAACTCTAAGGTCAATTTATAATGTATCCTCATACTTCTAGCACATTCCATAATTGTCTTGTTCATTCTTTCTACAACACCATTCTCATGTGGTGTTCTTAGAACCATTCTTTCTCTACATATCTCATTCACTAAATAATAATCATTGAAATCCTTACTACAATATTCACCACCATTATCAGATCTAAGGAACTTTAACTTAGAATTTGATTCATTCTCAATAAGGGATTTCCATCTTTTAAAAGTTTTAAAAACATCATATTTACGTTTAATACAATAAACCCATACCTTTCTTGTATCATCATCAATGAAAGTAACATAATACTGGGATCCTCCATGAGAAGCTACCTGAGCTGGTCCCTACACACCTGAGTGTACAAGTTCCAATTTCTACTCCTTAGTTGCCCCAGATTTGAGAAATCTCACTCTCTTTTACTTTCCAAACATACAATGCTCACAGAAATCAAGATCTATATATTTCAAATCTGATAACTTACCCTTATACTTTAATACCTACATTCCTTTTGGACTCATATGACCCAAATGGGTATGCCACATGCATGCATCTGAATCTGAAGTAGATAATGTAACAAATGAATTAGTAATACAAGTAGATAAATATAGCGTTCCTACCTTTTTACCTCTTTCCACAATAAAAGCACCCTTGGTAACTTTCCAAGAGTCTCCTGTAAAAGTAACCATGCAACAAGATTCACCTAGTTTCCTTGCAAAAATAAGATTCCTTCTAGGGCTTGGTACATGCCTCACATCTTTCAATACCCATGTATTTCTATTCTGTAATTTTAGATGAACTTCCCATTTACCAGTAATACTACAAGGTTCATCATCACCCAAATAAACATGCCCAAAATTTCCTTGGACATAATTTATTAAATAACCCTTATTATGGGTTGCATGGAAAGAAGCTTCTAAATCTAAAACCCATGATTCAATTCTATTATCTAAAGAAATAATAAGAGCATCTTGCAATACCTTTGATGCAACAAGATTTGTTTCTTTACCTTTGTTTGGTTGTTGGTTCTCTTTATCCTTTGACCAACAATATTTCTTTATATGTCATTTCTTTCCACATTTCCAACAAATAATTCCCTTACTTTTGGATTTAGATCTGCTATCCCTTGAATTTTATTTCCCAATACTCTTACTCTTGGATCCCTCCTTCTTCCTTTCCATTCTTTCTACATTCAAAGCATTTCCAGATGAAAATTCCTATGTACTCTTCCTGCGAATTTATTCATTCAAGATTATACTAACCACATCATCAAACTTCAAAATATTAGTAGCAGATGTTGTATTACTAACAACCATTACCAAGTTATCCCAACTATCAGGCAAAGAAAATAAGAACAGAAGTGCTTTTAATTCATCATCAAATGGTATAGCAACCTATTTTAATTGATTTACAATAGATCAGAAATAATTTAAATGACTAGATGTAGATCCACCTTCATGCATCTTAGAACTAAATAGTTTCTTCATGAAATAAACTTTATTTGAAACACTAGGTTTTTCATATAAATTAGCAAGATATTTTGTTAACTCTATAGTAGAAGTTGCTTCTGTAATATTGGAAGCCATAGATGCTGACAGGATCAATCTTATAGATCCTAAAGCCTTTATGTCAAGAATATTCCATTCTTCATCAGTCATCTTCGTAGGTCTAGACTTCTCATCCAACGGTAAATACAAATCTCTTTGATATAGATAATCATCAATCTGCCTCTTCCATAATTGATAATTTCGGCCGTCAAATTTCCCTACCTTGTATTTGTTTTCTTTTATCATTGTTGTAGCTCCCACTCAATCAGAAAACCCTCTGTGAGTAAATCTGTCAACACACAAAACCCTCAAACAAATCTCTGATACCAGTTGCTGGGGCTAGCACACCGGTTGTACAAACAATATATCATATCTAAGCATACATGCAAATAAAAATGGATATTCTACCAGAAGAAATATATAAAACAAGAGACATAAATCAACACTAGATTTAACTTGGTGCACCCAGTGTGGGCTATGTCCACCAAAAAACAATTCACTCTATTATCCAAAGCTTTTATAAGATATAAAATGAATAATTTCAATCTTCCACACCTCTCAGATGTACAATACTTTCTTTCTCTCAATCTTTTTCTTCATAACCAAGAATTCTCTCTCACTAATTTTTTCAAGTTCTTTCTAATTATTGTTAATCATCTTTTCTAAACCCTATATTTTATGCTTATATAGTCGATTATAGACTTAGGGTACTTAGCCATGCAATCAAAATAAATATAAATACTTTAATGCTAAAAATAGATTTAATTCCTGAGAGTTCATTAAAACATCCTCACACATGTAACCGATTCCATTTATACCTAACTGTTATCAGTTCCTCCCATGCTTGACCAATGCTATTCATACTTGACTGATGTCGGTCCTGGGTGACTAATGTCAGTTCCTCCTTAACCGATGACAATTACTGTATTTTTGAGAAAGTTTCCATTGCATGCTAAACTAAAGTAATTGAGCTCCATAACTAAACAAGGCACACACTCACCCATCAAAACTATACATAACTTCACATGTACCTTAAGAATGGTTAACATCCAGACTTTCCATTTCTTCACCATCTATTAGATAAACCATTTTTCCTTTTTTTCCTTTTCAATGCACACACACTCAAGTTGTATCTCTTTTGATTCCTCTTCATCGAGATGCATCTCCAAACTAGGTTCACCCAAAAATTATAGTAACCTATCTTCTGTCATAGCACTATCTCTGATTGTAAGGCAATTGAAAACTTGCAACACCTTATCTACTGATGGCTTGGTACTTCAGTAATCAAAATATTGAATGAGATCAGTTGTTAACTCCTGCCAATTCCTTGTCTGACGGTGCATCTCTAAGTGAATGTACCATGCATGCGTGTAACCTTGTAAGGTGGAATATAACTTATGCACCCATAATGAAGGTGGTAAATCTTATTTTCCTTCCATCTAGACCTTCTGACATGCTTAGATATGGGAAGAGGTATGTTTTTTTACATGGTAGTCTTGGATAACAGTGGGCGCATTACTTCTGTATAACCATATAGAGAATGTGACTCTTACCTCATGCCACTCTATAAGAATCTCGCGATGTGTTTCCCACCAATGTGTTAAATTTATGAGCAAGTTATAACTGAGCATACTTCTCATTTCATCCTCATTTCTCCACTGATCTTCCATCTCCCATAAGAAATCATCAGGTTTTTGTCCTATAGAGTAACTTGGCAACTTCTTCCTTCCCAGGTTCTTGACTGAGTGTTCCTTTATTACTCTTATTACAGATCCCCTCAAGTATCACCCAATTAATTCATAAGTCATGTGTGCCCAATTGTTACATGCTATGCTAGTTGTATCACTCATCGAATAAGTATCTTCAAATTAGATAACTCCTTCTATAAGATGAATTATCACAGGGCCTCTTATGGAGCGCACATAGATTCTGTCAAGGACGTCTTCTCCCAAGGGCTCAATATAGGGTGTTGATTTCCCATCTATTAAAGGGATGATGACCCATTATTCCTTGTTCTTGAAACTGATATACCCCTTATTAAATCATAGGTTTGTGTTGTTTTTGTAACACCAAGGGTGCCCAAATAATGTTGGAAAGTTACCCACCTCATCTAGTGTCAAGCCTTCAAAGTCCCCAGTGAACTTGGCCCCTTGAATAGTGATAATTGCATCCTTCAAGACACCAATGGGCATTGATTTTGTCTTGTTTACCATATACATCACATTTTTGGATAGATATAGTGTGGGCCTTCCCATTTGATTCCATGCATCCAAGGTGAGTACATTGACTTCTGCTCATGTGTCAATGAGGATATTACTCAGAAGCCACCAATCAAAAACTACATTCAATGTGATATCTTTATCATATTCAAGGCTATGAGGAGGAAGTTTGGCATACAGAACCTTCCTTTTTCAATATCTCCAGGAACATGGTACCTTCTCTCGTAACCATTCTCCTAGAAATAAAATAATATTCTCATGACTTAACATTTTGCACACTTCCTTAAACTCATCCAGATCCTTCTACGGACCCTCAACATTCTTCCTTTTCTCCAACTACCTTGACTACTCTTTTAGACACCAGATCTCTCATTGTAATCCACGAATCACATCCTTAGTTTCTTGATACACCTCCTTTTGATGAGTAGGATCTGGATACTTCCCATGTACCCCTTCTTCCCTAACAACTATTTTTTGTCTTGGCATCTCCCTTACATGCACAACCTCTACTTGAATTGTCACCATTATAGGTTCTAATCTTGAATCACGTGCCACTATTGACATCTGCTATGGGTCAGACTTCTTTATGCTTACCATACCAGATCCTTTATCCTTTCAGTGTTGTTGGCTCATGTGTTAAAACATCTCAGGACACTCCTCATACTTATGCTTCTTTCCACACCACGAGCACTACAACAGATCAGGAAACTCACGTTTATAATGTTATGTGGATCCGTAATTGTAACAAGTTCCACGTAAGAACTCACTTCTCCCTCCACTGCGGTTACTGTGACCATGAAATCCTCTACAAAAACCTCTTCCACATGCCCCTCCATTTGTGTTCCCTTCATAATGGCGATCATCATCCTTGGAACTAACTATAAGGCTAGTTTAGAGGACACCAAAATAAATGGCATCATGAATTTCATCAATCATCCTACAATCCTTTGTGTCATGGGTCATAGATGTATAGATATTTCAATAACAAGACACATTCTTATAGATCATGTGTTGTAGCAGAGGACACCTACTTGCATCATGATCCTCGTGGAAAATTTTAGAGTCTAATACCATGGCACGTACCGATTTCCAAGGGAAACTATCCTTTCTATGCCCTTCCACTTCACAATCTGTGCACCAAATATCACTATGAACCTCATGCACTGAGTTCATAAACAAATTAACTAACTGCTTGGCCATTATATCAATGCTCCCAATAGCCTCAACACGTAGGTAAGCTTCTAATGGCTCATGCGGGTCCGTAAAATTATTGTGTGAAAAATCCCTTCCAAACGGTGTTATTAATCCCCCAACAAACCATTGAGCATGTTAAGAAGGTTATACGTAATAAGATAGTTTTGAACTGTGCATTGTACTCTTGCACACTCTCTAACATTCTTTGTTAGATCTCCTTCAGATCACTGATGCTCTTTTTCTCAAACTTAGGGATATGGAACTATGATAGGAAGGCATTTTTCAATGCAATGTAATCCTTAACCATCTAATGAGGGTCATACTTGCGGCACCAACTATGCATGCGCCTCTTCAACGTTATTGCAAACTGACTTGATTTTATCTCTGGGGTAATGATCCCCTTCACCCATCATATCAATTCACACTTGTGCACATGATCTATAGCATACTCAATACCTCTTTAGTTTGGTAGTTGCAAATAAATATCAAAAAATATTTGTGGTGGTGGATGAGGCCCTTGTCCACCTGACCCAGAACCTCGGTTTCCTCTAGTGTTTCCTCCACCACCAGATATAATGGACCCACCACATCTTGCCCCTCCTGACCCACCAAATCCTCTAAACCCACTAGGTCCACCAGGACCTCTAGCATTTACACCAACAAATCCACCTCTCATAGCCATAAAATGCCCTTGAGTGGTCGAACCTAGTGTTCCCAACATCCCACTAAACTTTGTGTCAATGGTTTGTGATATTTCCCCACTACCAGTTATGTGTCCTGTGCCACTCCTAGATGTGATACCCAAAATTTTTGTATTTGCAACTTGTCCAAAATTTCTCCAAATACGCGAATGGTTTGTGCAGCCATAGATGTCCTAAACAAGAAATTATATCTCCTAGGCATGGATTTGTTACTCCCCCATATACCAACTAGATTAACAATACTTATGTCTTGATCTAGAAAACTAAGTTCCAGGTATTTTTCACCAAGTGGTTTCATACACATGTCAACTTCTCTCCTTTATCCATGCAATGAAATCTCATTAGAAGCTGAAGGGACTTCAATTCTGACTTGCCAAGATGGGGTAGCATAGACTGCTTAGGTTCCACATCCTCTGAGTGAACCTCAACTCCTTCCCAAAATGTCTGCCTCTATAAATCCATCACTCCCACAACCTCACATTGTCTAGCCAACCCCCTTACATGTGCCTTATTGTACTTAAGTCATCTCTCTTTCCTTTTCTTTTCAGTCGTAATAACCACCATCTTCTTCCACCCTAGATTCCTCACCCAACACTCAAAGAAGTTTAGCCAGCCATAAGGAATGCCTCCAATTTTAATGTAACGATCAATATGTTCATAGCCAACGGGATAACACGTAAAAAAATATCCTCTGGACTCCCTCAAGAACTCAATCTCAGCAACCTCTAGACAATAATACCTATAAATGGCATATTCTAGCATATAGTTGGTCAGCACTCCTCTCCACCAGTGGTCAACAACATGCATCCAAGTTAGTTCTGCATCCTACAAATTCTCGTAATCACCTTGGGTCTATACATGTAATCTATAGTACTAACTCGATCTGGATGCATATGCTAAAAGCCATTCATACAGTTCCACTAGAAAGCAATAGAAAAAGGTTTCATATAACTCATGTTATAGGTTCCCTTCTACCCATTTGTGTATCAAACTCAAGTCCAGTGTTGAATCTTTGAGCAAACCCATTCTCCATACTCTTGAACCATGCTTCAACACTTTCAAAGGTCAAGTGTTTTGTCATCAATGTAACTGAGATGTAGCCATTTCTCACAACAACTTTGAAAATAAGTCCCAACAACGGAACCAATATGTATTCATTTTTATGCCCTTAGAACAACAATCAAATCCCATGGGTTTCGGCCTATTACCTATTGGGAAGTGGGCACTCACCTGAGGCATGCGTGGGTGTCAAGACCCTCCTTTATGTGAGTCTTGTGATAATACATTGCTATAGACATAAACTTAGATGCAAAGGGTAAAATAACCATGCATTAATTTTGAGAGGTTAAGATGATCTATTATATCATTATACTTATCTTAATAACAAGAGAAACATCATACAAATAATATATTTGATCCATACTATAAATTAAATGCACTAGGTTTTACACCCATGAAAAATACATATTTAGAACATAACCATATATTTAATATTGATCCTAGTTCAACAACCATATTACATTCAGCAAGGCCATTACAAACCAATATATTAATGTAGATAAGATTCATGCATCAGAAGTCCTAACTATGCTTCCCATATTACAACGAATTTATCACATCCCTATCCCTATAGGCAAGCTATCACTCCTATAGTCCTCTAAATGAGAACCTCAAGTCTGTGGAACCTCCTAGTATTTCTAAGGAGATTCACCCTTCTATTTTCTCTAATCACGCTCTCTTCCTTTATAGCATCTCCTTATTTTACCTAAGCATCTCTATATATAGTTGTATTGCCCACCACCATACCTTTCGGAAGGAGCAGATCATTCGCCAAGTGTCAAGGTGTTCCTCTAATGGAGCATGATTATTCCCATCTAGGCTCTCCACTCTCTGTAATGATGTCTTTCTAGATCCTTCCATCACATGGAATATTCCTTTCTTGAACACCAAGTTGCCAAGCTAACACCTTATCCACTCTGCATGCCTAGTTGGATCATGTTGTTCTCATGTGCTCCCTGAAACGTGAAATATGGCTATGTCCTACAACCCTTTATTTTTCCTTGTGTACATGCCATGGGTTCTACTAAAACCTTCTAAAAACCTTTTATTGTGTGCCTTTACCCCACATGTCATTCTTCATATTGGTCTCACATGCCCATGCATCTTCTTGTACTTATCCAATATTATGAGGCCCAACACTTCCATATGGGCACAAAATGGAGGGTTTCTAGCACTTTGGTCTCCCTTTTGTTGAGCGAGGAGAAAAATTCACAATATAATCATTAGCACTATGTAACTGTAAGTTAGAAGAACCTTTTACAGATCATTATGGTGATTTATTTTTTTATAGTAGTAGGACATCAAAACACCCATTACATGGTGCACTCTTGAAAAATTATGCATATGACAAGTGCAAGGAATACAAGCAAAAAAATGAGGGTTCTTATACAACTAATATTGTAAGAAGATGTTCAAGTTCATTTAGAAAAAAACCACCAACTCTCTACTTGCAACTAGATAATGTTTTAAGTGACAACAAAAATTAGACATTATTTTTGTTTGCATCCATGCTAATAACTAGAAGGGTTTTCAACACATTATATGTAAGTTTCCTTCCATTGGGTCACACGCATGAGGACATAGATGGGACATTCGATCGATTATCAATAACATTGTGAAAATTGGATACATTCTCTTTGTCATAAATAATGGACACTTACAAAACATGCAAAGAGGATTCACTCAGTACCTTTTCAAGGAATTCTATGATTTTAAGGCCTTTGTGGAACCCCACATACTAGATGGTAACCACAAGATTGTGGGTATCAAAAAACCAAATATGTTTAAATTCTATGTTAAATACAACAAGCCCTTCATAGATTTAAAAGCATAATCATGGAGCTCGACTGGTTTCACTCAATTGAGATCTGGAAAATAGTGGATGAGAAACATTTCTTTCTTGAAGGGGATCCTCCATTGGCACCATTAAAATAACTCAAAGAGATAACATATATGCATAGAGGCATTTAGGCATACATCACACACTGGGAAAAAAGTTCAACAGATGGTGGAGAAGCATATTATGTTCCAAATATTGCATATTGGAAAAATGTTCTATGTGCCCTAGAAAATCTATTTGTCAATTGTAGCATGATAAAGAGATTTTTTTTTGGCCAAAAAAAGGTTAGGATAGCACAATGTATGATCAAATAGTGGGTACACGAAGTCTTGATATGGATAGTTACTATAGTCAAAATTTCCTTTCAAATAAGGATATATATGTTAAGCCTATTTGTGATAGACCTCAAGAGGAATTTAACCCAGTAGTGGATGTGAATGTTAGGTAGATGATACTAGTAAGACCAGCTGATGATAATATACCTATATGGATGGGCAAGGCATAACTGAAAATAATACACGATGTTCACAAAAACACTCAAAAGATAAGGGTACACTAGTGGGAACCCACAGGGAAAGTAAATACAGAAAAATAAAGATACCAGGAATGTTTAAAGAAAAAGCATTGCTGGAGAAAATCAAGGGATGCATCAGATATAGATATAAAAAGTGTCATCAGGGCATGGATTCCAAGAAAAATATGGAAATTAAATAAAACTAAAATACCAAATCATGGTCATGAAGTTATCCAACAATACCTTGCACAAATTCAAGCACAATAATTAATACCTCTACGAGGGATCAATGATTATGTAATTTTGAACCTAATTTTTTGGAAGGATTGATTTTCTATGGAAATACATTTTCAAATCCATTTCCTCAAAACAGCTTATTTAATGTAATTCTTAACTCTTTGTTGTTCCTCATAATTTACATAATGGAAACGCATAAAAGTAGTTGACTTTATCACATGTAACTTGCATATTTACAATATCACGATCATTTTTTATATAGACTTATATAAAAATTATATCAATATATAATATAAAAAAAATATTAAATAAATATAAATATGAAGTTTATCAATAAATACTATTTTGTATTTTTTAAAGGGAAATATTATAAAATTACCATCATCTAAAAACTATTTGACAGGCATAAGTGGCTTTCAAATTTAACCCCTTGGTTGATGTAACTTTGTGGTGCCTAGGCTTATGTAACTTAGCGGTCGCTAGGATTATGTAGCTTAGTGGTGGGTAGGCTTATGAAACTTGTTATCAGTAGGCTGGTGTAACTTTCCATCAACTAGGATTATTTCACCTAGATGATTATACTCATGTGTAAATTTGCGGCCACTACGCTTATGTAAGTTAACAACCTATACGCTTATGTGAGATAGTGGCTACTAGGCTTATGTAAGCTAATGGCCTATATGATTATATAATATAGCAACCGCTAGGATTATCACCCTTTTATATAACTTAGAAGCCTAAAGGAGTATGTAACTTAGTGTCCACAAGGAAAATGTAACTTAGTTTCCACTGGGCAGATGTAACTTTGACCCCACTAGGATTATTTCACCTAACGTTTGCTTTCATCATCTAAGATAACAACCATTAGGCTTATTGAAGATAATGGCTGCGACGCTTATGTAAGATAGTAGCTGCTTGGATTATGTGAGGGATTCAAATAATAACAAAATAGAAATCCTAAAATAGTGAAACTAAAATCCAAAAATCAGGATTTACAAATTGGATTACTATAGTGGTGAAATTGGAATCCAATAATAGCACTATTGGAATACAATATTAGCTAAATTAGAATCCAATACTAACGATATTGAAATCCAATAATAGCGATATTGGAATATAGTAATAGTGAAATTAGAACTAAAATTAGTCTAATAATGACAATATTGGAATCTAATATTGCTACTAATGGATGCCAATAGTTGAAATAATGGAATCCAGTATAGAAAAAAATGGAATCCAATACATGCAAAAATGGAGATGGATTTCTTCCAATACTTGAAATACTAGAGTGTAGATTTACTGGAATATGTCATAATTTAGTGAAAGAAGCGTTATTACATCACATCTATTCATTTATATCTCTCATATGATATACCACTCACTGTTGCATACATTCTCTATCTAGTTTACTACTTTGTTAGTCTTTCCAAATAATACTACATTCCAAAGTTCATCAATAGAAAACATCTATTTCAACAATGCAAATATAGTTTATCACTTTACACATTACAAATCATAATCATCACATAGAATATAATGCACATCAAAAATCAATACAACATCAACATCCATCTATATATATCATAAAAAATAATAAGTTTCAAAATACAATCACTAGGGGAAGGTCCCCATGCCTCAATACATCATATATCATCATCACTATCACTATCTAAAATTGCGCTAACTCTATAAATAAATGATTCGCCACTCACTCGATGTCATCTATCTCAGAAACTATGCCTCTCTAGATGACCTTGTATCATAGCAAGCTCCACAGTATTTGACCTTAAGCCTCAACAACAGTGTGAGGGTTAATAATTTTTCCCTTCTATTAAGGATGTGCAAGGTATAAGTAAAGTAATCTAATTTGTGAGAATAAATAACGTGAAATAAATTAATAACCTTTTCTCCAAACATCAATTTTTATTGATATCTCAAATACATTACATTAGTCTCATACACACATATATAATCTCTCTATTTTCTATATCTTATATATTTCTATTTTGTGGCACACATGTCTTATCTCATGAGGCATACATCTATTGTCTCATGTGGCACACCATATACATTTGATTAAGTACAATAAATATATTTCCTATGAAATAATCAAAACATACTTCTTTTTGTCACACCTCTGTCAAATTCTATCTTTCTCTTTTTTTCTTTGTCTTTTATCCATGGATTTATGTTGGATTTTGTGACTTTTTCCTATGTAACGTGGCTTCTTATTTTTATCTCATCTTTCCTCATTTATCTACAACTTTCTATAATCCTCGACAACTTCCTTTCTTTATATTGTGGATTGTTCCAAAACCTTATGAAGAACCCTATCAACATCATCTCTTGACTTCAAATGTTGCCTCATCCTTAAGACAACCAAGATATGAAGAACCCTATCTTCCTTCACAAAATTATTTATCTTATCTTAATTATACATAGGCATCAACCCCCAGAACTTTGACATCTAGCTTAAGGAAAGGTTCCCTCGCTTGACTCTCCCAAATAGATTTATGGGTTGCCACCTTGAAGAAACATATACATCAACCCCCATAAATTAGACATCTAGCATAAGGAAAGGTTCCCTTGCTTGACTAGATTTATGGGATGCCATGGTTTCCCTAAAAAATATTCTCACATTCTTCTTCATGGTGGATTTTGGGGAATGAATTTGTAATCTGAGGAGTGGTGTTCTTCTCAAACTTGTACCACAAATATAGATGGATGTTAACATGTTGTATCCATTCTTGAAGCTATGCATTTTCTTGAATCAAGTAAAGGTTATTTGAAGGGGGTGGATTTTCTCATATTTTTATAAACCTTTGTTGTGCATTTGTGAACTATTTTTGCATTCTTATTAGTGCCCTATCCATGGTGGTGTTGTTTTTTTCATGTTTGTGATATTTTTTCTGCTTCTTTATTTGGTTTGGTATTTTTCTATGAGTTCCATAAGTTATCTTCACTGATTTCCATTCTTGTCTTTATATATATCATAATATATAGATTCTAGATGCAACTATTGTTCTAGTTTGTCTAGTTATTATTTTTCTTCTCGAGTCACACTTGGCCACCCTATTATGTATACATAATATGTAGCAGCATTATTGAGCTATGTCTCCAGTTTATTGAAATCATCTTGTATCTCCTTCCTTTGTTTTTTATTTTCTAAGTCCCGTGGTTGTAGAATTTATTTATTATATTCATTGATGGCTTACTCATGATCCTTCTTCTTCTCTTGTTATTTTATTGTATTATTTTCCCTTATCATTTCTTTGACATCATGTTATGTTGCAACTTATATTTGTAGACTAGAATCAATTTTAGTGTGTGATATTCCTTTCTGGATAGATGAGAGTATCATATGCATTGATTCTTCCATGTATATGCATCTTTACATCTACTCAAATTTTGCACTTTGATCTAATAACTTACTACAACCAGTCTACTGAAGTTGTGAGAGTTTATTCAAGTGTACAGTGAATCCTTCTGATGATTTTTCTTCCATCCCTTGTTAAAAATGAATGGATTAATATTTCTCCGTTCTTTTGGATGGTGCTGATGGTGGTACATGTATTTGAATTTTCTCATTTGCTTTCGGTTTTTTTCTCTTTTCTAACTCATGTCTTTCTTCTTCCTCTTTTTTATTTTTTCTTCCTCCTTTTTTCTTTGTTTCTTCATTTTTTGCTTGTTCTTTCTTCTTTTCTTGTTCTTGTTTTGCTTTTTCCCTCTTTTCTTATTCTATCTTCTTCTTCTCTTTTCTTTCTCTCTCTATCTCTTATTATTTCTTTTATATTTTTCTTTATACTTCTTATTTCTTCTTTCTTTGGTTTTCTTCTTCTTTCCTCTTTCTTTTTGTTTCTTCTTCTTCTTCTTTCTTCTTTCTTTATATTTCTTCTTATTCTTGCTTATTTCTTTCTTCCTTTTCTTCTTCATCTCTCCATTTTTTTCTTCCATCTCATTTTTTTTTTAATTTCCTTTATTCTTCGTCCATTTCCTTCCTCTCCTTTTCCTCCTTTTCTTTCTTTTGTTCTTCTCCACATCTTCATCTATTGTCTTCTATCTATTCTCTTATGATGCATTTCTTATGTTCTTCTTATTCTCTCTTATTTTCCTTTTCTTGTCTTCTATCCGTTCCCTTATTTCCTCTCAATATTTTCTTCTTCTCTCTATCCTCTATATTTTCTATCCTCCCTTGTTATTCCCTTACTTTCTTCCTCTTGTTTCTTTACTATTTTTTCTTTATTGTGCACCATTGTTTCCATCGATCTTCTTGGTTTGTATTCCTATCTAGGTGTTTGGGCCTCTTCGTCAATTTATTTTCTTGTTTTTTTAATGATCCTAAATAATTTATTACTCCTCTATGTTGATTTGATCCTTGTGGTCTTTTTCTTTTTTGTTTTACTTCCCTTCTTTTTTGTGAAGAGATAGTAGTTTTTTCATTTCCTCTATATCTATTTGTGCTTGGATGTATTTTAATAATTTATGGGGGAGCAGGTGAATTATATCCTACTACCAAAGAGAAATATTCCATGTAATAAATGATAGGTTTTACTATAGCCACTTTTTATGTTCATGTACTTCATATTGTTGTGCCACCTGGGAAACACTACCTTTAGTTAAACATATCTTGTAGTATCAGTAAGAAATCTTTGATAATGTTGTTTCATCTCATGGTTCAACTTCTCCTAAAAATTATGGTATTGATTCCTCTTACGGTCTTTTTGGCGGTAAAGATGAGGGACACGGAGTGCATTCTTCTTCTAATTTAGATATTTTTACTACTTAATGTGAATCTTCTTCTTCCTCCTCATTGAATTTTGTTTCTTTCATTATTTTCTTTGAGGCCATTGTATTTTTCCATTTTATAGCTGGGGACAAAGAAATTCCCTTTATTTTGTCATCTTTTATATGTTATGGGTCTTATATCACTAGGTTCTTCTTTTCTTGTTTTTTATTTTCCATATTATTATGGATACTTGTTCCTATATTCTTCCTAAGTTTCTTTAATTATTTCATTAATATTTGGTAGCACTAGTTTTCTAGGGTCCGTAGGAAGATTTATTATTTCTTGTATAGATGTGGCCACAAATTCATCAAAGGATTCATAGGGTAGTGGGCATATATGTGTTATATGTGTAATAAAGGATATGAGAAAGGTCTAATCTATGTCAGCAATGAAGATGAATTCATTTTTTGTATCTTGCCACAATTTTTTTAGATACCGTAGCTCTGTTTGCTACTAGATGCCTGATACATTTTTCTCACACCTATAATGGATTATCCTTTAGTGCTTTTCTGGTTTTTTTCCCGGCTCCTTCCGGCTTTTTTTCTTTCACTCCTGTTTGCGCTTTTTTCTTATAATTTGGATGTTTTAAACCCATCCAATGTGTCATAGGATCAAAAATTTGTTTGACAGAGGTGATCTAGCCACCATATGAGAAAGGTATCATTAGGTCGGCAATGAAGATGGAATTCATTTTATATCTTGACACAATGTTTTAGATACCTAGCTCATTGTTACTAGATGCACTGAACTAATTTGTCCACTATATAGGATTTAATTGGAAAATCCATCCCAAGGTGTCATTGTGATCGAAAAATGTTGTTTAAATAGGTGGTATAGCAACATTCAACTTGTTATGTTTGGGCTGGGAGGGTTTTAGTTAAATACCTGGCCAAACATAATAAAAGATTCCCATAACAAAAGGTATGGTTTCCTCCTTGAATTTTCCTGTGTTTCTAGAAATCAGAGGCCAAAGTTCATAAAGATGTATTTGAGTTTGAATTACCATATCTAAGGAAATATGGGCACTAAGTCATTAGCTCCCTCTCACAATTTTTATGATACATTGTACATAAAATGGATTGGTGCCAACTTGAGGCGGCTAGAGTTTTTATTATGCAATTGTAATCCTATTTTCTTGGTTACACCCATATCTTGCATTGTTTCATCCATGGGGTTTCTTCTTGTGTGATGTAGCACGTACTATTTTCGCTCAAAACCCTATAACCATAGCAATGAACTCGATGTAAATTGATACGGCTGATCCAGATATAGGGATTTGTTATGAGCCAAGCTAAGCAGAACCCTATTGTGTTATGCAATTGATGAAATAAGAATATGGTTCATTATATATTAACTCACATATGAATTTTTAGTCTATGTATATTCTAGTTATTTGGTAGTAGGGTTTATGAAGTAGCAATTGTGATCCACTTCTAACCCGGTTACGATTCATATAGGGAATGGAGTACTTTTTTTTTTAGAAGGTTGAATGTATGTGTAAATTTGGTATGAAAGTGTGAAAAATCCCCCATGGGAATGATTAGCTGATTTGACAAAGTTGTTTTTATAACTGTAGGTGTGGAATGATCTTCTTGTGTAAATGAAAAATAGGGTCTCCATATTTTATTATCCTCCTAGCAGCCCTAGTTTGTTCTCTGCACAATTTTGTTGGTTAGTTCTTGCTTACTTCTTCCTCGGATTGTATTAATTCTTTATGGATTGGGCTTTTATAATTTATGTTACCTACCACATTATATCTTTTTGTGGGAAAGCTATTTTGGCATTTCCATCATGATTTGTTTATCCCACGGATTTATTTTTTATGTTGCACAACATTCACTTTGTCCATTGTTTCTTCTTCTTTTGCGTGTGTTGGCTTTTTTACTCTTGCTCTTGCGTTTAGTGGGTTTTCCTTTGTTTCGCATATTTTTCTTTGTTAGTGGGTGTTCTCCTTGTCTGTGTGGATTTTTATTATGTGGGTATTTATATTTGTTACAGGGTATTTCCTTCGCAGATTTTTCTTCATTATGTGGGATACTTCCCTCCAAGGCTTTTTCTTCATTACATAGGTAGCTTCCATGCATATTTTTCTTGTTAATGGATATTTTCTTTTGCATATTTTTTCTTTTTCTTATGATTTTTTATACTGCTGGTTTTGTTAGGAGTAAGGATCCCTTGCGGGTTTAATCCTATCTCGTACTATTCATTGAATTGTCCCCCCATTTTCAAATAGGGTGAATTTTTTTATTTTTTAAATTGTGGTACTTTTTTAGTATGCTCTATTGATCTAGCTGGACAGTTCTTGGGTGAAAATTTTGAAATTTTGGGCTAGTTATGGTGATATATCCGGGTTAATGTAAGGTCTTACCATCCAACTTGAGTTTTCTAAAATGCCTTCAATTTAATACAATAACATTGCCTGGTCCCCTATGTCAAATTCTCTTTTTATATGGGTTTCATGCATGCTTTCTATCTCCTTTTTCTGAGTTGATATATGTTGTTATAAAAAATTTCCATCCAATTTTCCAATTCAATAAGTTTTCATGTATGACGAGTCTCTCATTCATTTTGAATGTCACTACCATTCTTAATCTTGGGAGGATGAATTATATGGGAAATGTAACTTCAAGTCCATATACAAATTTAAATGGGGAGTATTTGGTCAACCTTTTATAGGTAGTGCAGTAATCCCCTAGTGTTGTTAGTATCTTTAAGTGCCTATCTACTTTTTGGAGGTGAATTGGTGTGTAAACATCATCGTTTTTTTAGAACCTTCTCTAATACCTGTTGAAATGCTTCCATTTTCCATTAGCTTGGGATGATATGTGTACCATGGTTGATATCAAACAAGTGGCCCTAACAATTCCTTAATAGTGGCATTCAAAAAATAATTTCCTTGATCAACTGTAATGCTTAGGGGACATCTAAACTGAGTAATGATGTGTTCATAGATAAAAATTGTTGTTGTCTTGGTAGTGAAATATTTTGTTAGAATGGATTCTTCCCATCTTGTTAGACATTTTGTCCCTATAATGATGAATCCATCCTGAGAATGCTTTTGTGGCGGGTTTAATAGGTCCAATGGAATCTATAGCTGACATCTCAAATGAGGCTAGTGCTAGGACTAGTCTTAAAGGAATCTCATCTATTGTATTATTTTTTCCCACCAACTTGCACATGTCATAAGACCTTTCATGTGTGTGTGTGTGCATCCTTAAATAGTGTAGGCCACCGTAGTCCATCCATAATTACTTTCCTAGTTATTTTTTCTCCTCCATTGTGTCCACCAGCTATGCCTTCATGAGCTTCTGCTAATATGTTATTTCTTTTATGTTCTAGGAAACCTTTTTGAAAACATCATCTTGTACTTTATTGTTTAATTTTCCTTGAATTAAGGTGAACAAAAAATCTCGACTTATTAATTTCTTATTTTTTTGCTTTGTATATTCACTGGAGAATTCTCTTGTAGCCAATAATTGTGTTGTGTCATCAAATTTTTTTGGAATGGTATTGACTCTAAATAGATGTGCTCCATGGAATTCATCATTAATAGGTCCTTTATCTTCCCCTATTTCTATTCATGATAGATAATTTGTTCAATTATTAAACTTATTCATGAAAATATCTTTCATCTTTGGTTGTGTTAAAACTGAACCAATGGAGATTTTTGATGCATCTACATGGACATGGACAGGAACTTCCCATTCTGGAAAGATTAATATTGGTGCATGTAATATTGTATGTTTAAGAACATCAAAAGAATCAACACATGGTTTAGTCCATTGTATATGTTTGTTGATTATTTTCTTCAACAGTTCTTCCAAAGGTACACTAATATCCACATAGTTTCTTATGAATTTCTATGATAGCCTATATAATCAAGAATTTGAGAGGTGGTAAGTGATGATAAATGAAGTTTTGACTTGATCGATTACTAAGCCTTATTTGAAAATTCACCTGACCCAAAAATGTACCTAAGGGGATATCATAAATATACATTTATTCAAGTTTAGGGAGTATCTACAGTGCTGTTAAATCTCTGGAACATAAGTCTCCAACTGGATATGATTCTTCAATAGTTCATACATGGTACAATCCATCTAGCTACCCTATAACAAATCTTGGATAAATTATTTGAATGCATTAATCATTATTCGTTGAATACAACTGATGCATTTATTATTCCAAGAGGCATGATAATGTAATGAAAGATCACCATTATGTACAAATGTAGTTTTAGTTGATATTCTAAAGAAATAAGGAATTTGATGTAAATAGATAACCCATTAGTGAAGGAAATAGACCTCTCTCCACTACTTTTCTAAACCTTTTATTAATGGAGAAGGAATGGGTCAGGCACACAAGATTATTGAGCTCTCCATTAATCCAACATATTTAAATTTCCCTGTTTATTGTTTTGAATGATCATATGACTTACTATTGAATCATTGATAGCTTGATGATGCATGCATTCTCAAACCATTTTGTTTTCTATTTCTATTTTTACCTGACATTGAGGTTAGGGTTTAATCTATAAGGCCTCTTCTTAATGGTTTTATTTCATCCTTGATTTGAATTTTCATGGTTCCAACTTTTTCCTTTATAACTCACAACTCAAATATTGGGGAATAGATCGAAATTCTTGAAGAATTTATACTACTTGACATGATTCCTCTGATCAGTAGTCTCTTATCTTAGCAACTGTTTTCTCTCCATTTGTGCCAATATTTCACTCCTGATCTTCGAGGATGATAATACTATTTTTTCCTCTGTTTCTTTGTCTCTACTACTTTCTTTCTCCTTTTATTGTCTTATTTTCTCAAGTTTTTAGGTTTTCAGTCCCTTTCTGGTTTCTCTACTATAAATAGTAAACATCTCTTGAATTGTATTTGGGAGTTCGTGCTTTTAGGGTTCTTTAGGTTCTAACCATTCGTCTATGGCTTCTTCCAAATTTAGAAAAAAAAAATCTATCATTTGTAATTCCAAAGGATAGTAAGATTGTGTCACAACGTTAAGGTTATGAAAAAATATTTCACAAGTTTGGTCCAACTTCTTGTCATTTCTTTTTATTGATGCATGTACAAGACCAAGTATGGGTCCTAATGCAATAGGAATTAGTGAGTCCCTACCACAGGATATTTGACCGGCATATTTGTAAATGTATTTCACATGTTT
Organism: Taxus chinensis; assembly: GCA_019776745.2. NCBI lineage: Eukaryota > Viridiplantae > Streptophyta > Pinopsida > Cupressales > Taxaceae > Taxus > Taxus chinensis. Next base: position 392,245,232 of record CM034154.1, read on the forward strand.
GATGTGTCTTGTACATTACTTTGACTGGTGACTCCAAATATGGAAACATATAACCTTCACTTTGCAAATATCTTGTTTTTAGTAATGTGGTTTTTAAAGAATTTAAATGAGAGATATTAGTTTTTATGTGTTTCCCACCATCTTGCAGCATTAATTGTAGGTAGTTGTCTAAGGCTTAATATATCTTTCTCTCAGGAAGATTCTCTCAAATTTGATCCAAATAGGCTTTATGTTTTCCAACCTGAGTATTTTTGTAGAGTTTCGTGGGATGCTCGTGACTTATCTTATAATCATTGATTGGTTTGTCTTCTCATTATTCATTGGTGGATGTGGAATATTATTACATATCTTATTATTCAAATTTGTCTAAGCAGGCTACAAATGTCATTGCGCGATCGCAGGATCAAAGGTGTACATCATCAGGGTGATTCAGCGGGGGGGCCACTCTTTGCGGTAAGGCAAATTAGTATTAGTTATTCTTGGAAACCATGTATCCTACCCTCAACAACGTTGTCAAGAATTTCATTCGTAGATTCATTTTTGACTGGAGATTCTTCTCAGAATTTGGTTCAAATTCTCTATTGATTTCAGAATATCCGGTTAGAGCATCATTACCCCTGATTCATCGAAATATCTTTCTTTTAGTAGCATGTCATACTTCTTTATTACCATGTGCTATTCATTGCCTACATGTAACAGTACCTGGAAAAAGAATCCCATCTAATTGTAAATGTGGACTGATTCTTCATCTAAATTGAACGTGTCATGCAATCAACGAACTATCTAAGTTAGAATAGAAATGTATGGGTTTTTACAAACAGACAGTCTATACAATTTCAAAGACATCTCTTTAATTCCCATGAAATAAAAAAAAAAACTGAGGTCTACGTTCTTCAGGCCCTGATAGTGTTTTTTTGTCTTTGATGAACCCTCTATTAAGTCTAATGTTAAGATCTAGAAAGTTCCAAGGGAGGCCTACTAAGACTTCTCCCATGTCATTTATACTCATGTTACGTCATGTTGAGATCTATAAGTACTTGGTATAATAGTAGTGAATATTTTGGAAAATCCGGTTTAAAAATATACCCCTTGTTATATCATCGAATAATCTTTCTTTAGTATCAATGCCAGACTTCTTTAGACCATGGTGGCTCCTCATAGCATGCAGGGTAACATTACATGGAAAAAAATCCCATCTAATGTATGTGACTAATTCTTCTCGAAATTTTAACGATGTCATTACAAATCACCCACCCAGTCTAAGATAAGAATAAAATGTTGTGGGTTTTATAGCACATTCTATAACAATTTCAAAATTGACCATCTCTTTTTTAATTTTCCCCATGAAAGTAAACTTCTCTGTTCTTCATGGCCCTTAATAGTTATTTTGCTGAACCATCTATTAATCTAATGTACTAATCTAATCTAGGCATTTTCCAAGGGAGGTCTACTAAGCTTTCTCCATGTCATTGAATCCATGTTTATAGCGTGATGGATTAGAGTACTGTAATAGA